>VXBB01013008.1:73818-124933 GCA_013399915.1 Illadopsis cleaveri
CCAATCTGAATAAAAAAAAAAAAAAAAACAAAAAACAAAAAACAAAAAACAAAACAACCCAACCTTTTTTACTTTGATGATGAGAAAGCACTGGAAGAGGCTGTACAGAAAAGATCTGGAGTTTCCTTCCCTGGAGGTACTCAAAATCATCCTGGACATGATCCTGCTTATGTTTAGCCTGCTCTAGGGAGCTTGTTTAGCAGGTGCATTGGAACTAGAGGTCCCTTCCAAGCCCAACCATCCTGTGCTTCTGTGATTTATAGGAGCAGTTTGAAAGGAATGACACTGTGTCCAGTTTTTATCAAGCAGAAAGACATTATAAATGAAAAATGAGCAGATACAGAAGAGAAAGTACAGAGGGATAGTGACAAATTTAGATAGGTAATCAAAAACAAGACAGCCTGGTCTCTGTACATCTGTAGTAAGTTTTTTTTACATGGAATTTGACAGAGAATTAATACACCTCAACCTATCTGTGTAGAATACTCCATATTGTATGCTACCCATGACCCTAAAGACAGAGGACTAAGGAAGAGGAAAAACCCAGCAACTGAAGGTGTGTGACTGGGGACAGTTATCCCTATTAGGTCAGTGCCAGGAGCTGTCAGCTCAGGCTGATCAGCAGTTTAATGTTGGGCATTAAAAATAGTAGAAAATAGTAACAATCTATAATAATAATTGAAGAGGTGGAGAAGAAAGCAAAGTCATTGTAGCTTGACACTGCTCAAGGCCAGGCTGGACAAGAACCCTGCTCTCGTGGAGGGTGTCCCTGCGCATTGCAAGGGGTTGGAATGGGATGATCTTTAAGGTCTCTTCCAAACCAAGCCATTCTATGATTCCAATTATTTTTTCAGATTGTGGGTACACAAAAATTGCTTTGGTTTTCAGTGTTAAGCCTTTTTTGAGTGAATGCCAGATACAGATTTCCTTAAAAAATATATCAAAACTGGAAAATCCAGCTTATGCATCATTCTCAAAGAGTACAAAGCATTACTGTTGTGTCTAGAATACAGAACCAACAGCCTCCAGAAAGGTGTGCCTCTTGGAAAATTCAAATATTTTTGAACTTTTCTAAAATGATTGAAGTTATTGTCCAGACTGACACCTTGTACTGCTAATACTTTCTTCAGCAATGCTGTGTGAGAGGTCATGACATCCATCTTGTGCAGTAACTTAGAAAATAAAGTGACTCACAACTGCACATCTGACACACCCCAGGCTTTGGCCTCTCTTTCCACTCCTATTGCCCTAGTTATCTTGCCAGACTGTCTGCAAATGTGTCTTGGAGACAGATTGCTGTTACATGATGGCCTAGCTATTTTACCCTCATTTTCTTCAAATGTTTTTGTCTGAGAATGGGTATATTCACTTCTGAATGTTGCCAAATAACAAGTATTTGAGAAGTTGATAAAAGTTCTGGCCTAGATATACATGAGGCTATTTATTTTATACAACATTTTAATCACTAAATCACACACTTAAGTAATCATAAATCCATAAATTGCGTAGACTTCTTGGATGGGCAAACCACTTACATTTCTGATTCCCAAAGTAAAATTGGTATTTATTAATCAACCTCTCTGCCTCAGTAATAAACTCCTATAGCTCTCAGTGTGTGGCCTCATAAAATGTTTTATAAAAATATGCTCCTCCCTGAGAGATTTGGACCAGCCTTTTAGGTAAGCTAGCTGAGCAACTTTGCTCAGTTCCAGTCCAATTAGAGTTGTGCAAAACTGAATTTTTGCTTTTAAATGTTATGGGTATAGTGCTTCAGTTCATGTTAAAAATGTGATCTAGAATCTCTGTTGTCTCTTCAGAAATGTCCTGTCACATGTCAGGATTAAAATTTGGTTTTAAAAAAATAATATTAATGTATATCCCAACACAGAAGCAAAAAATTACTTATTCATAAAAAACACGTGAGTGGTCATAGGAAAATGGTATCATTCAGACTATTTAATCCTATGGTCTATGCCCACAGCTCACCAAAGGACAAATTGCTATTTCTTGCATAGCTTCTCCCCTATGTGCAGGATAAATCACATCAGAATTAAGTTCCAGAATCAGTATTTATTCATAAATGATTTTGGTGCTTTTAAGGTTGTTGATGTTTACTTTCATTGACCAGTGATACACTTCTAAAGTACTTTCACATGTATTAAGAAGCCTAAATAGCTGAAAGATATTACTTTTTTGTAGTTTTCTGAAATATCTTAGTCTTTACACTTTTTGAAGAAATGAGGTTGGATTAATCAAATGTGCATGACTTTTGCAGTCTATATTTTGACCTTTCTTTCCAACTGTGGAATTATTTGTAGGTTATTTGCTGATGATGATAATAGCTAGATATGTTTTAAATGGCTAAACCTTTAGGTTTTGTATTCAGTTCTGTCTGGAGCATGGAAACCTAGTCAGGCCCCCTGTCTGAAGTTAATCTTTAATCTTTTTAAAGTTTCTGCATAATTCCAAAAACTCTGAAATACTCTTAAGCAGAAGAACTCTACCATAGTGCAGAAGAGGCTCTACCATAGCCAAATGAAAAAGTGTTGTTCATTTGGCAAAACTCCCATTCAAATCAGTGGGAGAAGAGAATTTAACTCAGGCATTATAGGGGTTGGTACGTTTGAAGTTAAACATCCTTCAGACTATCCTAAGTATAAATTTATCTATCCTGTGTACATATCTATCTATGTCTCTAAATTATTACTGGGAAAATTATGGGGTATAGTATCAATCAACTACGATCAACTTACAGAAGCTAAATCTACATTAGGAATAGACTTAATTTAAAATAATTTTATATAATATGACAGTGTTTTAGAGTCATATTTTACTTACAATCCTGATTTTAAAGCCTGCCCAAGAAGGACACATAAGTAAAACAGCTCTTAAAAATTATATTCAATAACATTTTAACACTCTATCGATTTCTCTAGACTAGAGCCTATCAATGCATATAAAGCAGATGGACCAGATGTTTAAATATAGCTCAGATTATATTATATCATCTTTAACTGCCTCCCTCACACTATGCATAGAAAATCATTGGGGGAAATTACCTTGCTTTCCGAAGGCCACAACTCTGTAAGAGTTTGTAAACAGTATTTTTATCTTGAGCTTCCAAAAGGTAAATACCTTCTTGTAATTTTGGGCGAGTTTCACTTAAGTGACTTTGTTTACATATATTTCAAGCATTGCTTGAAATTGATTTCTTTTCCAGTCTCTGAATTTGCATTTGTAATGTAGCTTGCCTTGCCACTGTGCCATGTTCAGTGCAGATCTTTCTCATCAAAGCACATTGTACATTCCTAAATGTACAGCTGCAGAGGCTGAGTCCTAGGCTGTCTGCCCTGTCCTAGAAACAGCTGAAATGGTGACTTCTAAAGGGCTGTCTGGTATTCTGTATCTCTTTGCATGGGCAAAGAAGTGTGAGATCTAACATGTAATATATCCATTAACAATTATCCATGATATATTGCTTGGGATGTGCATTGAGCATGCAATCAGAGGATGAGCATGCTCTTCCACATGCGTGGCCTGATGAAAATCCCACAGGTAGGAATAGCCATGTATTGCTGTGGAGATGTTGTCCTGAACTACACTCAGGTAATGCATTCATGTAGCACATTTGTGTTATTGTGCTCTGTCTTGAGCTTTAATGGGGATTTACTGTTTGTAATAGATGAGATAATCAAAAGGTGTATTCCTTTGGCCCTCTTCAGACTGAGACGATCTGAAACATTGTGCTGCCTGCTTATCTCATCTTTAAATCACACCAAATTACCCAGACATTTGTGTAATGCATTTGCAATCTGCCATCTTTTTGTTGTCTTCCTACAGCATTACTGTGGGCAGAGAACCTTCTCAGTGTTTAATCCATTATTTTTAAGGAACTACAGAAGCATAAATGCCTATTTTGTGCTTGAAAGGGTAGGCTTGAAAGTAGGAAGTAGACATGTCAGAGGACACTTTAACAAAATAATAGCTTTGGCAGTTTTATGTGCTTAACTGAGTAAAATGAGTGTGGGAGGGTTAGGCAGGTTAGTGCCAGGCAGGCAGGCAGGCAGGCAGCTGGGGCACTCCCCTCAGCATGCACTGAATGTGGAGCTTGGTGGGATAAGGATGTGCTCTGGATCAGAGCTGGTGCTCACAATCACACTGTCTCTAAGGCCAAGACTGGTAGGTTGGGGACAACCAGCAGTATCTGAGAGCCTGAGCCCGCTAGGATAAAGCACTACTCAGAATTCTGTGCCCTTTTATGACTTTTACCTTCACTGAACCTTTCAAGACTTTGAATGGCAAAAGGGAAGAAAGTGGAGGGAACAGATTGTTCCTCTTAAATGAGAGCTCCTCTCCAACGCTGGGAATGGGATTTTGGCACATTGCTCATTATTTAAGTCTCTTGCCTGGAAGCAGAAAGCATTTTAGATCTTTTGGTTCAGTTTAATGTAGAACTGGTTCCCCTAGAGCCACAGAAAAATAACTGGAGTCCTTGGAGATACTTGTTCTGGTGCACCACTGTGTGCAGGGCAGAGATGTGTTATGCAAGGCTGTGTATATTAAATCTTTTCTGCATTTAGCTGTGGGGAGTGGTGGAGAAAGAGACCTTCATTCAGCTTTGGTTTTACTTCTGGGGGGTCTAGGCATAAAATGTGATGCTTTCTAGGATGCTTGAACAATGAGAAGCAGGGACTTCTTTGCTTTTGTGGTACTTTGTTTCCTTATGATCTTTTCTATGAGTTCACATGAGTTCATTCTAGCATCTTCGTGGTGTCTTCTGACATGTGAGAAGACAACCAATGTACCTGGCTCGGCAAAATTCAATTTGCAGAAGCGTGTGGAAGAATCTTTGATCTTTGATTTGGCAGATCTTTGAGGCTGCTAGATGTATGAATAAAATAAAAGTATTTTCAGTGAGTTGTGCAGAACAGAAATTTTAAAAATATCTGTTGACTGGGATCCCAAAGGAAAGTTAAATGTAAATGTAATTTAGACAGCAGTATTGACAGCCCTGGAGAAGGCTGAAATGTTCTGATTTTTTGATGAAAATGAAAGATAAATATTTTGACAATTTCAAGGAACACTTTCTCAATTTTCTGCTGGTTAGAGATCTCAAAAAGTTTCTGTTTTCTTGAAACACTCAGATTAAATTTAAAAACTTCAAAGTGTTTGGAAAGATGCTATTTTTTATTCTTGTTCTAAAAAACTATCACCTTTTTTTTTATTTTTATTTTAATGAGCTCTAGTCCATCTCTTGTCGAAGTATATCTCAATAGCTGTATCCAGCCTCAATTCTTCCCCTGGTTTTTCAAGTGCCAAAATCCTCTGCAATGAAAAATTTCCCTCCACCACCATCTTTGTCCTGTCAACTGGGCTTTGCACTCAAGTGGAATTGATTAATAAAATCTCATGTGACTAATTTTTTCCCTTATCTTTTTTTCCACATAGAATTAATTAATTAACTGTAATAGGTTAGGCTGGTAATTCCTTATTAGTGTATGCTATTTTTTTTTCTGCGTCTGAAGATCTCATAGGTTTAAGAAGAATAACTCCTTGTCCTTAACTTCATATTTCCTTATAGTTCCTTTGTGTTTTGATCAAAATGGATATAACACCATCCTTAATGACATTGCCGAAATGGACCTTTTCATGTGTCACATTGCAGTGAAGCATTTTTGTAATCAAGTTTGATGTGGACTCTCACAGACCTTTTAGCAGAATTCTGTATGATTCTCTATCAACCAGTGAGGGGGTAGATGTTCTTCTTTCTACAATGTCTTCTCTCACAATAATTCACGTTTGTTACTACTTCTATCTTTAGACTGTCCCAGTGTGGTAGAGCATTATTCTTTTCATTTTAAGAGTGAGCAGCTGGCTTGCAAAGAGTAAATAATCTTACACAGAACAATTTTAGCAGAACTAAGGGAGAAAACCTGGTTCTTGGCCTGCTATGGTTTGGACTCTCCTCTCTTTGCTTGGGCAACAGAAATGTGGTGAATCAGTTCCAAAAGCAAGACCTCTTCCTTGTCTCTGACTCTAGGAAGCAAGAATTGCAAGCAGTCCTGGATAAAGACTTGTTATCTATCTCTCATACTTAGTAGTAGAACATCTTATATTTGTAGAAATTAACTACATCCTTTTCCTTCATATTTCTTCTCTTTTGCATTTTAGCAGGAAAGCATTGCTTTGTTAAACCCTTGTCCAGCATCTAAAGTGTTCAGCATTATTCTTAAAAACTTGGCTCTGAAGTGATTTAACTTCCCAAGAGATACTGAGCTCTTGAACTGTAGGACCTTTTCCCAGGAGCTGTGAGGGACAGCAGCCTAGAAAAGCTTAGGACAGGGATAAAGATCAAGAACTGAAATGAAAACTGGCAGAAGCCACTATCTGTTGCATTTGTTGTCCACATGTAGGTTCTTCTCTAAGAAGCATTAAAAAGCCAGTCAGGAGGCCCTGGAGGGGAGGGGCTGCTCAGCTGGGGCAATCCACTCAACAGCAGAATATGGCTGGAGAAAGTCCCAGCTGGGAGTGGGCAGAGGCTGGGAGAGGGACTCAGAGGCAACCCAGCCTGTGAGATGACAGAGAATTGGTGTGCACAGGCTGCATGGACTCTGCTGCTGCTCAGGAACGTGCTGCTGAGTGGGCTCAACCCACACAGGTACACGTGTGTCTGCCTGCAGGGAGATGCTGGCATGAGATCATAGCTATCCTGTTAGATCTCATCACTTGTGACTCCTTAATGCTTCATAATTCAGTGCAACCTGGCTTCTTGTGCATGAGGATTTTCTGGAGAGCTTGGACAATGGCAGGGCTAGGTACATTCACCTTGAACCTTTAAATAATGCTGGGTCAAAGCAGTCAGTGTGATTCACTGGTTCAGTGCCTACAACTTGCAGTGTTTCTGCTTAAACTGGCTTTTTAATTTTGCTCTTGGGGCTAATAAAGCAAAAGTGAGATTTAAGGATGCCTTTGAAAGGAAAGACAGCTTGTCATCAGCCAGGAATAAAATAATGTTTAAGATAGGATGATATATATTCCCATGCTTGTTCCTGCAACTGTTTTTTGGGGTTCTTTGGTGACTAGCAGTGAGATGAACATCTCTTTATAGGCTGCCTAGCTTGCTGTTCCTAATAAAGAGATCATATGGAAATTATGTATGCCCCTTGTGGGTGGGTGTATGGACATTTCCAGCCCTCCTGCTTCTCACTGGATGTGGACAGGAGAGCTGTGGCTGTCATAGGACTGAGTGAGAGTAGGTGCCACATCAGCCTGGCTTTGGCCATGGCAAGCCATGCGGCCACACCCTGGGTCAGAGATTGTGTGCTCTAGTGAGTGTGCAGATTCTCCAGTTTCCTGTATGCTGGTTACCAAGTCACTTTGTGTCTTTATTCCTCCCCACCCAAAACAGAGATGAGTCCACTCTCACACAGGGTTATAGATAAGTAACGAGAAAACAAATGTACTTAAATGCTGCAGGATGAGAGGCACACACACAGAGCTGTAATATAAGTGTTTCCACACTGAATTCAGTTTTGCTCAGGATTATATTTGGCAAGTGCCTTGCAAGATGCACTGGTGACACACATAAGCACTGCTCGCAGACTGTGGTTCCTCCTTTTTTTCTCTCCCCAAGGATAAATTTTCTAGTTTATATTATTTCCCGTGGGAGTACTTGCCATGCAAATGTATAACTGTGCTACATACACAGTGCTTTGATTTGATACAAGTCTGAGCAGCATAATGGCACATCAGAGGATTCTATACACCATTTTGATTGTGATTTCTTAACACAGCAGGAAGAAATTTAAAAATTTCTATTAGAAAGGTGAGGCAGAAAGCAATTTGTGCTGAACCAGGGACAAATAGGGAATAAACTGGCATTTTTCAAATTTTTGTTTCTTTTTTTTAAGGCTGCTAATGGTTGTTGTATTACTTCTGTGACTCACTAGAGTTTCCTATGCACCAGCAGAAACTAGAGTTGAAAATCAATTTTTAAAATCAAAATTAAGTGCTGTAATTAGGTTTTTCTCCATTCCAAGACTTAACAAATAAAAGAGGAAAAAGAGCTGCCTAGATTTAAAACATAGTCTGTTATGCCATTATGCTGTAAAGTGCTAGAATACATTTCCATGTACAGGGGTGTGCTGAGTCTCAGTGTCTAGCATAGCACTTATTTTATTTCCATTTCCCGTCCTTCCACAGTTAAAGGTCTGTTTCAAGCAATTTTCTAGCACACCTCCTCATCCTCTCTTCTCTTGACCTGTTGCACCGCAGGTATCAAGTTGAGTGCCATCTACCCCATCAAATAATAGAAGAGCAGAATAATAGCAGTGATAATTGTATGGCAGAGTGCAGGCACAAAAAAATCTGGGGCCTCGCACTTAAAGGAGGTCCAGAGGAAAAAAAAATGCTTGCATTTTATTTTTTTACTGCTCTGAAGTCTTGTGACATTGTATATGAAATTCTTCATGCCCTCTGCTAGGAGACAGCTCTGCTGTGCATCAGGAAAGGTGACAGAGGAGATGTCTGCATGCAGTATCTTCTGTTTTAAGGGGAAATTTGACCTGGGGCAAACTTGTAATGTCACATCTAGGTTTCTGAAAGCATAATTTCTAAAGAGAAATGATTTGGCACAAGAAATATTAAGGGAGTAGAAAAAATTAAATTGGAAGAGAAGAGTATGAACCTCTGTCATCCTTAATATGCTGCACTTCATTTTCACTTCTTTTTTTTTTTTCCATTTTTATCCCATGTCTTCGTTCATCTTCTGCTTCTTTTTTTTTTTTTTTTTCCCCCCCTGTTCCCTTCTGTGCAACATTTCTTTGTCAGGATAAGTGACTGTTCTCAGAATCATTGCGCTATATTCTTGCCATTGACTCTAGATGTTCCAAGGAAGCATTTAGCTTTTAAGCAACTCAGAATTCTTCTTTAAAACTCAGCATCAAGAGGTGGAATTTTAAAAGTTTTATTGTAGAAAAAACATGTTATGAAACATCATAACTGGTAGAAAATACCATAACTGGAAATTTACATACCCTACAGTGGTGGGACAGCACCTGTGCTCAGTTTTGTGTCCCTCAGTGCAAGAAAGACATTGAGGGGCTGGAGTGTGTCCAGAGAAGGGCAACAGAGCTGGGAAGGGTCTGGAGCACAAGGCTGATGAGGAGCAGCTGAGGGAGCTTGGGGGTGTTTATCCTGGAGGAAAGGAGGATCAGAGGGACCTTATTCCTCTCTATAAATGCCTGAAAGGAGGCTGAAGTGAAGTGGAGGTTGGTCTCTTCTCCCAGGTAACAAGCAATAGGACAAGAGAAAATGGCCTCAAGTTTCATCAGGGGAGATTTAGTTGAATACTAGGAAAAAATTCCTCATGGAAAGCCTTGTCAAGCACCAGAACAGGCTGTCCAGGGAAAGTGGTTGAGTCACTGTTCCTGAGGCATTTCCAACATGTGTAGATGCGGTGCTTATGAACATGATTGGACTCAATAATCTTTCCAACCTCAGTGATTCTGTGATTCTATTCTATGTTAATCCTTCACCTGTATTGTATTTGTTACAGACTGTGTTTTGCCCTGGCCAAAAGAGAAGTCTGAATGAGTTTTGGTGGTGCTGACTCTTACTTTTGTAAGAGTGCCCATGGGTTTCCTATAAAAATCTTCTTTGTTGCATTAGGAGGAAGAACGTTAGTCTATTTGCCGTTGTTTAGAGGGAAGAATGAAAAATCAGGTCCTTACAAAACCTTGGGTCTTCCATCTACTTAAAGAATTGTGAGGTTTGAGTGCCTACAATTTATATCTTCTGGACTGAATAGCAGACATTTAGATTCCTGTCCTTTCTTGTATTCTGGTCATTAAAGAGTATGTCTTGGCATCATGTAGCTGTGTAAGATAATTAGTTGTGCTGGGGATGGGAAATGGTTGCTTGTACAGTCAGCCAAATCAATATATGTTGATACCTTGTGCTAATAAAAACAAAGCTAGCTACCTTAGATTCTCTGCTGCAGCTCTGTTCCTGTACCCACAGCTGTGGAATGTTAACAAATAAACCTTGAAGTAAAGTGATTGTTTTATATCTAAGTATTTCATTTTTAACTTGTTCCATCTCCTGCCCATTTCACTGGAAACAGTTCTGCAAACCCTGAATACTAATCTTTCCATCCGTCTTCCCATTCCTACAAGGAAGGCATTATTTATGACTGAAGTGTATTTGTATTTTAAATGGCCCTGTCATCACGTTTTATGACTACTATGTGTATATACTCAGATGGAGGTTGGAGAGAACCAGAATGCACAGCTAACATCTATCTTCACCACAGGTGTGTGAGGGGGAGGTTGACACCCCACATGTGTGCTGTGAGAAGTTATCCCTTAACAAGGGAAAATTAATGCTCTGTCTAAAGCAAAGCCAGGCTTCTTCCTGAGTGCTGCTTAAGTAAAGCAGCACTGCTAAAATTGAAAAAGGAGGCAAACTGTCAGAAGTACTGGTGATACTCAGTGCATACAAACAGTTGGCAAGGTGTTTGAAGCAACCATCTGTTTTGGTGCCAAGCATCAATTGCCGGTGCTTGCGATGTTGGGGAGCCATGTCATAAAAATAATACGACTCAACAGTGTAACTGCTCTGTGCTGGTACCCATGTGCCCACTGGTGGTAAGACCAATTCTTCTCATAGGGGCAGAAGAATGACATTTATTGTATGGTTTGGATGCATATTGGTTTACCAAAAACCACCCACTCATTTGCAGCAAGAAGCTCCTTGTAAAATCTGCTCTTAACTGATTATCTCCTGTCTGTGATAATATTGCTGCTCAATGGCATGCATCTCTCTGTCCTTGTAATGTAGCACTTCAGTGAGCAAGCTGAAGTACGTATTACTCCTGTGAGGAGACAGCAGCTGGGAGTTCCAATTCTTATAAAACAGCTCAGCTTGTAGCACTTCTGTAAAATGCAGCCTTCGTTATGGTTACAGTAAAATATTCATAATCATAAACTCCCTCGGTACCAGTACAGCCCTAATAAACCTGCTATTGGCAATGTATGGCAGACTGCTGCCTGATGGAGCTGTAAGGAAATGGCTTGCAGTCTGGCCATTGCTGTACTTGAGGGTTTGGATAGATCTGCAAATGCATACAAACAGTTAAACTGTATTTCTGATTAGAATCAGGATTAGGTATTTGGCAAGATTTATTCTTCCTGATCTAACATTTTCAGTGGGTGGAGAAAATTACCTCCCTATTGCTTTGTCATTATTTCTTAAATGAACAATGTATTCTATTTTTTTTTTCCTTTAAGTGGGATGAATTGTGGCTTTTTATTACTCCCTATTTTTCCTGAATAAATAGTTCAGTAAAGCTGCTAATGTTGATGATAAAAGTCATAAAAAGGAAGTTTTATTGTTTAATGAGTATTTCCTTCGATTTTCTCAGCTTCTGAATATACATAAGACTATATAAATAGTTGTTTGGGAGAATGTACCCTTTTTGGGTGTAGTGCAATGATTTCAAATTATGCTTATTCTCTTCATAAAAGCATGGGAGCAGAGTGGGAGAAGTGTTCTACTGTTTATGCATATACTAGGTAAGATTTTTTTTTTCCTGTTCCTTTAACATTTATAGTGTTGGTTAAGCTGTGTAATGATGTTGCTTCTCCTTTTCTGCACTTTTTTTTTTTTTTTCTATCCATGTTTCCTTACAATGGTATCACAGCTGGAGACAAGGTCTCTGATTTCTTCCTGAATTTTTCAGGCCATCTTTCTTCCTCCTCTCATCTACCCTTCCCTCTGTTTTAGGACAATGTCATCCCACAAATAGGGATAATGGTGAGAGGCTGCTACATGGCATAATAAAGGTTTTCTCACCTTGGAGAGTCTATCTTACTGTCAGCCTAGATTTCAGAGAGCTAAAGTGGTGTTATGGAAAGACAGCTCTTCTATAGCAATCATATTCTGGATGAGACATGAATTTACTCTGTCTTGTGGTCTAAAAACTTTCTGGCCTCCAGGATTAATTAAATATTTGCATTGGAAAGTAGTTAGTAACTATTCTTTTCCCAGAAATACCACCAGTTACCAAATATTTTGTCAGACGGTTTTAGATGTCAAGCAAAAATCAATCATGCACCTTGGACTTACCTTGGAAAAAGCCCTCACTATCTAAGAATTTCAATTTAGTTATCCAACTTACCATTTTAAAATGTGTTGGAGAATTCTTTGAACTCCCTATAATCTTAACAGAATTGAGCAGTATGTGCCTTTAGGCTCAAAGCTTGAGCAATGCCATCCGGGTACAGTAACTTGGAAGTTTTCTCTAAGTTATAAGTGGGAGTGGAATATTTTCCCTGTTGATATCCCGTACTCTGAAGAAAATAATTTTAGCCATTCTCTGAAAGTTCTGGGGCAGAAGAGGTGTTTCCTTGGCCCCAAGAGTCCTACACTAAATTGCTCTGCCTGTATTTCCTTTGCCATGCATCCATTAATTTTAGGTTGCTCTTCACCATGGAATAGCAGAGTAGAAATTATTCCTGCATGTATGCATTCCAAATCC
This sequence comes from Illadopsis cleaveri, assembly GCA_013399915.1. Classification (NCBI taxonomy): domain Eukaryota; kingdom Metazoa; phylum Chordata; class Aves; order Passeriformes; family Timaliidae; genus Illadopsis; species Illadopsis cleaveri. The sequence goes on from VXBB01013008.1 coordinate 86,357, forward strand.
AGTGTTGCACACAGAACAGCAGGGGTTCTCCTGCATGTTGGTATCTCCGCACTTGTGGATGGGAGGGCACTGGGCAGCACTTGTCTTATAAGTGCTATCAAATACAACACTGTAACTGTAAGCCCTGTAATTTACAGCCTTGATACTGCATCTGACTGGGAGGAACATCTGGTTTGTCATATGTCTGGAGCCAGAAGAGTATGTTTCTGCTTATTGTTTAGCCATTATAACTGAAGAGAGGTGCAGGGGTTAAAGCTGAAGTGTGTGACAAAAGAAAAATAGTGCATTGCTGTTTCACTGCAAAAATAGGTGTTCAAAGGTACTTCCCAACTCCTAATGCAGAATAGATTGCAATTAAAGGAAGAGGGAAAAGCATGCTTAGGTACGGCAGAAGTTTGGAATTTGGAAAAAAATCTATCAGTTTCTGTTTCGTGAAGGCATTATCAAAGAAAAACAGAAGCCCTTGATTGAGTCTTAAATCCTTCGGCAGAGCATGTATGACATCAGCAAGGGAACTGAGCAGCTCTGATGCCTGTCTGTTGTGAACTGAAACTAGGTAGCAAAAATATCTCTGAATAGACCCCAGACTGCAAGAACAAAGTAAAATCAATTTTTCTTTCATATTTTAATTGCCCTGAGACACATGAAACACCTGTTCTTTCACCTTAACAGTTAATACACGTTTCTATTTTTAGCACTTTTGTACCCCTTTGCTTTCCTGCAGTGCTGTGTATCTCATTTTTGAACTGCTGCTGCTTCTGTTGCATACTGGCAAATCGAAGAGAACCAAGGAGTTAAATTTCAGAACAGGAGAAGAGGAGGTGAGCTGTCTGCTACAGTAGTTTACTGCAGCTTCCCTTCATACTGACACATATGTAGTTTGTGGTGACAGTGCTAAAGAACTGCAGACAGGCACTTAGCAGACTGGATGTGAGCTGGATACAAAGATGCTTCACCCTGGACTTCCTGCTGGCAGTATGTAAATACACCTGCAGACTGGCCACACTGGGTGGTTTGTTTTTTTTCAGAAGGCAGAATGAGAGGACTTGACAAAGCAACAGCATAGTTAAGACCTTAACCAGCATTAGATCTGTATCTCAGTTGTGGGGGAAGTTGTTTGGGTTTTTTTGGTTTTTTTTTCTGTGTGTGTGCTGCATATTCAGACTGAAATCTTCATCACTACAATGTTTGCCTCTATCTGGTATGCCAAGAAGCTGGGACGCAGGTTTGTGCATAACGCCAGGAAAGCAAAAGCAGAGAAGGTACGTTCCTAGTGGGAATATAAAGCCTTATGTCTCATGCAAGCTGCCTGCTGGCATCCTGTTGTGTGTCTACTTAGCTTTTTAAAATACCATGAAAAATGACCTATTGCCATTCCTGATTTCATGCGAGAATCCTTCAATATTTTGCATATTATTAAATACTGGGGAGAAGATCCTTTCAAAAGTCTTTTTGTCCTCTTTTGATTGTTTTTCTTCCTGAGATAAACAGCTGTACATCTGGTATGTCTGTGTTAAGGGAGCACTCCACTGAACTTGTTGCTGTGCTGCATTATTTTTTCCTCATACCATATTAAGCTCTTAAACAACGGCTGATTGTTTGCTGCTTGTATGTTTTTTTCCTAGTGTGCTACTAATGAGGATGGAATAACATGTTAAGCATTTATAATGTTTGGGAAATTTGTTTCATGGTACTTGTTGAAACTGTTCTGCAGCATGGATCCCTTTTATTTTAAAAAGATATAGGTATGTAAAAATGGTCAATACTCTGAGTATTTTTCTCTTATAAAATTGAACTGTATTTAACTGGCTGTTTTCTGGAAGACCTTGTACGTAAGAGTCTTCTGCCCTCTTTCTCCCTGAGCAAAACTTAAATAGTTTTAGAATTTGCAGTAATGATAATTAGGGGATATCAAGGCAATTGTCTTTTGTTTTAAGCATAGAAAATATTTAGTTAGTGCACCTGCAATCCAATTTTGTCTACATTACCAGAAAAACCATTTTCAAAATGGGACCAATTCCTCTTTCATAAACTCAGATTTAGATTGAGGGGAAAAAACTTCAGTGTAATGTTATAAAGTTACTTCATTAGTCTGATAATGATGGCTTTCTCTTTTCCTCAGTGTCTCTGATGTAGTCAAAGATTTTCTAAATGGGCTGCTTTATTATGTCTTTAATGTGTCTTATGCTGTGTATGTAACATAGCCACCAATCCACTAAGCAACTATTGTTGCCTGAATTCCTTTGTAACTGGAAAAGCCCTTCACCTGGAGAAAATTATTAGCAAAAATATATTATATTTGTGGTTGAGGGGAGGATGGGGAGATGTTTGCTTTTTTCTGCAAAATATTCCCAATGGTTAAAAAGGTGCTGTGTGGAAATCTTGACATTTAAATATGCAAGTCATTGGGAAGTTACTTAAATAGTAGTGATTTATATATTTCACATGGTATACATAAGGGGGAAATAGAAATGCAGAGAGCTATACATGGGACTGTCAAACTTTCTCTGTCATCAATCACATTTCCATAAAGAGAACATCATATAAACTCTCCTGCTGTTTGCATATTGCTATAGGAGGAAAAAAAGTTGCAGCCTGGATCTTCCTTAGTCCTGAGGGGCTCCCTCCAGAGGAATATTTGCTCTCAGGCTTCCTCCAAGATGACAGAGGCAGGATGAGTGGACACGTTCCACTCCTGACACAGTGGGGCTCACTCAGCAGCTTTAAAAACAGATTTGGTGTGCATTGCTGAAAGCATATATGGTCATAGATTATTTCAATAACCTTGAAAAATGTCATAAACCAGTGCCAGAGTATTCACTGAGAAAATATTTTGTTCTCTGTAGAGTCTTGCAACAGCAACTAAAAGAATGCTTTTTAAAAATTATCTCTTTTTCTCTTTATTTTAAGTACTTTAAATATTTCTGTATGGATTTATTATATTGCTACTTGTTCATCCCTATAGGACTTTCAAAATAACTGACAACTTAGGTCCATGCTATTTAAGCTTTCAAGCTGTGCCTAACAGTTTTTAGGGAAAAGATTTTTTGATATTACTTGAGCATGCTATTAGCATATGTGTATGGGAATTTTATTTTTGCCAGAGACAGTAAGTATGCAATAAACACCTGGTAAAATGTTTACTTATTGCCTTACACATTTATTTTTTTCTTGGATGTTTATTCCACAGACAGGGCTCATTTGTAATTTTATTTTTTTTTTCCCTGCAAATCAAACTCTAGCAAATGCCGAAAATCCCATTCCTAGCAGGATGCTATTTCAGTAAGTGCCATTAATGATTGGAAACCAATCAACACTGACATCTTCAGTGCAACATCTTGGTACCAGGAGAACACAGATAAAATATAGATCTATCAAAAATAAATTCAAAATAACATTGGGCTGCATGCCTTGTTTTGGTTTTGACCCTTTTTTATAATGGTTGAATAATCAAGATATTAAGCAGTTTCACCTTTTTTGTTTCCCTAGAAGAATAATTAGCTGTTTTTCTCCATATGCATTATTTGAATGATAAATTGTTTTCATAATGCACTTTTGGAGGTAGTAACATACATCAGTATTTTCTAATGCCACATGTGGGCAAAAAGATTCACTTGCAGTAAAGATCTGGATAGTAGGAATCAGAAGACTGGGGTTCCATAACAGATTTTTCTATTATGCTTTACTTCTTTGGATGAGTACAAGTCATGAATTTTTTAAGCGCTATTTCTAAGAAACCGAAATTTTGTATGTGCCTATTTATTTTCGTAGGACGAGGAAGAAAACAGGAGATGGTTACAACATGGGTTGCTCTGTGTGCACACACATATGCACAACCTGACAGTGTAGATCCTTAAAATGTCAAAAGTTTGGGCCTGAATTGTGCAGAGAGAGGACATGAACTTTGATCTCCCTTGGATCCCACCAGGATCTCCTCCCAGGTGTCTGCTTAGGGGAGCAGAGTTTCCAAGGTGTGAAGCGTGCTGTGCCGGGGGGGTGCACACAAAGAAAAGGGGAAGGAAGGCATCCCTGCCCAGGTCAGGGAGGTTGGAACTAGGGGATCTTTAAGGTCCCTTAAAACCCAAACCATTCCATGATTCTGTGCTGACTAGGGCAGTTCTTGGTGGGGAGAACTAAGGTGGCTTTGATGTTGACAGCTTGGTGCTCCTGTGTGTGTGCTCCGCACCTGCTTGAGGGTGTCTGGTTGTGGCCATGTGGGTGAGCTTGGCCCACAGCTGCTCCAGAGGTCTCCATCTTGTCCAAAGCCAGAGCTCCTGGCCCCATCCTGCTCATCTCCCCGTACCTGAATATGGCAATCCCTGCTCCAGGGGAGCTGGCATGCAAATTGCCTCTACATGAGTGGGAACTGCATGTTGTTGGTACTTTGGCACCTGCAGCATTGCAGCCAAGAGTTGGGGGCTTGCAGGAGTTGGAAGACTGATCTTGAGCCTTGGGGAAGGGGAAAGGGTATCTGCAAGCAGCAGAGCTGGGAGACCAAAGGAATGAGGTGAGTGTCTTCTTACTGAGAGAACTCTGTGGTAGTTTCTGAGCTTGATTTATCTCCCTAACCAGTACGTGCTGCTGAGTGCAGCACTACCTTCCTGCCCTGCCTTTTCAGTTCTTGCTTCCCCTCCAGCCCAGCATTTCCTTGGAGTTTGTGCTTAGATGAGTCGGACCCTGTGGAAGGACACTCTCTCATTAACACCCACATGCAACTTAAGAGCTTTTGTGTTCAAGGGCAGGCTGGATGGGGCTCTGAGCAACCTGGGCTAGTGGGAGGTGTCCCTGCCCATGGCAGGGGGGTTGGAATGAGATCACCTTTAAGGTCCTTTCCAACTCAAGCTACTCTAGGATTCTATGACTTCCTGGTAAATATTAACCAAATAAACCAAACATGAATTCTCACTGTTAAAATTTCATCTGGAGAGTGAGGAAGACATCTAGGAATAACGGGATGAGTGGCAGCCGTAGGTGTCTTAAATGGTTCTTCCGAGTTGACTGGTGTGCACTAGTATTTCTATTTGAGTCATACTTTTATGATATATTTTAAAACCTTATTTTAATTCAGAATTGAACCAAAATATTTTGAAAAACCTTCAAATTTTGAAAGTCGAACACTTTTTCTTCCTTTTTATTTTATTCTAACCAGTCCTGGCTAAAACTTCTTGTAAGTAAAATGGGATAATTCCTATTAATTGCTCTTGATGTTTTCATTTTGCCAAATCTTAAGCATGTTTCTCTACTTTATTGTTTTTATTAGACTAAATCATAAACTCTTTCCAGTATATATTGCACTTTTTATCTAAAAATTCTATCTCAGTCTGGTTGTCTTGGCTTGACTGGTAGTGTTACTCTTCCCTTCAAGTAAGAGTACATGGAATGCTGCCATTAATGTTGCCTGAAAACAGTTGAACTCCTTTCAAGTCATCGCTGGTCTTACCTTTTTTATTAAAGTTGTTGAACTCCTTTGAGTTTATCACATGAAAAGGATTATTGTTATGAGAGTAAACATGGTCACTTGAACCTTGGAACTAAAATAACTTAAGGCAAAGATTGATGTCTTGAATTTTTCTCATTAAACCACAATCAAGCAGAAATCAAGAGATGTTAACTGCATGTGGTTATGCTATAGAAATAAGTATTCTAAATGGTTGGAAGAGGCACAGAAAAGTAACTGAACAATCAATCATGTTGATCTGAGAGAATGAGCTAAAATGTGAAAAAAGCTTCTGATAATGCTTCACTGTATCAGTAGAATTTGAGTTTCAAGAGTCAGTATCAAAAGTGGGAAAAGACTTGCCAAAGTTACCACATAATTTAATTTAAAAAAGAGGAAGTTCAGGACTGGTTTTCATGCTAGTTCAGATGTGGAACATATTGCAACCACAAGACCCACGTTTTAAACACTATAGAATTAGTTATGTGGGTGAGGTTTTAAATCTAAAGATAACAGTCACTTTAAAATGAGGTTTCTCCTTGTAGGTTATTTTAGGGAGCAAAACAACAGCACCCATATGAAGTGTTTAAATGAGTTGATTTTCACTGTTCTGTAACAGTAGAACATTGTTAGAATTCTCTTTCTAGCTTTTAGAAATCAAATTACTCCTAAAATGTTATCAGTTCTAAGAGCTATGTGTTGTATTTGAAAATATTTAAGTTTTACGGCATAGGGTTTAGTTCATCGTTCCAGGTTAACTCATTTATTAGTTTAATGATTCAAGATAGAAGCAACTTAACTTTAAAAGAATAGAGGTATATGTATTGATAAAATAGAAGGCAGTTTTTGGACTATTACTTTTAAATAAAAATAAAGATGACCCAAAGGTCACATTCACAACTGAGCAGTATAATTTTAAATGAGCAGTTATGAAAGTATTGTAGTGCAGACTAGATAAGCAGCTCATAGACCAACAGTTTTTCTTTCTGTGTGCTTGGCTTTAGAATTGTTTGGGGTAAATCAAGTATCCTTGACTGTCAGCCTACAATGAAATATTTGTAAGACCCAAAAAATGCTTTAAGAAGTTAAAACTGAGATGTGTAACAATAACAAAGTCTATAAATGCAGGCATATTTTATAATTTTTTCAAACTTATTCTGGCAATAACAACAATCAAGTCTTCATATCAAGATGACACTTGAATTTAGATTGTTCTTGTTATCTGTATTTTAGCACAGCTAATTGCAGGGTGGGCAGTCCTAGGATATATATTCTTGTTTCTTTTTTGCTTTGTTTACAAGTAGCTACCCAGCAATTTAATTTGAAAGAGATAAGGAATTCACTTGAAACAGTAATTATTCACAACGCAGAATTGAAACTCTGTCATTAAGTAATCATAAAACGTATTAGCAGATAAACATATTTTTTCTTACGTTATTTATACATATATATATATAATTTCAGAGAAGAGAAACTCTCTCCTTCAGTGCATACCTTAGATTTTTTAAGGAGTCCTCCTTTCAAACCAGAGCTTATCAAATCATTTACAGTCCACTGGGGTTGTGATGAAGTGATAACACTTGCAGCTCTAGTTATTGCCTTGGCTAAAGGTGAAATGACTGCATCTCTAAGGGACATGTCATGTAGCTGCCACATGCTGTAAGGGCAATGGATAGTTTTATTTGTGTTTGGGCAATCAGAGGCCCTCATTGTCCAGGTTCAATGGGATGACAAAAGTGTGTCACTTACTGGCAGAATTACCTGTTCAAACAGATGCCAGCGTTACCTCAGCCTCCTGGAGGAATCTTTTCAAATGGACTTTCTTAGTGCTCTGTTTCACAGTTTTATGGAGAAATCTTTTCATATATAAGTGTGTGAAGAAAAATATGCAAACGTTCCTGTATCCAGACCTCCTTGCTTTAGCACAGCTCAGTTGGAATTCTAAGCCATTTTCTCTTATTGTGATTTAATCCAGAAACATATAGCTACTCAAGTTGGATTTTTTCCCATTTTTTTTCTTTGCACTTTGTTATAATCTCATATGCACTAAGATTAATATATAACAGGAGGGATAAGCTGCCTAAGCAGGGATTTATTTTAACTCACTGCCACCTTGCAATCACTTATAGTAGTGATAATAAATAAATTCAACTAACCTAGAAAAAATGCAAGAATGATGTTTTAAAATCAGATACTGATCAACAGTAACTACTGAAGTTAATCTCTTGAAATTCTACATTTCAAAGTACTCTACTCTGTTTTTTTTTTAATGTGGGTTTTTTGTTTTTGTTTTTTTTCTTCTGTGAGGGTTTTTGTTCTTGCATCTGGCCAGGCCCAGCACCTATCTGTAGCAATTAATGAGCAATAAGGGGCAGTCCTGGTTAAATTAGTTGATGGGGGGGTTTTGGGTTGGTTGGTTGTGGGTTTTTTGGGTTTTTGTTTGTTTGTTTGTTTCATTTTTTTTCTGGTTTGTTTTGTTTTCTAATGAAACAAATACCTGTTAACCAGCTATGGGTGAGGTCTTTGTAGAGAACAGAACATCTTCTTTCCTTCTCTCCAGTCCAATCTAAGAGACCTCCAGCCTTAGCTGGCTGCCATACCCTGGTGATGCCTGTCCCTTTCACCCATGCATTATTCTGGCATGCACTGCTCTGTGCGTTTGCCTGTCTGGTACCACCCATGGTACCCAGATGTCTGTAGCATGGCACTGAAAACAGGTTCTTTTCCCTTTGCCATTTTAGCCAGTGTTGTGATCACCTTAGAAACAGGTCAAGTAATTTTTCCAGTAATTTTTCATCTTGCTTGCTTCAAGACAAAAGAAAATGGACAGGAGCATTCAGAAAACGACAGCCACACCGACAGCTGCATTAATTGCTGCTCTGAGTGCTCGGCTGGGTCTCAAATAGAATCAGATTGGACCTGCCTCCAATGAATAAGTGGCTTATTATCATTGGTTACAAGCTAACCTGTTTTTTCAAAGAAAAGGTTTTTTTCTCATTTTCTATTTTCTGCTTTCATTCAATAAATAATTTATCATTTCCCCCTCTTTTCCTATTCTTTGTATAACTACTGCATTTGTATTTTGGTCTACATTGTATATCAAGTTCTGTTAAATCCCAGTGTGTAGCATTTTGAATATATTTAACTCATAAGGCACTCATTATTTTATTGGAATAGTTTTATTTCTTTGCATTTATATACAGTATTCAAGTATATTATGGAAATGGCTTGTGTGATGTGAAAGCATGATTTTTTTTCATTACTTGCCTCTGTCCTGCATATACAATTCAAAACAATGCATAATAAATAGTTGTTTGATTTGCGTTCTGAATTGCATTTGGCATCACTTGCTGTGTTTGCAAATAGAGATCAGTTTGAAACACTGACAAGAAACAATCTGTCCTTTGGTATTAGAGTCTCTGAAGGAAACTGAGATGAAAACTCTCATACTGTTCCTAAGGTAAATTATCAAATCATTCTTTATGTGTTTTTAATATCCTATATGGACCATTAGAGCTGGTACATATGTAACTTGCTCTCACTGCAAGGCAGCCTGCCAAAGTCATGTGTGTATAAAAAGCTTTAGTAAAATTTAGAATTATTGTCATGTCATGCGATTCTCAAGACAGTTTATTTTAAATGAGGCGCATTTAAAGAATTCTCTGCCATACACTACTTAAAATGTTGGTGCATATCAGGGAAAGCTTGGTTATAGCTCTAATATATGTTAACAGCTTCAGATGAGCAATTGGAAGGAATCAAGGGACTAGCTAGTACGTGCAGTCTGAGAGGTTTTGTCACCAGGAAGGAGGCCCCAATACCATGTGAAGCATTCACAACATTTTCTGAAGTGTGAAGCTCTCTTTTTCACAGCAGCTTACGGGTAAACAGCAGAACAAAGCTCTTCACATTCCCACCACTCCCACCACCCATCTTCCCTGCTTTCCCAGTCTGTTCAGAAATAAAATGGTTCAGACACAGAAAGTATGTGCAGGTACCATGGCTGGCACCACCCTTAGCTCTTCTGAGACGACCCACATGACACCAGCATCATGCTCAGTGCCTCGTGTTCTGTATTAACTACGGCAAGGCTACCACACGCCTTTCGTGAAGATCAACATTGCAATAACTTTGTCGTTGTTAAACTGCGATTGGATTTGAAGAACAAACTTTGTGTGAAAAATTTATTTCAATCCTAGACTAAGATTTCTTCAATTCACTTCAGTCTGTCTTCCAGTAAGTGCTTCCATGTTTCAAACAGCAATGTTTAAACTGAACATGGATTGATTAATACCAGTGATATCACTCATCTTACTTCTAAGAAGTTTACCTTACAAGTTATTTTGGGAAGCAAATCACATCATTAGGATTCTGCAGCCAAGTGTATACTTCTTTATTCTATTTAGAGGCTTGAAGAGCTATAGCATACAGTTTTGTAATTCTATGAAATACTCTTTAGCCTTGAGACATAAGGAAGATGGAGAAAAACGTGTTTTAGTCCTACTCTAAATATAATATTCTTTTCCTCTTAGCTGATGAATTATGTCTACATAGCTGTGGTTTTCAGAGCTAACAACTTTTTTAAGATTTTATGTGAATTATTTTTGACAAGACTGTCGTGTACTCTTGTAAGATAGCAAAAGGTCAGGATATTCTGTATTGTTAATACAAACAACTTGATGGTTAAGGAATATCAATTTGCTTTTTTGAAAGAGATGTTCAAGTTGAGGTGAAAGCGATCCTGTTGCCACCCTTTGGTTTCCTGACTGTGCTTACAGCCTGATAATTTCTTTGTTTGGTGAAATAATCTTTTCAATAGACCTCCCTCTGAAACAGGACATAATGATACTGTTCTTAACTTTCTCCAGCCTATCTTGCTTTGTTTCTCCATTCTTTCCATCCATCACTGTATAGAAGGGTAAAAACCATCCCTAACCTTCCTCTTCTGAAAGCTGAGTTATGAGTTAGAGAGAAAATGGGTAGGAATAGTTTAAAAAAAGAGGAAAAAATCCCCAGAACTAATTCTCCATATTGCTACACATTTAGCAAATTCTTTAAAAATCTCCTGCATTTGTTGAATATCTGTTTTGAAAGCTCACTTTAATTAGATTTGATGCACATCAACATTTGTTGTTCAGGTTCAACACTGGGAAGAATATATGTATCTTGAGAAGGCTTTGCAAAAACTCTGTGTGCAGTTTCCTAAACTGGAAACATAATCAAGTCATTGGACTTTTTTTAATATGAGTCTGGATGTATAAATGCAAATGTATTTAAAATATTGTACCTGGGATGTTTTGAAAATTGAATATGAAACAAAGAATTGCTAGATATTCGCAAGGAAGTTAAAATGCCATCACTGTAATTAGAGATGTTAGCAAGGAAATCATTGGAGCAAGACTATTATATTGCAAATGCAGTGCCTCAAAGTGCATTGCACTTTCAATTAATTTAATATGCCATTTCAAAAATATTTCTGTTGAAACTACAGGAGGGACCACACCTATCAGTAAACAACAAACTGGCTAGCCAAATACATGATTCTTCACTTAACTGGTAAAGGCAAACCCCACAAAAAGGAGCAAGTTTCCTACCAATTTTTCTAAAATTTTACCATTACTACCCACAATAAAGTTAAGACTATTACAGTTTAAAAGATTGATTAATTTCAACAGAACACCTTCAGCTTTTGCTACTATTTGTAATTAAATATTTAGTTGTGTAGTAAATTAAGCATGTCATGATCTCTGCAAAGTGGTTCTCCGTTTACTGCTGCATAAATGTTTTACAAGGTGCTGTATTGTTTTGAGTAAATTAATAATGAAGATTTAGATTTTTACTGATTAATAATCTAATTTACTATTTAGGAGAAATCTAATTTAGGACTTGAAACAAAATTGAGGTAAACATCTTTGGCAGGGATCCCAATTCCCTGACAAAAATACCAAGTGATAAAAAACCAAATCAGGGTAAAAGAAATTAGGAGATTGGAACTTCCAGAACAAGTAGCTGGCATTTCCTTGTGAAATTTGAAAATGTTCTCTTAACTGCAGTGTACATGGACTTGACTTTTCTTGTCATATCAAATCATCAGTACAAATTCTATGCAGCAAATTGCCAGGAATTTGTAAGGCAAATAAATAAGAGTTTGGCATACGCAAAGAGCTACCTAAACTACTCAGATCAAAATAAATTTATTGTGGCATTGTAGAAGTATTGTAGTATTCTCTAGAATATTGCTTCTATTTCTGATGCCCACTGAACAATAACCAATAGACATGTTAGGAAGTGTTCAGAAGCTGAACGATCCAGGTAATGCATTGTGAGGTGGGATGGGAAAATTTTTCACAGCAAAATTAGGGTCATGAATAGCTGTGCTGTCACAATTAGCTATGAAAATATGGTAATTAGCAGGCTGGTGAAAACTGCACATTCTAAAATATGGTTAGAAGTGGCTGAGGCTGATCAAATGTAATGTCAAAGTACGATGTGTGGAGCAAGGAAAATTAACTAGCAGCAGCAGCTAATAGGGAGAGATACCTCACATCTTGCTCTTCCTCTGCAAGCTGAGGGAAGAAAAGTTGAGATTGTGCAGTTACAGGATGTGGGAGCCTCCTTGTGCACTGATCCTCTTTGGGGGGAACAGCTCTGGTTTTGCCATATGCAGCCATATCTTCAATACTGAAAGCTCTGACTTGAGACCCTGTAATTTGAGTCAACACCTCATAGATTCAACTGGTTGCTACCTTATGTTGAGATCAAGTTCTTTGCCAAGAAGAGTTGACAGTAAGGGTGCAGATTTTAGTTCTTGTACCTAACATTTTTAAGTTACATATATTTCCAGGACCTTTTCTGTCAGTAGTATGCTTGTGTCAATTGTCCTTTTTTGCTTTTAGGAAGTAGTTTAGTCCAAGAACAGAGACACTGAGGTTTCATTTTCAACTTATATAGAAAATGCTATGGTTTTTGTTTAGGAGAATTCCCCTTGGTTCATCCAGTAGTTCTTTTGGCCATTCTTCTGTTACAAAGTAATTTAAAGTCAAATTTTGATTCTTTCACAGATTTTCTGATTAGAATGACTTAGGAACACCATGGTTTATCAGAGATCAGTATGTGTCCTGCTGTGTTTCCTTGTGCAAACAGATCATATTTGTTGAGTGGAGAGAAGATTATTTTAATTGACATAATTAACTTTTCTTGTGATTATCTTAGGCTTGAAAATGCATTTTGCCCTTTCCCAATTACAGCTTTTTCTCTGATAGAGCTATACATGCTGTGTGTAATAATGAAGGTAGTTTTGGAAGGACTTAATGTATATAATTGGAAACTAAGATGAGGAAGTCTTCTATCAGCAGGAGGGTAGGAGAGCTGGGCTGTATAATTGAAGTACAGTGTAATGGGATTACCTACAAATTTTAAACATTGCTTTCATTAAGGAAAATAATAAGCATATTTATTAAATATAGTCTCTACTTGGGACAATATTTGTTATTATGAAAAAGCTTTTGCAATTAAGCTTGGGTCTAAAAATGTATTGAACACACTACATCAGTTTCTAGAAAATGCTTTTGTGCATAAAATTTTACTGAAATAGAAAGAGCTTTCACAGCAGAGGCAGTTAGCCAGATATTAGTATAGCTCACATCTAGCATTGACTGTAAATTTTTCTATTTGCTTTCAATTTAGCCAAGGTCAAGTCAAAGAAAAGTCATAGTCAAATATGCTTAAACATTTATCTTTTTATGAAAGCTTTTAAATGAGTTTACTGTTTTTCATGGTTACATTTAGTGGAAATAAAAGCTAGTTTTTAAAAAATATTATTTCCTTGCTGAAACTACAGAAATGTGATACTTTAGTCACTATGGGATGAGTGACTATGACCCAAATTTTGCATGCTGCTACATAGAATTCTCCAAGGAGTCCTTCTTGTCCTTAAATATGCATCTGTGATAATCTCCATAACAGTCGAAAGTATTTTCATACCATTTAGAGCGCTTTAAGCGTGGCTGCTATGTGGGTGCTTGGGATAAAATATTGTGGTCCCTCTGGATGTTCTTTACTTTCTTTTCATTATAATTTTCAAGAATTTCTCTTCAGGAAAAAAACCCTTAAAGTTAACCAAAGCCTGTAATGAAAGGAACTGCCTTCAACAAATGTTGCAAACCCTCCCAGGTTACTTTGAGGAGTTCTGCTATGGTGATGCCTACCAATGGGCAGTAAGATATTTCTTCATCTGAAGGATATATATGGAATAGAATTTGTCTATACTGTGAGTATGAATCTTAGATTTAAAAATTTTTCTATCATACTGTACACATATAAAAATGCTCTTTCTGTTAATTTACAGAAGGAAAGTTGACAAGACCAGTCAGAACAGTAAAGAGTGAGGTGAAAAAGGCATTACTACCTCCACCATTGCCATGTCCTCTATCACCAGATCCCCTGCCCCATTCAGAAGTGGCCTTACACTTTCCCCTCCCTTCATTATGGGCTGTTCGACTGCCCATAGAAACCTTTCTTACTGCCTTTCATGTCCCTTGTCAGATTAAGCTCTAAATGGACTTTGGCTTTCCTAACCACATCCCTTCTGTGCTCGGTGTCTCCATATTCTCCCCTGGTCGTTTATCCCTGCTTTCACCTCTTGCAGGTTTATTTTTTTATAGTTGAGTTTTCTTGGGAGCTCCTTTTTCATCCAAGCAGGCCCCCTGCTATCTCACTTAACCTCCTCTTCTTGGGAAGAGTTTTCTTGAGCTTAGGATCTTTTTTCTCTGAAAAATAACCAGCTCTCCTCGACCCTTGTTCTATCCAGGGCTTTATTCCATGGTATTCTTCCAAGCAGATCTCAAGAAAAAACAATCATAGATATGGCTTATGTGGGGTGCTCATTTTCAGGTCCAGTCTCCAGAATTTTTTGCCACACTGAGAACTGACAGAATGATGCCAACTCATCTGTATCTGAACAAGTTGTTCTTGAGGGAATGTATAAAAATGGAAAATTTAATCTTGCATACTAGGTAAAAGTGTCAATCTTTAATCACAGCTCTACCTGGTGTCTTCTCAGATGTAGGGTTTTTTTTTTTCTTTTTTTCATTACTGTAAAGAATTATTATATCTCATTCAAGGAAAAATCTTCTGGAAGCAGGAGGTAAAGAATTCAGGAAAAAAACCTCATGTCATGGTGCAATATTCTCTTAAGTTCTCATAGGAGAAGTTATAGGGCATCAAGAAAGAGGGAAATATAAGATCTGGAACCCATGATTTAGCAGTAACTCAGTTTTAACTGTCCTATCTGCCTTTTCTCAGGATTGTCTCTTTGCCAAGACCTCTCACAAAGAGCTTTGCCTTCATATTCATAAGTTAAGAGCAATTTGCAAAATTTGGCAACAGTACATTCCCTTCCCTTTTCCCAAGATGAGGACTGTTTAATATTTTCCATTTCAGCTTTCAGCAAGTTCTCCATTATCCTGTGCTTGTTAGTGACATTCCCATGCATCTTTTAAAAGTTTCTTTTACTCCCCTGACAGCTTCCTTCCTTTCATTATCCTCACGTAGATTTGCCTGGTAAGACCACATGATAAGAGTTTCCTATTTTTTCTTTTTGAATACAGATTCTGATATTGACAACTCAGTGAAGGAACTTTTTCTTTTCTGTTGATGAGTTAATAAGGAAAAATGCTATTTTGATTATGACAAAATTAATGAATTTGCTATTTTTTTAATGCAGGTTAAAAGCAAGACCATGCAGTATTGTTGAAAAGAAAATATACTGTTGATTCTGGGCTGCAACGGAATTAATGAGGGTAATAGTTCCCTAGTTATTTATTTTTTCTGCTTTAGTCATTATATTGGAGGCCCAGCAGCTTTTAATGAAATTCTATGTCTTAGAATACAGACCATGGAGATGCCTGGCTGAAGTTTGTTCACCAGTTCATCCCTCCCTCCTTCCTTTCCTGCTAATGAAACTCTTCATTCTGACAGTTCATTGGCCCTATTAAAACACTGCACCACCATTCCCCCAAAAGAAATCCCCCAACAACACCACCACAGATTTTATATTATTTTTCAATCAATTATCTCAGTTTCTGGGGTCAGATTATGACTTTACCAGGAATGTTTGAGACCACTTATTACATCTGATTTAGTTGTCTCCAGCTGGAAGATAATATTTCATGTAAAAGGCTGAACAGGATGACTTCTGGCTTTGTAGTGAGGGCAACAGTTTGCAGCAGACTGGATCTGAGGAGTTTGAATTGGTCATATAAAAGAAAATGAGATGTTTCTTGTAATCAGGGTCAGAAAATTCATTCAATGACAAAACATTTTTTTTTCTAAAAATCTCGCATGTCAAAGTTGACGAAGAACTGGAATTGAATGAGACACTGACAAGATAGGAAAGATGAGAAAGCAGAAGCAAACTCACTTGACTGATTGCTTCTTTAGATGTGGAGTTTGGTTTTTACCTTTTCCTTCCTCAGTATGAGAAAGCATTATGTTCAGGGGGATAATGTATGGCTGCCAGTTGGCCAGATATTCTGCCCTGTTTTAGCAGCATCTTTAGACACAGCAAAATGGGCTGCATGGAGAAGTGCTCTGTATACAGATAACATTTCTGGCTTCTGGGAGAGCTGAATTAAAAGGGATAAAGTGAAAGACAACTTAGGAAAAAGAAAACTGAGTTTAGCTTTGGAGTCATGCCAGCTAAATGCAATTAAATAGATTAGGAACTAAGAAAAAGACATGAGAAGCTCACTATAGATGTCAGCTCAAAGAACAGGAAAGGGCAAAATATCACCAGGGGAGATTATACAGAAAAGACAGAGAAAGAGCAAGAACGTTGGAGCATGAACAAACCACAGGCGTGACAAAGACAGACAGTCACTAAGGGAAACTGGAAATCTGTAAGGTAGGACAGAAATGCATGAAAACATTTCTGAGAATAAAGATTCTGTGCAAATGGCCTTATATTTATAATGTAGGAGCTTGTTAGCAACCAGAGCAAAAATCAGATCAGCAAAATGGAAGTTTTGTAACTCCCAGCCTGGGAAGAGCCATGTTGGATGTGTCAGAGAGGAAAGTGAGATACTGAGAATGCACAGCAGGATGCTGGATTTTGGAGCTGGCACGTGCAATTTTAAATAAATGACCTGTCCATTCTTGTCTTAAATTACTTTCTTGATTTTATTTTTTCACGTTATGACATCACTTATACCTTTTTAATTAGTCATTCATATTTTTTTCTCCCAGATGTTTAAAATAATGTTCAACAAGAAAAACATTACAAGAAAAGCTTGTAATCCTAAGGAAAAAAATGCACTTCAGTAAAATTATAAGTAATAATACGTAATTTTCATGAGTTATGGATTACAAAATTACATTATTAAATAGTACTTCATCATATATGACAAAATCAGAAACCCCAGTTAGTCAAAGATAATTTTCAATTTCAATAGTTACATAACCTTGTGATTGTTCCCCTTTCTCATTGATTTTCTGAGTAGATTTAAGTGCTTTGGACTACTTTTGCTTATCATTTAATGGAACAAATGTATTAGAGAGGCTCAATGATCTTGTTATGAATCAAGAATATAAGCCTATGCCAAAAGATGGACCCAGTTTGCTTAAATGCTGGTGGGTCACTCTTCACTTAGGCTAGGCTATTAAAGTTGCTAATATATTCTCATTCCTAGTTCTGGCAATAGATTCTGGTCTTCCTTGGGTACAAGAGGTTTCTAGCTCGGGGAAAGACTTTTGTTGGTCAGTTATTTTACAGCTGATTTCTCTCTGGAGATTGTGATTATTAAAAAAGCATCTATGCTTTGGACTTGGTCATTTAACAGATTAGTAAAGTGCTCGATAAGCAAAGTTACAGTAATTGTGAATTGCCATGTGTTTCAACAAATTCGATATTCTTATCTGCAAGCATTTTCAACAAACCATGTTTCCATTAAAATATATCCTGGTAATTGTTTTGATTATGTTTTATTGATTTTTCTCTAATATTTCACAAGTAATTTGTTCAGGCTACTGCTCAGTTGTTGGAAGCATCATCAAGGGTATCCTACTGTAGTTACTGTGAGAATTTTTGTAATTCACAAAACCCATGTTTCATTTTGGCTTGAAACAAAACTATGTTTTTGAAAAAAATGTTGTTTGACAGATGGGATTACTCTGGAGCCAGCTGTATTGGGTAGCAGGATGCCATGCAAGTAAGTAGGTGAGCAGTGAACACTTATGAGGACTGCACATGAGGAGGACAAATGAGGGGGGACCCAATCTGGTGTGCTCCTAACTTGAGCCTCTCAGGCCCCAGCAGTACCTGTCTGCTGGCAAGACTTCCTCTTCTGTGCACAACATAAAAAGTAAGAACGTATTTCTAAAGGAAAACTTTTGACAGCTAGGCAACTTTAGCATTGTCCTTAGCATAGCCCATATCCTAAAAAGAAAAGCCTGCAGAATTTTTTAGTTGTGTTCCAGCACTGATAAACCATGTTTCTGCGTTGTTATCCAGAATATATAGGACATTGGCTGCCTATGATATTTTCTTACAGAATGATTTAGCACAATTTAAGAAAAGAATAGACTAGACTATTTCAGTTGGAAAGGGCCTGCATAGATCATCAAGTTCAACTGCCTGACAAACTCAGGGCTGACGAAAAATTTAAACATGTTGTTAAGGGCATTGCCCCTTAAACACTGGCAGGTTTGGAGCATTGACCACCTCTCTAGGAAGCCTGTTCCAGAGTTTAAACACCCTTTCAGTAAAGAAATGCTTCCTTATGTCCAGTCTGAACCCCTCCTGGTGCAGCTTTGCACCATTCCCACACATGTTGTCACTGGATACCAGGCAGAAGAGATTTACAATAATAATTTGATCATCCCACTCAGCCATCCAATTCCAATCTTGTGGGACTGGGATGATAACATTGTAAAATTATTTTAATAACCTTAGCTGGTATTTTCAGAACTGAGTATCTTGAGTGTTTGCTTTTTAGGGTATTATTCTGAAGTGCTGAAGTATTGACTTTTCAGAAAGAAAGATCCTTTGATGTCTAAGATACTTTGAATTACAAAAAAATGAAAGACAAAAGATTTAATCCCTATTGGAGCACATCAGGTTGAGTCACACTTAGGAGCCGTTCTCTGATGTGAAAAGAAAATGGAATGAGGGGTTACAACTTCTTGAGTTCTGGTATGATGGCAATCAGCAATAAACATTGGATAATCCTATTCTAGTAGTGCTTTGGGGAACTAATAACCTTTATGCATCTTACTTTTCTATAGTTTTCATGTGTCTTCCACCATGGTGCAAATGAAGTTTTCACTGAACTAGAGATTTACTGAGCTGTCCCAAGCTTCCTGGATTTTTTTCCTGTCAGTGTGCTTAGATTATTTCTGCATTTTTGGTTTTGTTTGCTTGTTGCTTGTTCCTAAAACCACGAGTCATGTTAGAAACAGTAGATGTTTGAGGTTTGCAGATAATGGGAGGATCTTTATGTAGTCTTGAAACACACTAAAGCAGAGTAAGATGAATACCTCTGTCTTACTGTGATTAATCAAGATTCAATAAGGAAGACTTGGCATGAAATTGTTTTCGATAATTGCTAATAAGAGAAACACTAAATTATAAGTATATAGATTAATGGTCTTATACAGTTAAATTGTGAGAAAACCCAAAGTTTGTTTAATTGATAGTATAATACTTCAAATATGTTAAAGATAGTTACCATTGGATGGTAAATTTATTGTGCAGGTATATTTTTCATCTATTACTGTGTGGAGCTAAAAATAAATCTATGACATGGATCATTCATCACTCATCATTTTATTTGCATTGTCACCATTTAAAATTTCTCTCTGCAGAGCGGATAATAGGCAATTAGTAATTTGGGATGGTTTCTGTCCTGAACAATCAAAATTTTACATAAAGGTTTAAGACTTTTTTTTAGTATGAATTTTCCCATCTCCTAGATAAGAAGAACTGAAATAGATGGGACTCAGCATAGATCTTAATTAAAAATTCAAAACGAAAGTTGTTTGATAGGGTATTACTATTAAATAGACAAATATTGTAATCCAGATTGCTAACAAGAAAACTCATGCTTAAAAAGAATATATTTATAGATATATGTATAAATATTAAAATCTCATTCATGTTCTTTTTTGATTCAAGTTTATTAAAAATTCAATTTCCTTTTGGAGTTCTCATAAAAAACAAAAACAGCCCCCTGAAACACTTAGTATGAGCCTTACCATACTTACTGAGTTCAGCAAACAGACTTCAGTGAATTTAATCTAGAAAATAGTTGCCAACATGCAATGCGTATGTGCTGATAGATGTGAAATGTCAAATCCGTACACGTGCTAAAAGACTTCACCTGCTGTTTGCTGTGGGTGAGAGAAAGACATTAAGGATATTTGGAAATATTAATTGTACTAAATTACTGTATACATAGGCATCCTTGTGTCATATGTATAATAAAAAAGCCCTGTAAACATACCCATTTCTTCCTGTGTGTGATTTTGGCACAGAACACAAAAAATTTGTAAAACTTGATGTGAACTGGGGAGGCAGTTGGTGATGTTTGGACATCTTTGCATTTTTCCAACTTCCTCTCCAGGCTGTCCTCTTCCATTTCCTCTTCCACTCCTGAGATGCCATCTAGGCTGCCAGCTCCTCACAGCTAGAAGCTTTTTGTGTGAACCTTTTGTACCATGGGTCCTCATGATCTGGTGGATGACTCTGCACCTGCAGCTCTGAGGGATTGCAGATGGAATATGTATTAGCATAAAAACACCTTCATGTCATAAATAGACATGTTTTATTTTACTAGTTAGATTTAATTATTTGGTCACAGGAAAAATCTGTTGCCTGCCTGCACACTGCTTTGGTAAGATCTGCATAGTTTCATTTTTAGCCAAGGACAGCAGCATAAGGCAGGAGCCCAATCACACTGCCCCAGTCAGTGAAGAATGTTACACTCAGGTGTAATTCACATTTACATATGTGGAATTGCTCCCTGGAAATGCTTTATTTGCCATATGGGGAGGAAAAGTTGACGGGGCTCCTAACATAGGCAATTACATGAGCTGAAATCTGTCCAGGTCCTACTCCTGTACACATCTACTCCTCTTTCACCTCTTTTCTCTTCCTTCCTCACCAAGATGAGACTGCTGTATGGAACACTGCGCTCCTCTGCAGAATTTGCCATAATCCTTGCTGAGCAAACTTCCACCTTTCATGAAGGTTTCCTTTCTGAAGCCTTCTACAAAAGTACATGGTACTTCTAAGCACCTGTATGCCTCGTCCTAGCATGCATGTGGAAGTACATCTTTGTGGTGAATAATGGGAATAGTCTTGCAAACTGGGTTTCCTGGGGGACAAAGCTATATCCGTAGTTGCCTCACTATCATTTCCTAAAATGAAGAAAGAAAACCTAGAGATTGGTTAGCAGAAAGGGAAAATGCCACTAGAAAATGTGTTAACACTTAAATGTTTATGGGCATCCTGAATATGATACTGCATTTCTTCTGGTGCCCAGAGTTGATGAATTCAGAGAATAATGTATTCCAGATTGAATAAGGTCATAAACCTCAGCCATGACAGGCAGTGCTTCTTCAGCAGTTCAAAAATAGGAATAATAATTAGTAGTGAGCTTGACATCTGGGTTTAATGCAGAATTTATTCCACATCTTAGACAGTTTTATATGACTAAACTATTGATTTTAATTGTATCAGTCAGAATTTGGCTGCTCATTCACAGGTGTGATATACCTTAATCATTTGTAGGCAGGCACATGCCTGTTTAAGACTCATTTCCTCTGTAGATAATTTACTGCAGTTCCCTGGAGACATTATATGCATATCACAAAAGCCAGCACCAACAGCAAGCTTGCAAATAACAAAACAAGTGATTAATATTAATTCCTATATTCCACTTTTGTCAAAACTTTTGGAATTTTGGTTGTTTTTTGGTCCTGGAAGAAGGTAAAATAAGACTACAAATTCTGCCTTTGTGAGAGGCTCCTAGTTTTTAACTTGCATAATAAAAATGGTATATTGACAGGGTTTCTTTCCCTCTTGTTTTACTGAACAGTTTTTCTTTAAGAAGAAAAATGACATTGCATAGTCGCTACAGATAAGTTGTGATAGCTATTATAGTTGTTTTTAAACAACATATAATCAGGTAGTCAACAAAAGTGTGTTCTTAACCTTGTTTTTGTATAAAATTATTCATGTCCCAAAACCTTCTCATTCCCCCGTCTCCTTTAGTGTATTGTGTTTCCTTTTTCCTTATCTGGAAATGTCATTAGCATGTGACTAAGATTAAAAAAGTGATGTACACTTGGTACTTGACAATAAAGGTGTTTTAGTTCTGTAGAAGCATTGCAGGAGCTAATTAGAACAAAGCAGCTGACCTTTACTAAAAATAACACCTTTAAATATTCTGTGAGAAGTTAGGTTATACTTAATGACCATCTGGAAGACTTCCTGAGCAAAGCAAATGCAGCATCAAAATAAAGATTTATTTCCATTATGATTTTAAAAAGAAAGAGAGGTTATGGTCTCCAATCTCAACAAGGCTAATATGTAGTTTTCAGTTTGTCAGTGGCTTATCTTGTCAGCTGAGTATAAATGTCAGAATAAGTAAGAGTAGAAATGCTAGTTTTTTGTCCATCACGGATCTGTTTTTTCCTAAATATTTATGACTGTCACCAGCTAGTGGTTTTTTTAATAGTAAATTTAGTGGTTTGGAATCCCCTTTTCTTTTTATAAAATCATAAAATATCTACAAATCTGGTTTTATATTCATTTATGATTGTGTTTAGCTTGTGTTAGCATGTCTGGAAATGCTTTTTACCCTTTGGACTTTTCCTAGTTCTTGAAGTTGTGGATGCCCCATCCTTGGAAGTGTTCAAGGCCAGATTGGAAAGGGCTTTCAGCAGTTTGATCTAATGGAAGTTGTTCCTGCCTATGGCAGGGGGCCTGGAATTAGATGATCTTTTAAAGTCCCTTTCAGCACAAATCCATTCAGTGGTTCTGTATTTAAATGGAATTTTCCAGGAGATTTTCACTAATGGAATTCTTCAGATACTTTCCTATTTCTTTTAGCAATTAATTTGAAGAAAAAAAATTAAGCATGTAAGGAATTGAATTTATTTTATGTGAATAAAGTCACTTCTGACTTTTGAGTTGAAAAAAATTGACCTCAGTACAGACCATTCTACCAACAGTTCCTTGGTGAGCTGACTGAAACCTGCTCCTTTTTAGGTGCTATTGTGGCAATTACTGACTTGCCTGATATATCTACAGATACTGCTTTTCTCATTAATCTTTGTTAAAAAGGTCAAGTAGTATGGGTTCATGGAATACTTTTCATATAAATGACTTCCATAAGGTATCTGATGCAGAGCACTTCAAATGGAAATTTAAATTAATTATTTTAAAACATGTACAAATTTTAATATTCTGTGTTCATTAACTGAAAATAATGCTTTAATGCATACAAAGGTTAAATCAGTATTGGATCCTGAATTCTTAAATGCTTAGTTGTACAGGGAGCTGTACTATTGTAAAGCAAAATCCTTAATTCTGTTTCAGGTGTGAATTAGTCCCACTGCAAGCCAGGTTCTTATTTCAAGATCTCTGTAGTGGTAATAGCTGACAAGAGAGCTCAGAATACACACTGTAGTAAGACCACAAAGATTTTTCTGAGAATTATGTGGGCATAGAGAATGGAGATTAGACTTTGAGCATAAGACTGGGCTTGTTAATAGTTAAAACAAACTTTATGCATGGTAATGAAGTAAATATGGAATTTGAAAAAGGGGGATGAATGCTGAATAAAAGGAAATATAATTTTTACTGTTTTCCCCCCCCGCAAAGTATAAACATACTAAATTATTCAGACTATAATAAGGGGATTTAGCATATGGAATTATATCTCTAAATCTGTCCATACTATAATTACGTGGAAGATATAAAAGCTGAAAGAAAAAATCCCATACTAAATACTCTGGAATGTTTGTTAGTCTGTGGATTGTTTTAGTTTACACTTTTTCATTCTTTTTCTTCCCACTGTTAGAAGGAAAAGGAAAAAAAAAAGCACTGAGGAGTTTTTTACAAAGTACTTGCTTTATGGCCTCCAGACAAACACCTTAATTTTGTGTGGTTCACAGCAGAGTCACTCACAACAACCTGTACCTTCCAGGCCATTCTTATATTGAGAGTAATGAACATTCAGTAAACTGTCCAGGTAATGAAATGTCACTGTTGACTGCAATATTCTGTAGCTTCTGCTGGCCAGTTGCCAGACAGTTTTGTTCCAACCATGGAGCTTGAAGCAAAACTTTGGCTATTACTGGAAATTTCGTGTCGTAATGACATAATGCAGGACTGTGTGCCTCCCTCCTGAACTGGCACAGAGGAAAATCACTGCCACATTTGCAAACTACTGCCTTGTGAAATGAGTTTGGAGCACTGCAGTTTCATATCACTTGAGAAGTTTCATTATAATTTGGCTGCATTTTAGCCTTTCCTTATTTTCACTTTCCTGTCAGAATGTCGTTTAGAAGAGAGGCTGTGGTTTGAAATTTTTCAATGCAGTCCTTGGTTTCTAACACGTCTTTTAAGTGTGATCCAGCTTACACGTGGTAAATTGGTGGCCAGAGAATTTAATGATGGAATCAATGTCCTACAACTAGGCAGCAGCACCAGCCGGAAGTAGTTGATGAGTGGATTATTTTGTTTTTGCTATTGGAACAGAACTTAAAGAAGAAGAAGAAAATATGTCCGACGGTTTACTACCATTATTGAGGGAATGTGACTTTCTGAAGGTGCACCACCTGAATGAATACAATTTCTGTGTCTGCTAAGTATAAGTTCCTTGATTCTTCTTGGTGCCTGGTCTCATAAGAACTCCCCAGATCACTGTAGTTTCATTCTCTGAGCGTAGTTACCTCTGTTGGGATTGGAGATATTTACCATGGTGTCCATCCCATGCTGCAGAACCAGGGAGAGTGATCCTTAAGTTGGTACAACATAACATTTTTGTGGTGCTGAAGTTTTCCTTCCTGACCATGCTTATTTCTTGTTTCTCAGAATAGGGTAGACTTGGTGTCTTAGTTATGGTTTAGTGCTTGTTTGTGTTAAACCTGAAAGGTAAGGAAGATGGGTGAGCAGAAAATTCTGAGGTTTTTTCCCTCCCACTTCACTGAACCACCCTAAATACTTATGCTTAGAAATGTTTAATGGCTTACATAGTTTCCTATCCATTAAGTAACCTACGTTCAGAGAGAGAAATACTATCACTTGAGATGTACATTGTAGTTTAATCAGTATTTACCATCTCTCTATCACTGGGAAGAGATAAAATTTCCTAATAACCTTGTGAACAAAGCTCCTCTCTGGCTGAGGGCTGCCTTGCTGCATTTGTCTTTTTGAGCCACAAGCCTATTTCCCCACCTTGCCTTTTTACTCTATTCTTGTTTGTATCTAAGGACTTATATTAAGTGCTACTAAAATGAATTTATTAATGGAACATCCTTCTGCACTAATGGTGAAAGTTAACTTTCACTGCTCCCTGAAGGGGAAAGCATGTCAGTAATTGAGGCATTCCCCTTGCTGTTTTGTGAACCTTGTGGTGGTATATGAAAGATGTCTTGAATTATTCAGTGTTCCTTGTTAGTTATGTTTCTCCTTGGTTTCTCTCTGTAGTTGATGTCATTTGTTAAGGTGAGATGGTTTTTTCTGTGTGAATAGAGCCCAGATTTGTGAAAAACATCTTCCTTTTTAATTTTTGTCATGTCTAAGAGGTAGCATTTAGTTGTTAACATTTGTTGTTTATCCACCTTTTAGGATATGAAATGTTTGGATAACTTAAGAAAAGAATATTACTTTGTTAAACTTCCAATGCTGATAGAAAAAAACTTGCTCAACATGGCAATACTGCTGATGCTTGCAGTCCTTAGGGTAATTTAGTGCTGAGATCACAGAGAATGCTTAACAGGATAAGCATTCCCATTCTGTTTTATTCTAAATGACCTCTATGTATAGATGCACCTATTTCTGAAAATCTTCTCCTCTACATTGCACATTTAACACACATCCATAAAGACAACCTTTAATAAAAGTGAAATGCACATATGCAAACATGTAGATTTTATTTAGCATTCTTTTTCTGGAGCTACCAGGTTTTTGTTACTTCAGTTAATCTTAAGTTACTCTTAGGAGATAAAAAAATAAAAAAGAGAAAGAAGAAGGAAGGAAAAAGGATTTATATTAGTTATTTAATCCTTCAACTATCTACAAGGAGCAGCACCAATGGCCCCAGCCCAGATGTGATATCTGTAAGAAAAGCTGTAAGAACAACCCACTCTGGCATGAGAGCATTTCATTATATAAATGTCATGAAAAAGTCTGTCATTTCTGTGAATATGATCTAGTTAGGTCTTTATTAGTCTTTCAGCTTTGATTTCCCCATTTAACAGGTTAATAAATTCTCTTTTTAACTTTAAATAGCTGTGTAGTGTTTAGATCAGAGATCACAGTGGAAATGTTGTTATTTTCTGTTATGGTCTGTCAGTACCAACCTCACCAAGGTGAACAGCAATGTGGCCTCACATTGGTATTAAGCATTAGAGAATGCAGAATTACTTTTGAAAGTATTTGTTGCCTTGCTTGTTGCTGATCTCATCACAGCAGGAGTAAATGTATTTTCCTGATTTGTCAAGGAAGGAAGATGTGATCATATCCTTATAGACATTAGGGTAAAGGTCAATGAAGGAACACTTTTTTCATCTTTAAAAAATGGAGAAAACATCCCTCTGTATACTGAGATATTTTTCTCTTCTATATAGTTTTCTGAGCACCTGAAGGACAAGGGCACATGCATCAGGCTGGCTAATCCACTGGAATATCTGGCAGAGAAAGCCAAATTTTACCTTTAGACCATCCCAAATAAAACCTGAGAAGACAAGAAATCATGCAGTTGTGAAAGTTAATGTTTCCCAGATGAGGGAAAAAAACCCCACTTTCGCCTCTTGGTAGATAAAAAGTATTTCTAGCAATATAATTGCAAATATTCATCAGTTCATGCAAGATTATTATAATTGAAAGTCTTAATTCTGTCTTTGCAAGGTCACCTTGGTCCCTAACAGAGAATTGCATGAAAGCCAAGAGACTGAAACGCTATTCCCAGATTCTACCACTGACCTGCTTTTGCAAATTATCTCCCATCTCTCACTTCACGTTTTTTTGTATTTGTGTGGAAATTTTTACTGTACATTCCCTCAAAGGGAGGACTCTTTCTGTTCTAGTGCACTATCTCCAGGCTTGGTTTGGACTTAGAAGAAGATTCGGATGTGTGTAGAGCTGTTTGCATTTTATCTTAATGGTTAATAGAAAAACTGTGAAACAGCAAAAGGCATGAAATCCATCAATTTGAGTAAAAATCTCAGCTATTTTTCAAATATAAATTCTCAAATAAATGGTGTAAAGAAACTCATCGGTTTCAGCTTTAACATATTCTAATAGCTGACACTGGCAATCTGATTTTATTATTTTTTGAGCTTAAATAGCACTTTTTAAACATTGTACATCTTATTATTAGAGGCTTCATTGCATTTCTAGTGAATTTTATATCTAGTTCATGGCTCCATCTAGAGTGATGATTTAGCTTTATTGAGGTGGTAATACAATGAAGTTGATGTGGAGAGCTGTAGGTGTGTCACACTTACTGACACTAGTGTAAATTGCTTAACTAATGCCCAATGTACAAGGTTGAAAGCGTCCCTTCAGAGCTGGGGAGCTTACCAAACAAATTCTAAATCAAATCTTTTTCTTTCTGGCATGCTTAAACAATTCACAATAAAATAAAGGTTCAAAAATTGGAAGCTTGAAGAAATTTTTGAAATTTTTGTGCAGTCAAGCAGAAAAATAATAGAGAATTTGGGGCAAAATTGATAGAAAACCCAAAACAAACACCCATCTTTTTCAACCTAAGAAAATAAAAGTTGAAGCTACCCTTCATCTAGAAAGATGCAAATGAAGTGCTGAATAAAAATGCAGCTGTTTCATTGTATAAGTGTCTCTACAGCTCTGACTATCATACTAATAAGATTTTAATCTGCAATGCTCACAAAGAGGTAAAGGACAAATCATTTATTGAAGCTCATTCCATGTGAGATGGCTGCATGGAGCTCGTTCAGTAATTCACAACCTCTCTCATACATTCTGCTTTTTTATTTACCAGGGAACTATCATGGCTGATTTTCCTTTTGGCAGTAGGGTAACAGCTTCTGGTACCTGCCTCACACTGGCATTTTAGATGTTTATCCTAGAGGAAAGATGTGTCCCAAAATGTTCCAGTGTTGTAACTGCAGCTAAATTTGTCCAGGTAGCTTTACAGGAGCAAAGTGCTGCTGAAAAACAACAAAACCCAAAACCCTGTGCTGTAAATTACAGGCTATTTTTATGGAAGTAGAAAATAGTTTTCAAATATTTCTGTCTCAAAGTCTTGAGGCTGCAGAGAGCATATTACAATATAATGTATGTATTCTATAATGGAAATCAAAGAAAATAATTTTAAAGAAATGTTTGATTACAGATATTTCTTTCTTCTATTCATTCTGCATGCATAAGGACAATGTGAAATCAAAACTTGGTTTCTCCGATTATTGTTTGTTTTTTCTCCTGAAACACCTTGGTTTGAAGACACCATTGTGATAATTAGCATCCATTACATAAAGCAACTGCATTGACTGCAGACCTCTAGCACTTTTCATTTTACTCTTACAGCTGTTGGAAATAGAGGATTCCTCTTCAATTCTTACTTTTCCAACCTGGGCACGTAACTGTTGGACTTGATCTTTCTGGGTCCTTTCCAAAGCAGGATATTCTGTGATTCTTCTGCAGATACTCAGAAACATTTGTGTATGATTATCTGCACATAGGCAGCTCAATACAGAAAATCAGCAAAAAGCTTGCAATTTTAATAATGTTGCCATTTTAGGCACATTCTCTTGTAAAAGATGAAGCAAGTAAGGCAGAAGACATGGGACGTGAATACTCTGAGATGACATTTCGATTCAAATTAGAAATTCTGTGTAAGATTGTTTTCTTAGGAGACTGCTGCACTTAGTAAATCAAAGGAACTTTTGAAGAATAATTTGACACGAAGAGCAATGTGTTCATATTTTGATTTCACAAAGCACAAAAATGTCAGTTATCAGAATGGTGTTGATTATCTTTCACAGCTGCTTATCCAGATTACAAAGAAGAGAGTTGTGGGAAAGTATTCCAAAGTTTAAATCTGACCTCTTTAGTACTTTTTTTAGACATTTTGAACCACGACAAACAAAAAGTCTGTCAAAAATAAAATTAAAAAATCTACTTGGACTCTGTATAATTTGTGAATTGATGATTTAAGTTAAATTGTAATATAAATTATGCTGAATTTTGACGTTCATGAGCACTATAAAAATTCTAGAAACAAATACAATGCACTCGAAATAATAATGTAATTAAAATCTTGTGGGGATGAGGCCATTAATCATGTTATTGAGGTAAAATTTATACATTTGAAATCTTACATTCCATACTGAGGTACCAATGTAGATTTTTGTGATGTATTCAGGGTCTGATGCACCCTCCATATGGCTACTGACAGTACAAGAATAATTTCCATTTGCTTTCTAGAGAATTATAAGGATGACTCAAGGTTTGAGTAGCCTTCACAATGCCATATCTACTAAGAATTTTCATTTCATTACCATGGCAATAAATAAATTCTGATGTGAAATAAAAAATAGTAAGAATATCAGCCAGAAGGCAGTTTACAGAGCGTATACATTTGGGAAGGAAGGGAAGAAAAGAGCAGAACTATTTTCTCTTCCTGAAGTATGAAAAATACAGCTATTATAAAAAGCACAGTCTTAATTTTAGGCTGCTCATATAGTGTTCTTTAACAGTTAGAAAGACCACTCATTTTATATGGTTCTTTATACTCTTTGAGTACTTAATATTGGGTTTTATGAAACACATCTCTAGGATAAACTCTATAAAACATAGCATCCATGGCACAATTTGTAACTTAGTAGATACAGTTATTGAGTTAAATTATTATCAGACTAAAGACATATTCATCCTGTACATTTTAAATGTTGGAGGAAGCTGCTAATGTGCAAGGTGGCCCAAAATTAAAAAGTCATTTAATCAGCACGTTTATTGTTCTATTGGTGCCTTTTTTTCCCCCTTTCCACTACCAAAAAATTTCTGACAGAGAATAATGAAGACTCTATAATTATGAATTAAACCAAATAACTGCTCTAGTCACATATTCAGGTAATGATCTTGCCTAGAGTTTATCAAAAATTTATGTGTTAAGGGAAGGGTAGTTGGAAGATATGAATATCTTTTAGGAATAATTAAGTTATTATCATATCTTCCCTTAAAGGTATAGATAAAGTCTGTAAGAAGGATGTTCATGCTGACAGGGTCAGGAGAGGAAAAATGGCATTTAATTTTTAACAGCATTAAATAAAGACAGGTTGCAAAGAGGGGGAAGGAAGGGGAAAAATTCAATTTTCCTCAAGGCCGTGATCACTGACAAGATGAAATGGTGGGTAACACTGGGATGAAAGTCTATGTGTGGAATATGCAGAAGCTCTGAAACCACACTTGAAAAAAAGTCAACATTCTAATTATGCTGTTGACTTTGAATAATATTGTCTTCAGTCCTCTGGATGGAGAAGAATCTAACTAGTGCAGGCAGATATTTTTGCCTGTGCTGTGAGTACAGGAGAGACATAGAGAAATTCAAAGTGTAGTGATGTCCAACCATGTTACATGAGGCTCTTCTGCCTTTTTCTTTTGTGTCCATTCTTTCTTGGCAAAGTAGGGAAAGCTAAAGTTGGTTATTCTCAGAATTTTTATTCATATTTGGATTAGTTAAAAGAATAGCTGTGCTGTGTCTGCCCATGGGGCTCAACTTGTTTAGAACTGAGAACATTTAAGTGATAGCATTGGCCCAGCCTCCATCTTTTCAGCCAGGAAAATGACTTTGTTTGAAAATAATTCTTTTATTCATTCTTTAATTTTATTTCACTTTTTCCTCTTTTTCTTTTTCAGATTTAAATACTACCATCTGTCTATTAATATTTCCTAGAATGATGCAGAGATCATCTCTTTTTATTCAGCTTTCCAATGGCATTTTTAATTTTGTGCCTCTCTCTGTTTTTCCTAGCCCTTCGTCCTTTTTATTGATTACTTTCCTTCTAAATTAGGCAGACATTACCATACTTACCCTAGCTGGATTTTATTTGCATTTCTTTGATCTTAAGGCTTTCTTGAAGAACTGGTAGAAACTGGTTCCCAGGTACTGTTGAAAGGTGAAATTACTTTGCTCATTATACTCAAGAGGAGTTTCTTTTATCTATCCCTTTCCTTCACCACCTCTCCTTTTTTTTCCTTTATTTTCCTTCCTTATTTTAATTTCATTAGGCATTTAAAATTTCTGGTGACATTAGCCTTCATAAATGTGATTTCTATTGCTAATATTTTAGTGTATTCTGATTTAAAAGGGACTCAGGAGCTCACCAAGGAATATGTCAGGGTTTTTGGTTCTTTTTTTCCTCGTTGCAAAAGCTTCTGGGCAAATTAACAAGCTTAACACAATTATGCAGCTGTAAAGTAGATACAAACTGCTTTAGGGGGTCTCTGAATGTAATTGGCACAATTTGGGGGTCTAGGCATTAGTCTCATGCACTTCAGGTACCTTTTAGATCCTTAGACATCTGCATGAAGTGACAGATACGACATGGGGCCTTTAGAAAGTTGACCTTTCCTGGAGTGGCAGCTCTAAGCTTGGCAGGATACACTGGGGCATCTAAAATGTTAATGGTCTCATATACAGAACCAGCTGAACTCCACCCCAGATCTTTTGTTTCATGTTCCAAACATGCTGCAACACTTGGATGTGCAGTGTTTGCAGTGTCATGCACCAAACCTTTGATTTTGGGAAATACTCTTGTGCTTTACCTGAGAGCTGGGGTTACCTATTTGCTTTAAGTGTGGGGTTTTTTATGTTTGGTTGTGGGGTTTTTTGGGTTTTTGGGTTTTTTGTTTAATGTTGTTGGTGGTGGTGTTGTTTTGGGGTTTTTTTTAGTGATCTTTGTGGTGTATGCATGTATACATTACCTCAACTATTGCCAGGGAAGAGACAGAACACTACAGGCTTTTTTAAAAAACAATTCTTTACAATGATTTTTTTTTTTCAAATTCCTGTTGTCTATACAGTTAGGCATAATGAACTTCAATATTTTATGGCTTTCCAGTTAAGAAATGTAATAGTGACTCCTGTGTTGGAAAATGAGTGAGATTTTAGTATCTGCATTGTTTTTATAAACTGACTTAAGTCTGTGTTGCTAAATGTCTCACTGGAGGAGTGCGGAGAAAAAAAACCTTTCTTTAGTTTTCTTTCTAAGAAAGTGCATGCAGGAATTAAATTTTTAGAGAAGAAAATAAGTTACTAGTAAGTAGAAAGTAAAGGAAATAAGATAAGAATGACAAAAAAGGGGTTTCTTTAACCTTCCCCCTGATTCAACACAAGATCAGCAATTAGACATCAATTACATCATAGATGTCTTTCTAACACACTCTGGAAATTCAACATTTTTCTGTGGCCATCTAGGCAATCTACTCCAGCACACCTTGTATTTATGAAAATTTCCTTTCCAAATGTTTATTGGAATTAAACACTTCACCTCTATTAATAAATTTGTAGTTCCTTCTCATTGCAGAGAATCCTTTCTTTAAAGTCTAGTTGGCCTCCTTATGACTCTTTCCCTCACTAGACTAAATAAATCCATTTTCCCCCATAAATTACATTTTCAAAACTTCTTCTTTCTCATGTCTCTGACTCTTAGTCACTTCACAGTTTTCTTGCAGTTTTCAAATGAAAATTCATTTTGCAGCTGAAGTATTTCAAACTGTTATTTCCTACTCGCAAGTACCTTCTCATCCTTTTTTTTTGTTCTTATATTGTCCCTAACCACCATCCCTCCAAAAGTATCTCACTGGATGTTGTGTAAATGACTACAGAAAGTTCATGAGAAGACTTGTTTTCATTGTACTTGGGAATATTATTGGGAAAACAAAAAAGAAATAGGAGGCAACACTTTCAAAGTATGATTCTGACTGGAATAATCCTCTGATGATGTCATCCACGACCTTCTTTTATGCTTTACCGTGAAAATATACTTTGTTATGCTAAAGCTAGAGAAATCATAGAATTTTCTAAATTATGGAGTATTGAACAACTAGCATGTGAATGTAGTGCTGAAACTCAGCAGAAAATTATTTTAGAGTTATAAAAAAATCAGTTATACAAGTGTTTAAAATAATGAAGGCAATAAAACACTTTAATCAAGCTTAGTGCTGTGCAAATCATGATAAAAATTAGCTGAGCAACAAAATTAGTTTTCCTTTGGACTGTTTCACTGCTCTTCAGATAATAATGACAAAGCCAGTTTGTGCTACTTGACAGTCATTATTTCTTTTTATCTGTTTAGATCCAAGAGGGGGCTTCCAGCTGAAAAAGATGCCTTGCTTTAGGTGATAAGTAGAATCTTTCTACCTTGCTTGCAGTGTCATTTCTAATAATTTGATGGGAGAGAGTTATTGATGCTGCTCTAGAGCAAATGACCCTCAGACTTGACAGTCCCACAAAAGGTGGGACTCCCCACCCCTCCCCACCCCTCTACCCCATGCCTCTCCTGAAGCACCAAAACAAAACCCAAATCTACCTTGTATTATAAAATTCAGAAAAATTCCCTTTTTGATGCTTCAGCCATGTACATTAAATATTTCCTAGTGGTACTGCTGAATTCATTTCCTTTGTGGTCCTTTACCTCTAATAGTAGAAAATAAGTAAAAACGAAGGGCAGAGTTTCATTTCTGATGGACTTCATGGAATCACAGAAACACAGAATTGTTTGAGTTGGAAGGGACCTTAAGGATAATCTTGTTCCAAGCCTCTGGATAACAGGCAGGGACACCTTCCATCAAAGCCCCTTCTAACCTGGCCTTGAACACTTCCAGGGATGAGGCACCTGCAGCTTCTATGGCCAGCCTGTGCCAGTGCCTCACCATGCTCACACTAAAGAATTTCCTTCTTCTATCTAAACTAGTCCTGCCCTCTGTCAGTGTAAAACCATTACCTCTTGTCCTATCAGTCCACATCCCTGTAAAAAGTCCTTTTCCAGCTTTCCTGGTGGTCTTGGAGAACCTTGAGGTCTGTTTCATCCTGAACCATTCGGTGATTCTATGAAGAACATCTCCAGATTAATGACAGATATCTCAGCTTGGCTTCTAGAATATTAAGGCAGAGGCTGCTATTTCTATTCACAGGGTTTTTGGGAGTGCAGAGCGGGAGGGAAAAGTCAGACAGATTTTTTGCAATTGCAACTTTGGTACCTATAGCTTCTGCTTTAGGCATTATTTTGGTATTACTGGTTTGGTATGGAGAGATATGTGTGTCCTTGCATGGGATCAAGCTTGCATGATTGATTAAAAAAAAAAAAAAGAACCAATTCAGTTCATCCAGCAGCACTCAGTGGCCTCTGGCATTTAATTATGCAGCTCTGCTAACTATATTAAGGAAGCTTTTATTTTTTATTTTTTTTTCACATGCTTTTCATAAGGCTACTACATCTTTATTGGCTACATTGAATATGTGTCAATGGAGTTGTTTTTCATGCTGCATGAGTGCATTGATGCTGTGAATATGCTTTTGGCAACTCTAAAATAGAAAGCAGTAACATCAGTGCAATAGAAGAGGACCAGTTCAGGACAGACAAGTGACAGAGAGCTGCTACCACACAGCCTCATAGAATCATTGTTAATAATGCATTAGAATCCTCTCTGAGGCTCTGAGATAGGGCAGATAAAAATGATAACTAGTTTTGTGTCATATGCATGACGTAAACTCAGTTCAAGGTTGCACAATTAATAGCATTAAGTACCATAAAATACAGCAAAATTTTTAATTTGCAATAGAGAATACTACTGTAAGCAGAAAACAAAAATGCTTTCATGAGGCTTTGAAAAAAGCTACGTAGGGGAAACTTATTAAATATATTATAGGTGGTTTTTTATTTTTAAGTGAGAAAACCGTTATCAGAAGGCTGAAGTTAAGAATGAACTATCTAGTGGTAAATAACTCAGCCTTCATGAATCACAGGGGAAGTGTACCTAGTGTAAAAGCAGCATCTCATGAGATTTTGTGCCCACATTACCAAAAAAGGTGTTCCTTGGATGGGCATAAAGGGAAAACCCAACACTCAAGCCAACTGAAGTGGCCATCTCTTCTTACTATTTTTAAATGGAGACAAACTTTGGAAGAGCGTCTACTGAAGAAGCACAAAACTAGATTGAATTGTTTTCAGGTAATGTGTCAGTTGCAGAATACTTTGGCTGCTGTAAGTAATATGATTAAACATGATTGGCAATTGCATATGGTTGTATCTAAGAGATTAACATTTGATATGCCTGTCATATATCGTTCCTAATTTGCAATATTTCTTTTGAAACTTGTTATGAATGTGTTCTCAGAATTTTTGCTAATGCTCACCCAAGAATATGATGCTTTAAAAGGCTAAGACAGTTCTCACTGATACTTTCCGAAGTGTCAGAATGTATAATTTAGTAGGTTTTGCTTAAAATCAGGGAGTCTATGCAACATCTCAGATGAGAGTTCTGAAATAAGGGATAATTCATTTTGGGTTTCAGTATGGCTATATGAATTCTGTAGTGAATATAATGACTGCTACGCAATATTATATGTCAAAGATTACCAATGAAATCTTATTTCCTCTGCCTTATATTTTCTCTTTTCCATATTTGATTAAAAGCAAATTGAAAATAAATTGTTTGCAATAAATACAGCAATTTTTAAAGAAGAATGTTGACAGTCACTGTAATGTCTGCAAGGCTGTGCAACTTTTCACCATGCTTCAACTTCATGGTTTGAAATCCCAAATTAATCTCTGTTAATAATAAATATGGGCTTGGAAATGGTAAAAATAGAATAAAAATGATATCTCAATATGACTTGGTAAGAACTTGGTTAAGGTCAAAGTCTTCTGCTGATTTCAGTGCAAGCAGAAGTGCAATAACAATCTCTGGAATACGTCTGACTAGTAGTGTTAGAGATCAATAGAATACATTGTAGACAGTGTTATTTATTTCTGTTTTCAGGGTATTTGCGTAGCAAACTTAGTTTCTGCTATTATTTTACTACTCTGATTTAACAAATTTATTCTCATCAATGCTGTTAGTCATAGATGGACATTTATAATAATGCACATAAAGACTTCTTGTTCTAAGTTAACCTTCAAGCAGAAATCCTTTTAAACTTAAGAAGACAAAACTTAACTGTACAAAAGAGCATAAAGCATTTTTAAATGAGGACTAGATTATATTAGGTTCTGGTAGCAGTGCTTGAGCGATAATAGGAAATGGCTTATGACAATCATTCACAATTCCATTCTTTTCAGAAGTTTCTTTTTTAAATGCACTGAAGGCTCTAAGGGAGGATTATTTTAAAGAATTCTTGTACTGTTCATTTTCATAATAATCATTTACAGAATGAACTGCTCTGTACTCATTTTCTTGCACCTCTCTATGAAAATAAAATCCCAAATTAAAGAAAGAAAAAAAAAAGATAGACTATATTTTAAAATGTACTTTCATGTTTTCAGGAACTGAAACATCTTTTTAAATGTTCCATAGCACACATGACTTTGATTAAAGGAATATGTAAATTTGTAATCTTTCCAACATTAGTATGTGGTAGTAGAAGGAAAAATTTCTAACGGAAGCAACTTCTTATAAATCTAGAGAGATTTAATATATTACCATGCTTAACATAGGAAAGTCTACAGATATTTGAATACAAATACATTTGCCAATACAATATAAACAAGGTGATGTTTATGATTTATTTTCATGTTACAGTATGTATGAAGTGATTTGCAAAATCTGTGTAGCAGCTTGGTATTGACTTTGAGTGTAGGTGACTGATTCTTGAGGAGGGGAAGAGCAAAATGCATTTTCTTCATATATTGCCGCATTTGAGTTTGGGGTGGATAGTCAAAAATTATATTTATTAGGTGACCATAAAGTGCAGATTTATCTAGGAAAGAAACTCTGGGTGATTAATTGCAAAAGGCTCTTAAAAGACTGTAAGATAAAATGGCTGATAAAATTTAAAATTAATAATTGTAGATCTGGGCATGTGATGGTGGAGATGGGATGAACACTTTTAATATCGTTAGTTCTGGATATCCAGGAGAGAAATCTTAGTTATGGTCCTTCCCAAATAGGAGAACCTCAGCTTAAAAAAAAAAAAATAAAAATCCAAACCTCAAACCCCCTTCTTCTATCCTAGAAATTATTGGGAAAAGCACAGAGCACAGAAAACTGACATGACACAAGACTGACATGACCAGAAATGAAGAGAACAGATGCAGAATGTCAGGCAGAAGCTACCATTTCCATGGGACAACGTTTACAGGAAATAGGAGTGTGGCGGATTTTACCCTCTTGGAACAAATGCTGGGGAGATGTAGTAGATGGGATATCTTGAGAGCAGCATGCACATCATGGGGGGCCACATCTTCAGCATAATCCAGAATGTCTCTGACCTTGGTAAACCAGTCAGTAACATCCTCAGATGCAACAGCCATAGCAGAGTCCTGCCCAGGCTGGAACTATTGAGACAGGCCATCCGAGTGTCTCTACTGGAGAGGGACAGTGACAGAAGTGCACACTTAGAGCAGCTGTGTTGTGTGCTAAGGGGCCAGGCAGTGGCACTGGGAGGCCGCACGGCACCAGAGTGAAGACACAGGTGCAGATCTCTTCACCCTGGTACCCAGTAACAATCCAGTATAATTTGCTATGACTTTTGGCCAGCCCTGAAGTGGTCTAGATCAGTTGGACTAGGTCCCTTCCAGCTGAACCTTACTCTGTTCTATTCTGTTCTGGGCATTCCCATACTGCTCAGGCTTGAGGAAGGGTCCACTCCCAAAGTCTGTGGTAGTGCAGATTAAGGAGCTGCAGTAGTGACCTCCTCTACTCTCCTTCCTGCTCATACAGGAGAGTAGGAGATAAGCTCCAAGGGAACAGGGATTAGCACAGCCAGCAATTGAAACTGGATGGGAATTTTCCTTTGTCCTCTTCTGGCTACTTTGGGACAAGGGATACTGTGTAGAAGGCCACTTGGTCCAGCCAGCGTTGCTGGTCTTACATTTGGCTGGGAGGTAATATCTCTAAAAGATTGTTTAGATTTTTTGGTTTTCTATTGGTTTTACCTGGGGCAGGAATTTTGTCACTTCTACTCTTCCCATTTTCTCCTTCATCCCCCTGGGAGGGAATGAGCAGCTGTGGGGAGCTTAGCTGCCTACACAGGTTAAACCACAAGAGGTTTTTTAGCAAACTATGGATTATATAATGAGTTATATTATCTGAGAATGGAAAATTAGGTTTATTCCAGTTTAAGTAAGGTTTTACTAAAACTTAAAATATTCAGTTTGCAGTAGGTTTTGAAGGGCCTGAGAGAAGCAAAACGTAAGCAGGAAAAATTGAGAAAATGTCAGGTGGAAAAAGAAACAAGGAGACATAAACAGGCCTTAGAAAAGGAATGTATACACTCAACACCAGCCCTTTTTAAAGATTTCTACTTCAGACTTGTTTGGGGAAGACCATATTGTGGTAGGTGATTTGATTTACAGCTTTGGGAAGCTTGGTTAAAGAGCAATGAATCAGATGGTAAACTTACAATGAAGTTAATTCTGCTTTACTATGATTGGAAGGGCCACTTTCTGCTGCTTGCCATGCCTTCTGCCCTTGGAATAGCAGCTGGGACATATGAAACAGCTCAAGTGGTTTCTGTAATATCTTACTAACCTCAGTTCAGCCTGGAAACCACCTTAGTATCATAGAATCACAGAATGGGCTGGATTGGAAGGGACCTTAAAGATCATCCAGTACCAGCCTCCCTGTAGACCACGCTCCTCGAAGACCTTTTCAACATGGCCTTGAAGCCTTTTAGGTGTCCTCTTTTTTTTCTTTTTTCCTCTTTTTT
>VXBB01013008.1:129077-153812 GCA_013399915.1 Illadopsis cleaveri
AAAAGAGAGAGAGCACATTTCCAGTCATTTAAACCATTATGTGAGCACTGGCCAAGTCTGAGCATAGTTGAATCTCTCTTGATTTCAGCCAGAATTTTGCACTGAAATTCCTTGACTCCATCTGATAATTTGACACCTTTGTGTGACTCCTTCAGCTAAATCTCTTTTGCATGTGCTTTGGATCAGATATCACTTCATTATTTCTAAAGAAGAAGGTTGTGAGCCTTTACATATTAATCTTGAAAAAGCAGCAACATGATTTGGCCTCTATGAGCAAATGCAATTTCCCTTTAAGCTCTGCATTGAATTGAAACAAAGAATTAGCCACACACACTTCAGTGTGATACTTAATATTAGGAAAAATGTTCTGTTCCAGTGGTCATAATTTCAGCTTTGAAATTTTAAAAGGGAGTCACACAACTACTAGGCAACAGAAAAGCAAACTTGTTTTTGCAAAAGCTCGAAAGTACAAAATGTAAAATATTGTACGAAATTAATAGATGAAGAATTGGAAAGTATTTGAGATGCAGTTCAGGAGTTTGTAGTCCAGAGCAGACCTCAGAAACTGGAAAGAAAGCAAAAGAACAAATATCTTTGTGAATACAAATATTGGAGGAAGAAAAAAAAACAAACCAAAATGAAAAGCAACACACTATAGAAATGTAGACATGAATACATAAAGATTTCAAGCTCATATATTGATATTTAATCTTCATAGCATATATATGCAGTCATTTATATTTTCGAACCCTCCTCGGAAGGACTCCAGTCCACACTCCTGCTCGAGGATGAGTCAATTTTGATTTCATGGGCTGTTGTTGTGGACTTTGTCCAACCTGGTCTTGGAAATCTCCGAGGACTGAGACTATACAGCCTCTCTGGACATCTTGTTCTAATGGTTGCATTCCTGTAGTTGCTGACAGGATGACAGTTGTGTGATTTTAATTCAAATTTGATTCTCCAGTTTTGTCCAACTGGCCACAGTTGAGCCCAGAAAAGAAAAAAAACAACTTTTGTGAGATTGATATTGAAAAAAATATCTTCAAAAAGACATCATTGTTCTGCCATTTTACATATCCCATTTATTTTATGGAGTTTATCTTTAGGACACTTATTATTATCTTTTCTAATTTATTGAGCATTATTTTTTTCTCTGTTGTTAATAACTGAGGATTGATTTCACCCTTCCTTGCCCCAACCCACAGTTATTTATTTAATATGTTTTAAATTATTATGTACACTGTTTTTTTTTCTGAAGATACTATGTAAATGCAAGTTATATTTAGCTCTTTTGCACACTTTCCATTTTTTTTTCCCAGCCACATGCTGTCAGCAGTTAACTTCCAAAAACCTTCATTCTTGGCTCAAATCTTGCAGCCTGTGAGGGAACAAGTAATGAATATCCTAAATTTTAAAAACTTGTTGAAGCCAAGTGAGGAAGTGTAGGAAACAAATCAGTAATTACCCAGTTTATTACTGAGAAAACATTTAAGAAGTTGATACGGGTCTCTAAATTTCTTAAATATGTTTGAAAATATTTCTCTTACTGCAGCAGGTTTAGCAGTGTAGCAGGAAATTATAACTCA
This sequence comes from Illadopsis cleaveri, assembly GCA_013399915.1. Lineage (NCBI taxonomy): Eukaryota > Metazoa > Chordata > Aves > Passeriformes > Timaliidae > Illadopsis > Illadopsis cleaveri. Next base: position 130,664 of record VXBB01013008.1, read on the forward strand.
AGGCCAAGTTACTTTACTGAAAACTACAAGTTGATCATGCTTAACTTTTAATCCTTTTTTTCTTTTAGGGTGTGTGATTCTTGTAGTGCTCTTTAGTCCGTGCAGTGACCTTTTCAAGTATGCAATCACTTGCAAATTTATTTAAATAATGTATCTGTTTCAGTGCTGGCTGATTGGCTGTACAATCACTGAACATTAACAAAGGGGACACAAGCTGGCATATGCAGGTAGTTATATGTAAAATTAGATAAAACTGTTGTATTTTCAATGTTATGGAAAAAATACTGCGTATTCATTGAAACTGTTTCAGGAGGCTGATAGACTAGTATGAACCTTAAATACTCACATATTTTGTTGACTCTTAGAAGCGACACTAAAGGACTTCTCAGAAGAGAGAGAAAAAAAAGGGAACTCATTAAAGTCGCTTCTAAAATAAACATATAGCAAACATGCTGTTATTTACTAAAACCATCTAGGAAAGTGTCAGGGTTTAAACTTTCAATCATATGAAATTGCTCTTAATTTTTAATTATATTTGATCAGTCCTTTTGCAAAAAATATTCAGATTTGTTGTATCCATTATTTGGAGTGTTACTTCAAGGCTGTCTTTTTGAATGTATTTGGTCAGAAAAACTTCATAAGGAATTTAAGAATTGCTATATTAGCATTAAAAATAATCAAAGTTGTATTTAAATAAGGTTAATTTAAATGTAAATGCACTTAGTGTAAATTGAAATGTTAATAATGTGCTGTAATTCATTGACTGGGATCAAAAGAATTTAAAAATTACTTTTGCATCAGGTGTTAACTATTTAACAGTAACAAAAAACCCCACTTGATTTGAAAAGTCTGGTCTTCAAAGCATTCTTAAATTTCTTCAGTGTAAAAAAGTTTGCTTGATATCGTGAAGAAACCTAATTTGTGTTCTACAAGTGAAGCTGATGAAATTTTCCAATTTGATTTTGCAGCTCTTGATTGTGTATTGACAAGTAACCCTCAGAATTCTAAAAAAAAAGGGGGAAAAACCCCCACAACATGGAACTGTTAAAAAACACCCACAGAACTGATAACACCTACTACTTTTGTAATGGCTTGCTTCTTCCTGTCCAAAACTCTGTATCACTTGTAAGAGGACACCATTCCATTGACCTGTTTCTCTCCTCTGCTCTCTGTCTCCTCTCCCTCCTGATACTGGAGATCCTAGCACCGGGGATGCTTGCCAAGATTGGCATAAGGAATCTTGCTGGAAGCAGGGCTGCTGGGAGGACTGGTGCATTGGCATACGTTATCACACACTCAGCTCCCTTGTGGGCTTCAGGTGCTGCGGGCAGGGTCACTGTCCGTGGGATATAACTGCACCTTGTCAAGAATTTTGCTGTAGCAAGGGCTCTGCTCTGAGAGAGACTGAATTTGACTGAAGCTACGTCTTGGCCTCATTAATTGTGTCTCAAAGAACTGGGAAACAGCCCAAAGTAGCTCCTGCAGAGCACTTGGCTCCGTACAAGAACAACGTCATGCCACCTTCCCTGTGCCCTTCTGCAGTTTGCCCTTGGCAGTGGGGCTTAACCTGGATGCACAAAGGCACTCCGGGCAGAATGACACATGGAGGCAGTGCCAGGCAATTATTGTGCTTCAGATTTCATCAGTAACTCCTTTTAATGATGCCTGAGCTATGTAGAAAATCTCAAAGGCACAACACAGACTTTCATCTTTTGTTTTGTTCTATATTTGTTGAAGTTAGCTCTTAACACCTGCAGAGACTTCTCCAGTACAGACTGACTAAATGAAATGGCTCTTTGTTTGGAAACCCATATGCCCTTTGTTACTGCTTTCGTTTGGTACTAACAACACAATAAATTGAAATCTGATGTTGTCATTAAGAGTATTCAGTAGGGGAAAAGTTGTTATCATCAGTCAAGTGTACTAGTTACAAGAGCATGGGCTCATCTTAGAATGAGTTGTATTGTTACCCTTCTGCTCAATGTCCCTGACCAGCTGGAGCTCACAGAGCTCCACCAGGGAATGGGTGAGGAGGAGACCACAAGCTTATGGATCAGGATTAAAGGGAAGGCAGGGACAGGTGGCATCACAGTGGGGGTCTGCTACAGGTCACCCAAACAGGAACACAAAGCAGATGAGTCTCTCTATCGACAGTGGATGAGTCTCAGATTCAGAGGCCCTGGTCCTCATGGGGGACATCAACAGACTTGATATCTGTTGGAGGGACAACATCATAGGGCATTACCATTCCAGGAAATTACTGGAATGCAATAATGGTAACTTCCTTCTCCAAGTGATAGTGAAACGATGAGGAGAGGTGCTGTTCTGAACGACTGTGGGAAAGTGGGGAATATATGGAGCACAAGGGCAGCCTGGACTGCAGGGATCAGGAAATGTAGGAGTTCAAGAACCATGAACAAGGAGGACACACAGCAGGCTCACTACCCTGGACTTCAGGAGAGCAGACTTTGGTCTCCTCAGGGTCCTGCTTGTTAGCATACCATGGGATAAATCCCTGGAGAGAGGAGGGGCCCAAGAGAGCTGATTGATACTCAAGGATCACTTCCTCCTTATTCAGGAGTGATGCATCCCAACAAAGATGAAGTTAGTGATAAATGCCTGGAGGTCTGCATGGATGAACAATGAGATCATGGGCAAACTGAAACCAAAAAAGAATTCTACAGATGATAGAAGCAAGAACATGTAGCCTGGGAGGAATACAGAGAGATGGTCCAAGCAGTCAGGGATCAGGTTCGGAGAGCTAAAGAATTTACAGAATTATATCTGGCCAGGATTATATCAAGGGCACAAGGAAAGCTTCCAATGGTACATTGGTAATAAAAGGAATACTAGGGAAAATGTGGGCTCTCTCCAGAAAAAAACAGGAAATCAGGATACTCAGAATATAGAGAAGATAGAGGTACTCGACTTCTCTGCCTCAGACATCACTGCAAGTGCTCCAGCAATGCCACCCAAGTCACATAACTTGCAGAAGACAAAGTTTGTGGAACTTGATTAGATGCATTCCCAGATTCTGAAGGAAATGGTGGATGAAGCTTCTAAGCCACTCTTCATCATATTTGAGAAGTCTTGGCAGCCTAGTGAAGTTCCCACGGATTGGAAAACGAGAAATGTAACTCCTACTTTTAGAAGGGAACAAAAGGAAGTGCTAGGGAGTTGCTTGCTGGTCAGTCTCACCTCTGTACCTGGCAAGAGAGCAGTTGGGTATTGTTGTTTCCATGTGAATTGTTCACCTCTTTCTTACATCCCCTGTCCTGTTACTCTTCATTTTCTGCTCATTGCTATTTCCAGCAAATTGCTCTTTTTTCAGCCTGTGTTATTTACCTTTTCATACCTCCAGCTCTCCTCTCCATCTTGCCACAGGCAAAAGGGGAGAGGGGGACCGAGAAAGTGGCACATAGTTTGAAGATTCTCAGTGGGAGCACTAAATTAGGGAGTACTTTTCCTAAACCACAGCAGCTGGGGTCAACAGCTCAATGTCCAAATGGAGAGCACTGATGAGTGGTGTTCCTCAGGGCCTGGCATTGGAATAAATGCTGTGTAACATCTTTTGTGGGTGACACGGATGGTGAGATTGAGGGCACCCTCAGCAAGCCTATTAACAACACCAAGCTGAGTGGCATGGTCAACACACTGGAGGGAAGGGATACCATCCAGAGGGAACTGGATAGACTTGAGAAATGAACTTGTATGAACTTCATGAAGTTCAACAAGGCCAAGTGAAAGGTTTTGCACATGGTTTGGGGCAATCCCAACTACCAGTACAGGCTGGGAGGAGAATTGGGATTGAGAGCAGTGTGGGGAGAAATATTCAGGGGTGTTGGTAGATGAGAAGCTCAACATGTGCCAGCAATGTGCACTCACAAGCCCAGAAAGTCAACCATGTCCTGGGCTGCACCCAAAGCAGCATGGGCAGCAGGGCCAGGGAGAGGACTCTGCACTTCTACTCCGCTCTTGTGGGACCCTCACCTGCAGTGTTGTGTCCAGGTGTGGGATCTCCCACATAAGAAGGATGTGGATGTGTTGGAGAAAATCTGGAGAAGGCCATGAAGATGTTTAGAGGACTGGAGAACTTCTCCAATGAGGGCAAAGACAGTTGAAGTTGTTCATACTGGAAAAGAGAAGGCTCTGGGGATTCCTTATAGCATCTTCCAGTACCAAAAGGGAGCCTATAAGAAAGATGGGAACAAACTATTTGGCAGGGCCTGTTCTGGTAAGACAGATGGCTTTGAACAGAAAGAGGGAAGACTGGGATTAGGTATTAGGAGGAAATCATTCATTATCAGGGTGGTGAGGCACTGGAACAGTTTGCCTAGAGAACCTGTGGATGCCACATTCCTGGTAGTGTTCAAGGCCAAGTTGAACAGGCCTCTGAGCAGCCTGGTCTAGTTGAAGGTTCCCTGCCCATGGCAGAGGGGTTGGAACTAGATATCTAGTCCCTTCCACCCAAACCATTATAGGATACTGTGATTCTAAGCGTATTTGATAATGTGTACTTAACAGTAACCTTGAAAAAAAGTCCTGTTTTAAAGGCTGTAAAATGCATTTTACATTTAATCCACATTTATTTATTTGCTGTTTTCATTATTATGTACTTTATCTCATTACTTTTGATTTCAACAAGAATATAATAAATGGAAGTCTGTGATAATTTGGTCGATGCTGTCATTAAGATACATTGGACTGTCACAGGACAGGGATGAGAACCAAAATCCAAGGTCCATTAAATTGTGAATCCTAGTTTCTTTAATGAAGTACAAAAATTAATTAACATAAATTTGCTAGATCCACTCATAGATACACTGGTGGCTTGTTTCTCTTTTACAGCACCATTCAAGCTGTACTTGAAAGTGTCTTGCTAGCATATCTTCTTTTTAATATGTTTACCAACTCTCAGGTGGATGCTGAAGCATTTTGTAACGGAACTGCTAAAAATTTGCATTAGAGCATCTCTTGGTGAAGGTCTGAAAATGTATTCTTTGGTACCTGAAATATCTAAATGAGAGCAAGAAGAAGAAGGAAGCTTGGTAGTGCCTTTCCCTTATGACAGAAATACTTACAATAGTAAAAAAATAATAAAATGTGTCACAATGTCTCAGCCAGGGGAGTGGAAGTATAATCAGAAGCTTGAAATATTAGAGGCTGAAACAAACAGATGTGGAGAGTGAAGAAGGGAATGGTGAAGGTGGAAGAAAGCAGAACCAGTTGGAGCAGCTGCCATGAGGACAAAGAAACCTGTACCTCATGCAGCACTGTCTGGGAATCTGAATCAAGTGGATATAGAAAAGAGTCAACCTTTCTTTTTGTATTACTGACACTATAAGAAAAAAAAAATTATATAGGAAATGTTTAAGTGTATTTCAAGGAAAAACTCTGGTTCAGATAAATTATAGACTTAGTAAAAACCAAAGTTACTTAACTGGAGAAAGTAATTATAATTATTACATCATAGCTGTCACAGCTGAATTTGATATTGTCATGGTTCAACCCCAGTCAGCAGCTCAGCCCCACACAGGCACTCGCTCCCCTCATTGGGATCGGGGAGAGAACTGGAAAGGTCAAAGTGAGAAAACTCATGGTTGAAATAAAGACAAGTTTAGCTGGCAAATCAAATGCTGCTTGTGCAAGCAAAACAAAACAAGGAATTCATGCACCACTTCCCATGGTCAGGCAGTTGTTCAGCCTTCCCTAGGACAACAGTCTGTCACACTTAATGGGAACTTGGGAAGAAAAGCATCATCACTCCAAATGTCCCCCACTTCCTCCTTCTCCCCTGACTTTACATGAAGAGCATTATGCCCTGTGATCTGGAATATCCCTGTGGTCAGTCAGGGTCAGCTGTCTGGCTGTGTCCCCTCCCAGCTTCTTGTGCACTCCCAGCCCCCTCACTGGTGGGGTGGAGTGAGAAGCAGAAAAGCCCTCAGCTCTGTGTGAGCGCTGCTCAGCAGTAATGAACCATCCTTGTGTTACCAACACTGTTTCCAGCACAAATCCAAAACACAGCCCTGTACCAGCTACTATGAAGAAAATTAACTCTAGCCCAGCTAAAACCAGTAAAAGTGGGCAGAACTGATAACATCTTTTACTACTAGAATGACTTGATTCTGTCTGTACAAACATTTCTCAGTGTGTAACTTGGAAAACTTTTAGATGTTAAACTAAAATTTTCCATGTTCTGTGTCTGCCTCAAGCCAGCTGATCTGATCATTTTTAATCCATAATAATTTAGTAATTTATGGACTGATATTTCTGTATTCCTAACATTCCAGCACTTCTAGAAGAGCTAGATTATTTTCTTTAATGCTGGTGCTTTTGAAAATGCAAACAAATTTGGCTGAGTTACAATCCAGAATTCACAAAGGCTCTCTATATATTTGCTAGAGATAATAATTAAGTCTTCAAAGAGCTATTTTTTCTTGCACATGCTGAATGTGCTTACTGCTCCCACTGCTAACCAAAGTGCATGGGTATTTTTTTTCCCAGGGATTAAGCATGATTAGCTTAAAGATGAAGTTAGCCTTTTGCCATAACAAGTCACTCAGTCCTTGGATCTGTATGTTTATTGGAACTGTAGGCACAGAGTCTTTCTGTTGTATGCTCTAATATAATAAGTCTGACTGAGAAACAGATTGTATGAGTTTGGGAACAGCTCTGTGTTAACACAGCCACATTTTGAGTCAGAGTAGCTTTGAAACTGGGCATTAGTGGTTATATGAATTCATCTGTCCTGATGGGTTCTGTAAAAGACAGGATAAAGAAAGTGCAGCTGGGAATCAGGAGAGGAGAGAGGAAACATAATGACTCAGATAACAAACTACAGGGCAAATTGGAGCACAGGGAAATAAGAAAATACCAACGAACAAACAAACCCAAACTGAAAACCTAAACTCACTTTCATACTAATTTTGGATGTTTGATTTATTCATGCTTGATAATTCAGGATTTGCTCAGCCTTGTAAAGCAGGTGGAGTGTATGAGAAAATTTATGTTGACATCAGAAGCATTTGTTGGTGGTTTTTTTGATCTTGTTGCAAATTAGACCCAAGGCTTTCAACTTCAATAGTGAGAAAACTAGGCATATGCAATGACCACAGGTGATAATGCTATTATAAATGGCTTCCCTAGTGAAACATAGAAACACTTTGCCAGAAGAGTTGGTCAAAGCCAGCAGTCACAGGAATAAGTAAGTTATTTCATCCATAAGATCTTGATTGTCTGTACACACTGTTGTGCTGCAGATGAGACAGGAGTCTTGAAAACAGTTTCATCCAGATAACCCCAATATAATTCCAAAGGAGAATAGAAAAAAATCGTATTCTTTGCTGTGCCTAAGATACCACAAATTATATATTTTCTTCAGACCAAGGAATATGCTTTGCCCAGTTAAACAGTAGGTACATATGACATTCCATATGGGTAAGTGACTTTAACGATCATTCCGGAAAGCTTAATCAGATGACAAATATAACATCTATTTACATATCTCCATTAGAGATAACTAACATTCTTTTCAAAGTCACCCTCAGGGTCTGGGGAGATAATCCTGGTTCATTACTGGAGAAACTGGGGATTATTCTTTTTGTAGTTAACATCAGTAACAACAGAATTGCAAAAAGTCTAGTAAAATATGGAAATTACCACAACCAGAATGATTTAGAATCTGATGGCATCTGCCTCTAGAAGCAGAAATGTGACTGTAATAAAGATGGGAATACTAAGAACCAGATTCTGAACTGCTTTTGCCTGTTTAAATATGGTGTTTATTTGCATATGGGCAGGGAGACAGAGCTTTAATTCGCTGTATCTTCTAATCAGTTGTACCCAGTGCAGTGCATACATGCTAAGGTATAGATCAGTGCATTGTTCAGTGTCCAGCCCAGTTTTGTTCTGGTCATTGTGTCACTCAGCTGTTTGTGAGACAGGGTTAAAGTCAGAGCACATAGGGATCTGTCCTCAGTGAATAAATTTTGCTTACTATAAATCGACTAAGTGGCCTGCAATGTACCACCAAGTTTCTAGATTCAAACTATGTGAGGAAGTTAATCACTTTTCAGGATTGAACCTTAATTGGGTCTGAATCGTTGCCTTTTGAATGCTATGATATATTTACATTTTACAGATGGATTGACAGCTTTTGTGAGGAAAAAAATGTAACTGAAAATAATAGCCACTTTGGCAGTGGTGAGTAGCTGGTGAGTGTGGTGAGCATTTCTCTTACATTTTAGTTCAATTAAAATACCACAGGCCCAGAAAAAACCCATGTGCTATTTATTCATCTTTTTTGCTGTGTTTAAGCCCACTGGTTTATGCTGAGCCCTCTGGGTCACTGAGAAGCAAGGTTTTCTCTCTAACCCCTTCTGTGATGACTGGAACCAACTGTTAAGGTGCTACTATCAAAATTCTCTCATGTATCCTGATATGCACCAATCCCAATGCACTCCAGATTTGTAGGTTTTTTACAGTTTTCCAGATGTTTGACAGTCAAAGCAAAGAGATGTGAACATTGCAAATGAGATTTAAAAAATAATACTTTGTTTTAAGCTACAGTGGCACCCAGTTCCTTCCCCCAACAGAAGAATAGCCTAATCAGTCAGCCAGATCCTATACAGCCATTTCTTACTTCCATGCTGGACCCGCACTAAGAGCAGAGCTCTGCCATGAAGTTTTTCAAGGGGTTGCATGGGGATAAATATCATTCATGAACTGGCTGCAGAGATGGAACAGGTGTTCCTGGTGAGCACTAAGTTGACCATGAACCTGCCCTTGCAGCAAAAGAGGCCAAGACTCCCCTTGGCTGCTCTGAGCTGAGCCAGCAGGTTGAGGGAGATCATACTTCCCATACTTCCCCTCTGGTTAGCACTGGTTCCTTTCCACCCCAACTATTCCATGATTCTGTGAATAGGGTCTACAAGGAACCATGTGCACTGTCCTGAGGTTGCTGACAGAAGTAAACAGGAAAACATGGCAGCTCAACTGGAGCTGTTTTGTTCGACTGGTAACTAGGGAGGCTACCAGAAAATGTATTTTTGACTGCCCTTGAATTCCTTGTTAATGTCAGTAGATTTTGATGAACGGTTTTGAATGTAGAAAAGGTTCTGGAGGTGGCTAAGTTGATCTCACAGGGAGAGGTTTAAAAAAAGGACAGTAACACATCCCATATGTTGATTACCTGTCCATGTAGACACACGGAAAACAAGGATGTGTGCCTGTCCATTTCTCCTTATACAGTGGGGAAGAGTCAGGTTGGTCACTTCAGTTTGAAGGTGAAGTTGAAAGTAAATGTCAAGGAATTTATTGATGTTACATGTTTTACCTAAACCTACCTGCAGTAAATCCCAGATGTTGTGTGGTGCCATTAAAAAAGAAAAGTCTATAATGATGGATCAACATAATGATTGGGTTTATTTTGTTGGGTTTTTTTTTTCTGTCAAAATCAGAATGTATCTTCCAGTATTTATTTGTCTGTGTGTTGATGCTCAGAAAATGGAAGAACATGAAACAACCTTCAGTCTACTTTTTAGCAAAGTGATTAGGGTAGGACTCAGATTCTGGAAGGTGTGCGTTTGAGAATGGGGGAATCAATATCAAGTGCTTTCAGCCTTAGTTTGGAAGTGACGAAGATCATCAAGTCTTGGTTTTCTCTCTTTATTTATTTATTTATTTATTAGGAATAATATTTATAGTTGGAGAGCTCTGGTATTCATCTACTCTCTTCCATGACACATTAGATTAGAGTTGCAGAAATTCCATCCAAAATGAATTGTTATCAGCCAAAATGAATCTAGACTGGGTTCAGGGAATAACTGCCTGAATGCTATGCTACTGCTGTCATTGCTGACCGAGCCAAAATCAGCTAAGATTGAGCTTAGGCAAGACATCCTGCACTCACTGTCAGGCATTTCTTACTAAGGGTAAGATCTTTTTTTTTGGCTGTGCTGTATCCATTTCTCTTTTAAGACAGGCATACCAGCACAGAGAGTCTCATCACTGTTGACCAGGATTGTCTGTTTTTGATGGTCAACTTGGTCAGGATACTGGACCAAGGTACTCTTGAAGAGTGTTTTTGGGCTTGTTTTTAGGTCAGGACCTGTTGATCTTGTGAATCTATTGAGTCACATAAAGAGTAAGCTCAAGACTGTTAGACTTCATGGACACCTTACCTTGGGTGTCTCAATATATGGAAAATTTATATCTGCTGTGGAAAATTAAATTCTATGTCCAGTAGTTTTGTAAACATAGTTTTTATTTTGCTTTCCTTTTTTGAACAGGTAAATCAAATACAATCTGAGTCATGGTGTGTATTTTGTGTTAGCTGAAGCAGAAGACAGCCTATTTCAGTAAGGGCAAAATATTAACTTCTAATATTGATTTAGTATGAACTTCTGTTTTAATTGTAGATTACTTTGGGATGGCAAATACATATATATATTGGCAAAACACTGCTGACAGATCTTTACAAAAGATTTCTGTCCAAAGAAAAGTGAATCTCAAATGTCTTAGAAGAGAAAAATAATGAAGATAACTGAAGGTCATAGAAGACATTCAGTAGAGAAGTTACTTGCATGGCTTTATGTAGATAATTGGTTTTTAAATTTTGTTGCCAAAATTCCAGCTGCAACAAATTATTTTATTCCTGTAAAAGTTTTGTGAATTATTTTGTTGTGAGGAGATAAAAATCTCTGAATATTTTCTAAATCTACCCGGGTTACTTTCAACTTGGAACACAGTTTGAAACTCACGAGTATGCATGTGTGTCCTCAAATATCACAGAAAACACAGGAGCAGCATGGAGGAACACATTCAGTGGAGGGAGCTCAGTGTGGAGCTTCTGATGGAGCTGCAGGTTGAGCTCTGAAGGCTGTGAACAGCTGAGCCTTCACACTACAAAGGGCACCTGTGGCCCATACCAGTGACTGGACACAGCAGGAGCCAATGACTCCAGATTTCCCACCATTTAGATTATGAGTGGATAAAAGCCCAAACATTGTTTGGGGTCCTTCCTCAAAGCTACCATCTCAGGCTGTTATTTTGTTGTTTATTGCACCAAGTTATTGCACCAAGATTAAATTGGTTTAAGGATCTGGGTACCTGAGACACTGCTAAGGGGAACTGGTAAGGAAACTTGGTGTGGCTGTCTGGATGTAGGAGTGTGTTGCTGCAAAGGTTTCAGCTCAGGTGGAGCAAGTGTGACTGTCTGAATCGCTCCTGTATGTTAAGTTTCCTTAACAACAGGTTCTCCAGAAACTGTCTTTGTGCCCTTGATTCCCTGACGCCTTAAATTTGTGAGCCATGACTGGGAAGAACATAGCTGTTAGTGGAGGCCATATGCTGCAGGGCAGTCCTCCAGCTGAGACTGGTGGCCCCATACTGGGCTGAAATGGGTTCTGGGGGTTAGGTTAACACATGGGGAGGTGGAATCAGCCTCACAGTGCCCTCAGGACCCCAACACTCCTGCTGGTTTTAAATTGTTGGTTATAGGTGCATTATCCTGCAAACTACTCTGCAAACAAGAAAGGATTTAGAAAACTTGCAATTAAACCCTCAACTCTGTCAAATACTTTGTCTACAAACTTCAAACACCTAATCCCATGATAATCTACTAACAGCTGCCAAAAGTTGTTGACAACAATTGTATTATTTCTTTTCTGAAAGAGAATGGACCATTAGTATTTAATGCAATTTGGCAGTTTCTTTTTCCATGTTAGATGTCCTAGGATAAGGAGTATGAGGCCAATTTGTTTTGTATTTCTTTTTTTATATAATTTCTTCAGTTTTCTCACATTCTGCTTGTTGGCAGATACATAGTGTGAATTTTCCAGACTGAAATAGTTGGTCTTCACCTACCAAGATCTGCAGTTAGTATTATTTTAAAAACAATTGGGAGGAAACAGGTAAGCAAGACTGAGCTGACTCTAGTTAGTTTTGGGAGTATGTAACAATTGTTCCTTCTACCAAACAATTAGCTTCACTTACATTAAAGTAATTTTCTCATGTGATTTATATTTGCTGGGTGTTTCAAGCAGAGACACCAAAGACTGACTGACCAGTCAAACATCAAATGATGTGCTAGGGCACATTTGTTGAGTAAAGGAAGCATTTGCAGCTCTTCTGTCAGCATTTGTTGTTTTAGTAAGCTGGGAAACTTGTTCCGGATCACATTCATGGTATTTTTTTTTCTCTAACATCTGATCACATTTTCATTTCTGCAGCTTGTGTTAAATGGCCCCTGCCTTTTGCTCTGAAGTTTGGCTTCTCTGTAACCATCCATTTAAGAAGATGGTCAGCCGGATTTGCCCCTTAGCACCTTTTCTGGCTTAAATGACATCACATGCTTCAGTCCATTCAGTTCACTTGACTCCACTTTGTTCATCTCTCTTTTTCTGCCCAAAAGAGACATAGTACTTCAGAGGTGTTTTCATAATTCTCAGCAAAGTGAAGAGTCATTTTCCTTGATGTCCTTCCTATACTCCTACTAATGCAGATCACTATATGGTTTACCTTAATTGTTGTAAGGACACTGCTGCTTCCTGTTCAATTTGTCCATCAGGCCCTCAGCTTCTTCTCTGCAAGCCTGCTTCCAGCCAGTGAGTCCCCAGCCAGTTCTGTTGCATGGGAGTATTCCTCCCAAGGTGCCCAGCTTCACATTTCCTTCCTTGAACTTCATGAAGATTCTTCAAGTGTACTTCTCCAATTCGTCAAGATTCTTATGAATGACAGAGATGCTGATCAGTAGATCAAAGCTCCCTTCAGGCTGTGAACTGTGAACGTTTTGTTTTGATTTGTTCTGTAACCATCCCACAGAAATTAAGAAGCCCACCTTTTAGTTCCCCAGATCTTCCTCTTACCCTTCTTGAACATGGATACAACAATACATATTTTTCAGTTACCAAGACTCCTCCTGACACCTCACCCTTTCAACAAGAAGAGAGGTCTCACAACGATGTTGGCAAGTTTCATAAGCACTTTTGGATGCCTCCCATCCAGTTCCATGGACTTTTATGCATCCAATTTACCTAAGTGGTCTCTAGCTTCATATTCTTGTGTTGTGGGTAGCAGTTCCAGCCCTGGACTCTACTGGTCATTGTAGGGTCAGGGGAAACTGGAGAGCAGACCTTGCCTATTAACACTGAGAAAGCAAAGTCACTTCACAACAAAGGCTTTTCCATGTCTTTGTCACTATATCCCCACATTTCTCTTTATCTTCCTTGTGTTGCTGATATGCCCATGGAAAGCTGTTTTGCTACCCTTCATGTCCAGGTCCAGTTTTGATTTCAGTAACACTCCAGTAACTCTCTTTCTAGAGAATAACTTTTACTGTAAGTAACACTGTATGCTCAGTTTCACTACTTCAAAATACTTTTTGAGAAGCACTACATAATAGCTTCTTATTTCTTCCTAATGATAATTTTTCATTGAACTCGTCCTCTAAAACTTTCTGTATTGCCTTCCCAAGTCTCTACGTTCATTAGCTAAACATGATCTGGAGCACAGTTGTTGATAAATGCTTTTTTTTTTTCCTGCTGTAATTTTTTGCAATCATTATATCTATTTAAGAACATATTTAGAAACAGTTATTTTGGCATAAAAGCAATTTACTAATCAGTCATTAGTCATAAGGGAACAAAATTATGTCTGATTGAAATGGAAGATGAACATGTCGTCATGAACTAATTAAAAATATATTTTCACATTAGAGTGAAAGTTTTTATTTTTAATATAGACTCATGCATTGTGTTTGGTGGGACTGAGACAAAAATTCAGGAAAAGTGCTGTCCACCCTTCCACAGGTATCTTCCAATGGCAATGTTTATTTCTCCTGATACCATCCAATCCATGTTAATTTATTTATTTTCATCTCCTCAGCTATATGTACATTATAGAAGAATTATAACCATAACTTCCAACAATGCTGCCAATTTAAATTTTGTTTCAGCTACAGTGACCAAGTTCTGTGAATTAACAATTCACTTCAGAGGAACATTTTTTCTTTACTATAGCAATTGCTTACAATTTTTTCCATTTCTTTCTTTGAGACAACTAACATTGTTTTGTTTATGGAATTCAAGTAACACGTACATATAAATGATTTATGTACATAAGATGAAATCCTTTGTATAAATGAAGGTACTGGTGCATCATACTCTTAAGAAACAGTACAGAGAAGAAAAGCCATGGAGTATTGCTGCAGTATACTTGGGAACAATGTTATCTAATATTAGTGAAATCAACCTGGACACAAAGTCTAACACATATCAAAAGGGGGTAAAAATTCAATAGCATAGTATGGTATCAACACCATATTCTTTATTGAATGATAAAGAGATTAAGTTTTAAGGTGTACCACATGATGTTAAAAACGCCGTAATTGCACAAAGGTTCTCTTAAATTATTCCTGACATAATCCAGGACATTGATGAAATTAATATAGTTTGCCAAGAATGGTCTTGCAAAGAGCCCCCAAGTGTGTGGACTGCTTTTATAAACTTGTATTACCAGTATTCCAGGGATTATTAATTTTGCTTGTTTGTTTTTGGTTTGTTTTTGTCATAGTGTTCTGGTCACTAATCTGTCCCTAACAGCTTGCTATCACACAAACCTGCAAAGGTCTAATCCTCTTTAGACTGCATAAAGTTGCAAGAAAATAATTGAATGCTTATGGGATGGAGCCAACCTATGAAAGACTAGTTAATAGACGGAATAAACAGACTAGCAAACCCTAGGAACCTTTCATTGTAAATTGATGATTACTGGGAGGGATAAACAATGATCTGAAGTAAAATTAGAGAATAAAAATAAATGGATGAAAACAAGGAGATGGAAGTTGAAAGTAACTCAGGCTAATGTTTCTCAGAGCAAGAGCTATTTGACCGAAGAGCAGCTTTGTTTAGCTAAACGTTGGAATTTATTTTAATAAATGATGCAAAGCCAAACAAACACCTTGCAATACACATTGTCAGTACATGATTACTCAACTGTTCTTTGGTTTGCCCTTACATCTCCTTTAGGAATGCAGATCGTAGTTCTATGAAATCAGCCTTGTCTTCTACCCTATATCCTTATATCCTATAACCTTGTCTCTAAGCTGGAGAGATGTGGGTTTGACAGATGAACCCCTTGCTGAATGAGGAGTTAATTGGCAGATCACACTCAAAGAGTTGTTATCAATGTCCAAGTGGGGAGCAGTGACGAGTTGTGTCTTCAGGGGTCAGTCTTTAGCACTGTCCTTGTTGGTGACATGGCCAGAGGATTCAGGTGACCCTCTGTTGATGACTCCAAGCTGTGTGGCGTGGTCGTCATGCTGGAGGAAAGGGTTGCCATAGGAACCTTGACAAGATTGAGAGGTGGGTCCGTAAATTCCTGAAGTTCAACAAGGCCATGTGAAAGGCCCTGCACATGGGTTGTGAAAATCCCAAGTAACAACACAGGCTGGGAAGAGAACTGGGACTGAGAGCAGTCGTGGGGAGAAATATTTGGGGGTGATGGTGGATGAGAAGCTCAACATGTCCTGACAATGTGCACTCACAGTCCAAAAAGCTAACAATATCCTGGGCTGCATCCACAGAAGTGTGGGCAGTAGGGCAAGGGGAGATTCTCTCTCTCCCCACTCTGCTCTAATTAGATCCCACCTGGAGTAGGGTCCACAACAGAAGAAAGAATAGACGAGTTGGAACAAGAGCAGAGGAGAGCTGCTAAGTTATTCAGGGGGCTGGCACACCTCTGCTATGAATGCAGTCTGTGAGTNCCCTGCACATGGGTTGTGAAAATCCCAAGTAACAACACAGGCTGGGAAGAGAACTGGGACTGAGAGCAGTCGTGGGGAGAAATATTTGGGGGTGATGGTGGATGAGAAGCTCAACATGTCCTGACAATGTGCACTCACAGTCCAAAAAGCTAACAATATCCTGGGCTGCATCCACAGAAGTGTGGGCAGTAGGGCAAGGGGGGATTCTCTCTCTCCCCACTCTGCTCTAATTAGATCCCACCTGGAGTAGGGTCCACAACAGAAGAAAGAATAGACGAGTTGGAACAAGAGCAGAGGAGAGCTGCTAAGTTATTCAGGGGGCTGGCACACCTCTGCTATGAATGCAGTCTGTGAGTTAGTGCTGTTCATACCGGAAAAGAGAAGGCTTCAGGGAGACCTTATAGTAGCTTTCCAGGGCCTAAAGGGATGCAAGAAGGATGGACAGGGACTTTCCACAAGGGCATGTAGTGATAGAGCAAAGGGGAATGGCCTTAATGTAAAGGAGGGCAGACTTTGATTAAATAGGGTGAAGAAATTCTTTACTGTGAGGAACTGGGGCAGGTAGCCCAGAGAGCTTGTGGATGCTGTGTGGTGGGAGTGTTAAAAGCCAGGATGGATGGGGCTTTGAGCAAAGTCTAGTGGGAGGTGTCTCTGCCTATGGCAGAGGAGTTGAACCTAGATGATTTTTCAGGTCCCCTTCAATTCCAGTAATTCGATAATTCTATGATTCTTTAAGTTGTCAAGGCTTCAATTTCAGGTTGCTCATTTCTTCTGCCCTTATTTCTTCCAGTCATGTTTGCCATCCAAAATTAGAAAAGCAAAGCATCTGAGATTTCTACCAAAAGGAGAAAGAGGCCAGATTTGTTTGAATTACCTAAATGTAATTTGCCTCTTGACAATAAATAATTTTTCCTTCAGAAGCTAATGTGTTTTCTTTGTGGTCCTATTTTGTAGAACAGATTATTTTCCTCTTAGAGCAAGTGGTTCCAGGAGAATTCATGTGTTTTGTAACTGAGGGTTTCTTTCCTGGATTTCTGATGTTAAAAAAATCCAATACATCTTTACAATTAGGCCTTTTCTTCCTAAAACTAAGTAGCTATGAATAACAAGCTGTGTTTACATCAATTTATATGGAGAAACTACTTTTTATCTTAGCCATTAGCTTGCTTTCCTTTATTTGTGCACTGCTAGCCTGAGAATTGTGGCTGGTTTGACCTACTGTACAATACAGACTCTAGAATTCTACCTTGTCCATCCTGCGTTAAGATCAAAAATTTCTTCAAAGCAGAGAGCAATTGATCCAGCCTTTGAGGTCATTTGATGTAGATAAAATGTAATGTTATTATTGAGGCTCCAAATAATGCTAACAGCTTGGTTTTATTCTTCCAAATAATGAAGACAGTTTAAAGCATACCCATGTGTATATGGGTAAAGCTATTTTCATTACAGAGCCATCAAGGATTCATCTGGCTTCCAAATCACCCTTTCTTGTTTCAGGGACTGTCCCTGTCATTTAAATACACAGCACATTGACCTGTATGTAATTCCTTTGCAAAAACTTGCTAGCATATTTCTGTTTGGGAGATATTTTTAGATTATGTTTTCAACTGAAATGAAATCTCAAGGGTGGCCATGTATGAACTATAGAGAAACAAGACTGATTTTTGCTATTCTTTTAATATTGAATCAGTTATGTTCCATCAAACGGTTTTTTGCTTAGTAACTTGAATTCTTGGTTGTGTATGCTCTAACCCTTGTCTTTTTTTGGCTGTGATGTATGCTCACATCTTTCTGCTTTTCATTCATCTGCAGTGGAAGCTTATAACTGGCCCATATCAAGGCACTGACAGAACTGTGTCAAACTCTTCAAAGATATATTAAGAACATAACACAAATAGCTTCATAGGGAAGAAACAATTTCTCTTTGTGTGATCATAAATTTAAGTTCTTTCAAAATCTAATGGGAAGTAATCAGTTAGAAAGAGAATATTGTCATAGGGATTACACCTAAAAAAGATTGTCTGAGCCAGCTAACTGGCATTTTTATTTTCTGTGTGGATAGCCAGCATTGGAATAAAAATTCTAGCTTGGTTATATTGTCCTCTTCCTTTATACGATTCACACTGTGCATATTTCTGTATGCAATATAACTGTAATAAGCTCCTGATTAGCTCATTCTATGGATATATGCTGGGTATTCATAGTATACTTTTCTGCTTATGTTGCTATCTGAACGGAGACCTGGCATTGTTGAATTTCTTCTTCTAAATCAAAAACCACCTGTTGTAAACAGGTGCATCCCCAGCCCCCTTGCCATTGTGGCTACAAGGAGGAGAAAAGGTTTTGGCTCTACGTAATCCTTGCTCAGCAATAACAAAAATGTCAACCCTAAATTATCAACCCTGTATTCAGCACAAATCCAAAAGACAGACCCATACCAGCCACTGTGAAGAAAATCACCTCCACTCCAGCTGAATCCAGCACAACACCTCTACCTGAAAATAGCAGGTCCAGTAAGGAAAGTTCCTGTTTTGGCATGGAAATGCTCTTGTATTTCATTCCACTGAAATTTTATGACTCTTTGATTCACTAGGATGTGAAATTGGAAAACCTGCTGCGCTATTCTCCACCAGCTTTGACATGATTGACTATGACTTAATATTCCCAGCTGAGGGTTGTTTTCTTCTCTTGATATAGTTCCCTTCCAAACGCTTGTCATTTTTCTCTTTCATTGGATCTTGATTTCTAAATGATTGTCCTTATGTTAACCCTAGGACAGGCAGCTAACACTGAAAATGGATATGTTTGTGTTTGTAGCTCCTTAAGCTCTTCTAGCCTCTGATAAAAATGAAAACAACATGCCCTTGATCATGCAGACAGATATGCTGTGCAGGCAGCTGTGTCTCAGTGCTGTGAAAATATTTTTCTGCAAAACCTCTAAGATTGAGACCCATCCTGTTGTGTAAAGGATATGGGAATCATACTTTTTTTTTTAAGTAAGCAAAATATTACTCTTGAAAATCACTGATAGATTTTCAATGAAATTTCCCTAATGGTGATTTTTTAAAATAGCTGTCTTTTGTTATATTTTTCTTCTTCTACTGTTTTATTTTTGGTGTTGTACTACTCCATGCTTCTTGCATTGAATACCAAGAAGAAGAGAGGAGTAGATAGACCTGAAATAGAGGCTGATTTGTTTTATTTCAGCTGTATCTTTCCCCACCTCTTACTTTCTGGTTTCATTAAACAAAGTATTGTTGGTTTTTTTGTTTGTGGTTTTTTGGGGGTGTTTTTGTTTGTTTGTTTGTTTTTCATTTTGCATACGAATAGTTATGGAAATCAAATTATTTGTCCAAAATTTCCTGGGTACACTATGGTAGCAGTGACTTATACGGGATCAGTTGGCTCCTGGCCTAATCTTGGACTAATCACAACCATTCCTTCTAGCCCATGTCATTACTGAGAATATTATTTCTATACAAGATGGCCATTCCATAACCAATAAACCAAACAAAAAACTTGCAAAGAAATTGCCTTTGACTTTTTCCAGTAGTGTTGCTATTGTGTTAGTAATTGTTCATATTATTTTTCCTTCAAGAAAAGTATTTATAGACATTTAGGATCTCCAGTAGGTTGGTCCAGTCCACGTTTATTACTCTTCTTTTATTCTGTACTTTTTTTATGGTTGCATAACATTGCACTCTTGGTTGGAGGGAAAAATCTGTTACTACATCTAAATCATCTTTGCCCATGATTCTAGCTTCCCTTTCAGAACTCTATTAATAATTTTTCTTTCCCATATGCACTTTTTCTTTCCCATATGCACATTTTTGCCTGAAGCAAACTATTCTCAGCATTTATTTTTGGTGTATGTCCAACATTGCTGTAATCCAGTTACAGTTATTTGTGCTGGTACAATATCAGCTAAATCTATTTGCTCCATTTTGTCATGCCTCCTTAATATTTTAAAAAGAAAATTAGTGAGATTTTTCCCACAACAGTATTGGGTCAAACACAGTTCACATCATGTATCTTACAATGTTCAGTTTTGCTTTGTGCACCAGTTACTGTCAAATTAGGATGACAGTTGGGCATGTGGATTTGAGCCATGTGTTAATCCAAGTTCATCCAGAGGTGCGTGCCATCCTCTCTAATACAACGGTTCAATTACAGCGGATGAAATTGCATTATCTTTTGAATCCATCTTACCACGTTGTCTGGCAATTGGTTGCACATATGCATACCATATTCAAGTGTTTTTGTCTCACATAGGCAGTGACAACCTTTTAAAAAAAAGTATTGGCAGTAAAATAATTTATTTGTAGGGATTCTTTTCTTTACTAATTTTTAAAGTATGAAATACCCTGGACCTACCCAGCACTTCTAGGCTATGTTTGGTGGTGTCAAATTCTTTAGAAAAACTCAGTCTTTTTCTACATTGTGATAAGAGGCTATTTCAAATATACTGTTTAACATGAATGTTATAGTCAAAAGGATGCCTTTATAGTTCTGCATTGTTCTGGTTGAGATGCACTAAGGTTGCTGGAAGGTCATCTACTGCTTTAAAATATAGGGCTAGGGAGGTTTGTGATAGACATTTTACTGCTCTGGCACAGTTGACTTTACCCAAAATTCTGTGTGTAGGTGGTCTACACACTGTCTGGTCATAAAATGTGTAGATTCTTTACACTCTCCGATCCTATTGTAGCCATTGCTTGCCCTGATTTTTACATATATTGTGTATTATTTTGAGTAGCTTTTAAAATTTGTTTGGATTTTTTGGTTACTTCTGCAATTATCCAGATTTCTCCAAATAGAAAGATCTATTAAACCTTTTTTTTTTTTCCCCCCCTTTTTTTTTTTTAAGCTTCTGACTGGCATTTGAGAAAGCTGGAATAGCACTGGAATAGCATCGGGATAGTCTGGGGTGAACTAGGTAGCTTGTTATATGACCAAAAGGCTGATGGTTTTCAGGTGATGGACACTGCTAATGTAGGTCTACAATGATGGAAACAAAAACTGAATTTGGCTTTATTAGTGTTTTGTTTTCTGTATATTTATGGTATATAACTAAGCATGTTACAGTTTCAGATATATGATTTATAGCTTCACATAATGTCAATATATGTATTTCTTTAATCAAGGTAGTCCTGCTGGAAGTGGTGCAATAATTACTTGAATTACCTTCTGGTAGACAAGTTTTTAGGTGCTCAGGGTTGAATTTCCCTTGAGCACTAGAGGAAAGCAGCTTTCTGGACAGTTCACACACCTTCACTTATGCTTGAGTAAAACTGCAAAAGATGGATTCAGGCTTATGTAACTTTACATTTGCTTTACATGTAGCAAATCGGGAATTGTAGACTCCCTTAGCTCAGGTTTTTAAGTGCTGGCTTCCACATCTGTGCTTGCAATTCAGAAGTGCATTAATATTTCTTTTTCAAACATGAAGTGACCTTAATTCTATGCCAAGCTCTGTGAGTTCTTGCAGTTGGATTTTTGTTATGTGAGACTTTATGGTGTACGATTTTGGCTGTTCAGTGAAGTTCTGAATAAACCTTGCATTATGACATCAGTTTAGTATAATTGGGACAAGCACCTTGAATGGAAACACAGCTAAAACTGAGTTTCACATGCAGCAATTTGAACTACAGTGTTGTCAAAATATTTTCTCCACTGTTAGAGCATTGCCGTATTTTTTTTTAAATCGGGAATTACTGCCAGGGTTTATTGTTATGCATTTTAGCAATGTCTAAGTTTTGAGAGATTTTAGGTTAGCTATGTAGGAGGAATTAAATAACTGAATCAAGTTTATTTGCATCAACACATTTGTGAAAATTCATTTATCTCACTTGAAAGCATATTCGCGAATAGTCAGTTGTCTTTGCCTTTGAAGTCTTTAAAAGTAGGTTTGTTTTAGACTTTGCAATAGTAAAACTATATATATTACTAATTCTTTTTAATTTCTGTCTGTACTTAGATCCTAGTTAAACACCAACAGACCCGAAAGTATTGTTAGACATTCCTGTATTTGTTTTTAGAAATCAGTTTATTTCCTATGGTTAAATGTACCTGGAATATGCTTAAGTTAAAAGAAGATTTTAAAAAAGTATACACATATATAAGTCCATGATCCAATGAGTGTCTTACAGGCCTGGGGAGTTAGGTACCTGAGACTGGAGAACACCCCTAAAAATGTCAAGGTGCTTCAAACAATCAGACCGGATTTATTCACTTTACACTTCTGTCACTTCTATAAGAAGAAATAAAAGAAAACACTTGCAAAGAAAGAATTCGGGATAATTTAAGGAAAAGAGATTGTATTAGGAAGAAAAGGCCAAGGGGGGATTTACAGAAAACTCTGTACAGAAGGTTATTGGGAAGCACCAAAGAATTTTTAAGGGCTGAAAAACAGAAGAGAAAATGATACATCAATCAGAATCTTGAGGTCACAAAAAATATTATTCATATTACATATATGAGATGCTGGAGAGTTGTTAATTTGTGGGGTAGGTCTCTTTGGCTTTATTTTTAAATCCAGCCTCTTGCTTTCTCCCCTGTGTTTGTGCACACTAGCCTGTGCACATTAGCACATACCGGCGTTCATGCTGTGGTTTTGCATTTAGGGCAGATAACATTCTTCCCGGACTTGTCATTTGCATCTTCTGATGCAATTTTGTTGACAAGGTCTTTTCAGGCATGCAGGGAAAAAACACTCCCGCGTCTGTTTGGATCATTGGTAAAGGAGTATCTTTTTCAGTACTTTGTCTAGATGCTACTTCCACAAGAAAGCACTTTGCCTTGTAAAGCTTGTACATATAAATGTGCTTTTCAGCAGGGTGCCTGTGACTCGTGCCAGGGTCAGCTAGAAAATGACTAAATCTTCCTGAAAATTGCAAGAGTGGTTTTTGTTGGTCGCCGGATTTTTTATTTTTTTTTTCCTNGCACCTTCCCAGGCAGCACAGCTGCGGCAGGGGCGCCGAGGGCTCGGACGGGGGCAGGAATGTGCCCCCCGTCGCCAGGGATGCCCACTGCGCCTGCCGCTGGCACCAGCATCCGCCGGGCCTCCAGCACGGCGCCCAGGCGGTGCCCGCCCGGGGACCCGCGGGTGCCAGCCACGGCAGGGGCAAGTTGGTCCCGTTGTGGGACACGGTGCGGAGGAGCCCCCCCAAATCCCCAGCCAAGCCCCAAGGCAGCCCGGGGCCGTGGTGGTCAGAGTGCGGCTGTGCCCACGGCTGGGCCCCCCCGGTGCAGGTGAGCTGATTCTTCTCTGTCCAAGCGACTTAGAGGATGCTCCAGGGAGAGAAAGTGAGGTTTGGTGGTGTCGACAACTTTTTTGTGATGTGTCTTGATGTGTGTTTAGTGGTTTATTCTGGAAATTTTATATGC
>VXBB01013008.1:154020-178098 GCA_013399915.1 Illadopsis cleaveri
AAAATTGCAAGAGTGGTTTTTGTTGGTCGCCGGATTTTTTATTTTTTTTTTCCTCCCCTTCCCGTGGTTTGTCATCCAGAAAGGGATGCAGGCGTGCGTCCCAGCCACGCAGAGCATTGATTGCTTCTGCCTGCAGCGGGGATGCTGTCAAGTGGCTGCGCGAGTGGAGTCCAGCATTGACACGGGGCTGCTGGGCAGCGGCCCCCGCCGGCCCCCGNGGGGCCGTGGTGGTCAGAGTGCGGCTGTGCCCACGGCTGGGCCCCCCCGGTGCAGGTGAGCTGATTCTTCTCTGTCCAAGCGACTTAGAGGATGCTCCAGGGAGAGAAAGTGAGGTTTGGTGGTGTCGACAACTTTTTTGTGATGTGTCTTGATGTGTGTTTAGTGGTTTATTCTGGAAATTTTATATGCAAGGGCAAGCTGTCGGGTGGTTATATCCATGTTTGAATATTGCTTCTTTGTTGCCTATGAAAATTGTGGGCTGTTCTTGGAAAGGTTTTCTTGTTAAAATGTTTTGGTTTGTGCCTCCAGGTTCTGCAGACTTCCTATCCCATTGTGCTGTGTAGAACTGATGTGTTTATCTCCCATGTGTAATGGATTTTGTAAGCTTCTGTAAACAGTTTGTTTTCAAATATTGCATGAAGTTAAAATAATATTTTAAGAGACAGCATGGGGGAGGGGATGTTAGATTTACTGATAAGGGAAAGTATGACCTCTTTCTCCTCTTGGGAACTTTAAATGTAGTTGAAATCTTTAATAAATATGAAATAGCTCTTTAGCTTTCATGAGTCTATAGATTTTTATTTAAGTGTTGGGCAGTGTATTTTCAGATACAAACCAAGGAGGGTCTATGATGTGTACAATTACCTGTAAGCAACTAGACTGAAACCCACCACTGTGAAATAGAAATCTCAATGACACTCATAGGATGGTTAATACTAAAAAGCATTAAAACTACCTCCACTGATTCATGTTTTCATATCTCAGAAAACTTTCAGCTTATTCAAAAAAGCTTCCTATCATGACAACATCAAATGCTTTTGTCAGCATTTCACAGTAAAAAAGGCAGAACGTATTGCTGAAATAAGTTTTTGAAATATATCTTTACTTACTGATACAGTTTACTCTAGAGTTTAACTAGCCTCAGCCCACACTGAACATGTGCACCCTCTCTAGAGATTACATCGATTCTTTCATGGAAATGGTTTTTAATATATTTTCACTGCACAAAGAAGCAATAAGGCAAAGGATTGTCAGATAGTGTAGCTGTATTTTATCTTGTCTTATGGTCTGAAAAAGTGATGCTCTGTTGACTGAAAGTGATTGTTATATAAAAAAGCTTCTTTTTTTTCTCTCAAATCTAGTATCAAGTGGGAAAACTAAGCTTTCTGTTATATTTTTGAGTGACCAAAATGTTGCACATGATGACAATGACAATATATTCTATCTATTTTCTTTCATACACAAGGCAGATACAGCTATTTATGTTGGAATAAAGTCAATGTTAAAATAATATGTAAAGCATCAAATTAGACTTTTTTTCAAATTTGAATTATAAAATGCTCTAAATATTTTCTTAGGCTCTTTTTGATTTGGAAAAATCTTGAAGGAAAAAATACCTTCAATGAAAGAGCTCCTTGGTTTTCAAAGGTACAGAATTTATAAAGAGAAAATGTAGGACTATTATTTTAAAAAACCAAAAAGACCTTTCTAAGACTACTTCAATATCTGTGTTATAGATGTATTGTAAAGTTATGTCAGTAGGTTTAATGCCTTTGTGATCACATCCTCATAGGTTTCGATAATGTGGAATTATTCAGGTTTATGTACTTCTTATATTTAATACAGAACTTTGCTCTGGAAACTTTCTTTATGTTCTGAACATGAACGACCTTATTCTGTTAAGGAAGGTGCCTTTCATGGGTTCTGTCTATAATGAATTTATCACTGTGGCTGGGGGTGGACTGATGTACTTGGGCAAATACTTGGTGGTTTCAGTGTCACAGAGTTGAGAGAT
This sequence comes from Illadopsis cleaveri, assembly GCA_013399915.1. Taxonomy (NCBI): domain Eukaryota; kingdom Metazoa; phylum Chordata; class Aves; order Passeriformes; family Timaliidae; genus Illadopsis; species Illadopsis cleaveri. The sequence goes on from VXBB01013008.1 coordinate 156,035, forward strand.
AGTTTGTTTCAAATAATAACGTCCTTTTCTCTGTGCAAAGTCAGCATTGTGTAAGGTATGGGCAGGAAGAGAGGAGTCTGTGTACATTTGTTTGTGAGTGTGTACATGTGCCGTTGTAGGTATGTACACCTAGAAAATCGTCGATGATATTGCATACAAACAATATGAGAAAACATTGCAGGGCTGCCCATTCTACTGCTCCCTAGTTTGGGGATACAAGTTGAAGTCAGTGATGTTTTTTGAGGACTGTGTTGGCAAGGAAGTCTTTCTTTCTTGCTAAAATAAAGATATGTAGTGGAGCACTTGTATATGGTAGTCTAAGGAAGAAAAAAAAACTGAGAATTTTTTTTAAATGTCCATCTAATGTGTAAATGCAAGAATAAATAAGACATTGGTAGCTTCCAAGGTAGAGTATTTTGTTACATAAAATTCTGAGCAGATTTTTCTTCTGCTTGACATCTTTTGGGAGAGACTACTTTCTTCAGACATAGGAAAGACAACACTTTGTGAAACTGCTTCTTGATTAGTACTGTAGTACTGAATTAAACGCACAGGTCCTTCATTCCTAGAGTGTGTACTTGACAGCTGTTATTAATAGGCACTTTGGCATCCTGATCCTGACAAAAATGTTGAATTTATTGAGAAGTACATAGCTCCATTTTCTTTACCAGTTTCTTCTTCTTTGGTATGCCAGAGCAAAGAGTGGCATTCTGGTATTATTGATACTTTAATTGTCTTAGAAATTCTGTTTTGCTGGCTTGCATGTTTGTTTTCACTTCTAATGTCATGTTGAGTTTTAGGTACAAAAATGCTCTCTGTATATCCAAATAGAAATTAAGTTGGAATTAAAAAAAAAACAAAAAAAAACCCAACCCCAAAAAACACCAAACCAACTAAAACCCTCATACGAAAACCCCTGTAATTTTGAAAGTGAGTTGAAGTCATGTTTAGATGGAAATTTGATTCCAAGACCTAATTTGGCTTTTAACTTCCATTTGTTTTTGACAAACCCATTATCAGTTCTGTTTCTTTACTAAGAGAAAAAGGGACATAGGGAAAGGAACAAGAAAAGTAAGTAAATAGGTTGATTTTAAGTTTCCTGGTTGCTTGGAATTATTTTTTATGTCTCTGCAGTGCACTGGGTATCTCTATCACTATTAGTATGATGGAATCATACAATTTGTGTGATTCACTCAATGATTTCATAGTTTGGGTCAGTGTTATGCTGTGAGAGATTGAGCAAAATTTGAGGGTGGAAGAGGGCTTTGCAGAGGCAAGGAGGTGGCCTGGTGTTTTCCATGGGTCATTCCACCATGGGGTTTGATTTGTGACATTGGATGGACTTTCCCTGTAAGCACCTCTTAATTGCTGACACATGCGATATAGCAATTAATTAGACTAGAAGTGCACGTTAAGCTGAAGGTGTGCAATGAACACATTCTTTGTGCAGAAGGGACAGAGGCATACGAGTCTATTGCCCTGACTGTAGATTTGAAGAGGAAATTGCAGAGTTTATGTTGCTATTCTTGTTTTAGGAAGTCCAAAGTATAAATTTTACTTTGTGTGGTCTGTGTGAAAGAGGTCCTCCTCTGAACACTTTCCCAATATGAGTTTTTGGATTCCGTGAGCTCAAGGTTATCCTTTTGAGGGGGAAGTAAGGTGTAGAAGTAGATGCCCATCTTTGGCTGTTTCCCAGTTCAGAAGACAATACTGGAGTCCACTGAAATTGAGTTTAGCTAACTATTTGCTATGAAATTTTCAGCCCTTCTGTTTTGAAATTTTCTCAAAGAAAATCGTCTCATAGCAGGTAGTATCCTGGATGTGTCATCTGCAAAAGTGCTTTGTTTTAAAAACTTCCATAAAAGGGAAAATGTTCACGTATTTTTGAATACTTTACTGTCGATACCAGCTTTGATGACATTCTTGGTTGTTTGTTTTTTTGGTTTTTTTTACAATCAATATCAGAAAAGGTTTTTTGTAGTCAGTTTCTTTTAGAAGAAACGGCTTCACCATTGTGCTTTGTTACTTGGTAGAGGCTTGTGAGCTAAACCCTAGGCTACAGATGTGGCATGACTTTAAAAGGGCAGTGAGCAGCCAGATTCTGAAGGATACACTGAGAGCAGTCGTTTGTGTTTTAAGGCCTTTGGGGCTAGTGCTGAAATTCAAGTATTTTGTTTGAGAACTCTTTGCAGGGTGGCATGAAGTGAGAGCTTGCTTCAAGGCATTCTGCCTCAGTACTAATGCAGAAGGTTTACTCCAAGAGATACTTGCTCTTCCAGCAATATAAAGAAATTATTTATCATGGGTTGTGTTTTTGAAAGCTTAGATCACTCCTTTCAGTTCACAGATTCCCACATGCAACTGGCCGTTCTTCTGGCAAGTCCCTCCTGGCTGTCAAGTTACATCAAGTTATTTCAGTCAGCTAAGGAAGAGCTTTTCACTCTAATCTAGTGTGTTCAAGTGCCAGTAAAATAGCAGTTTAACAGCAAATAAATGGTAATAATTGGCTTTTAAACCTTTTTCTTTTCAATCTTTAAGGCTATTGAGAGCTTGATGGTATAAGTTGAGTCCAAATTTTGATAGGAGTAGCTGGGCAATTTTTCCTGAGGAAAAAAGCTCATATTCCATCTTATCAGTGGATTTAGATGACAGCTCTTAATTCAGCATCTTGCCTTGGATTGATCCTCATGCTGCCTTCATTGAAAATGAAGTGAGGTAATTGAAATATTGTCAGCAATCTGTGCAGCTGCTATGTAAGAGATGTATAAATGCAGAAATACAAAAGCTGTTATCATATTCTTTCGAAGATGAGTGATATTGTTCTAACAATTCCTGTATCCAGTCCCTCTCGCTGACAGAGGGCTTTGAGAAGTCTGCACCATTCTAGGTGGCATTCAGATCTGATTCTCTCCCAGGACAGCTGCTTTAGAAAACTTTGATTTTTGCATTCATGTTTAACCTATTTCTTCTACCAAAACCAGGAAATCTTTGTTACTGCTGAATTCATAGCAGTTATATTTGGCATAAAAAGGAGATCAAAGCTTAGCCTGTTGAGGCCAGCAATTTCCTTAGTGATGTAGGGAACACTCCTGGCCAGAAGTAGCATGAAATGAGGCATAAGAGCATGCCCAGGGAAGTGGTAGTCACCGTCCCTGGAGGTATTTCAAAAACTTGTAGATGTGTTGTGTAGGGACATGGTCTAGTGGTGGGCTTGGCAGTACTAGGTTAATGGTTAGACTCAGTGATCTTAGAGGTCTGTTCCAACCCTCAGAACCCTGATTCTAGGATTCTGTAATTGTTTGGAAATGTGTTTCCTGAGCTTAGTAGTTGTTCATGTGACTCCAGTTTGAATGGTATGCAATGAAACCCTAGAAACTAAATATAGTGAGGACTTTCCGTTTAAATATAAAAGTTCATTTTTTGGTGGTTTTGTTTTGGGTTTTTAGGGGATTTTGAGGGTGTTTTTTGGGGGTTGTGTTTTTGGGTTTTTTTAAGGAAAGGAAAAAGAAAACACTAGTGTTAGTTATGAGACTTTGTGGTCTTCAGATTAAGCAATTTAGGGGTGTGTCAGTCATTCCAGATTTTCCACCATCTCACTGGAGGTAATTCAGCAATCCCTGCCTTGATTGGTAATGCAGTATTGCTTTGCAAAGGCCACTGGTACTAAAAGAAAAGTGGATATTCTTTCACTTGTTATATAGTATTCTGTCTCCTTCTATTAATGTATCAGGTCTTTATCAGTGTTAATATTTTTGATAATACATAATATTAAGTGTTAGCAAAAAAAATTAAGAAATAGGCATGGTTACACACATCATGACAGTATTTGTGTGCAAGATGTTCCATATATTTCCCTTCAAATATGGAAGTGGATACACTATGTATTGTACTTACCAATGATAGTAATGATTCGTAGTTTAATTACACATTATTTGGCTCCTGCTGATTGTTCAGTCATAAATATCTTAATGTCTAATTTGCATTTGTTGCACAATGTTTAGAATTGCATTTATTTAAACCCGTATTTCAAAGTTTCTCCTCCTAGATGCTTCAAAAAGCCAAGAACACTTTCTCCCCTTGACATATAATTTGGCTGCTGGAATTTTCAGAGAGGGATGAAAGGGGGCATAGAAAGGGAATTGTAGGGTTTGGACAGGGATTGTTTGTAGCACTGGTAATTAGCCAAAACTGCACAAGTGTTCTGATAGTTCTGCTATTCATAATTTTGTCCAATACTTGCCATTTTTATTCATCCGTGGATAAACTGTTCATCATTTTTGAGAACAGAGGGGCATTTCTCTAGGGCCAAACTGGTAGAATGGAAAGGGATTCAAAACTTTCTATTTTTCCTGCACTTCTTCTATATTCTTCCATGCTGTGCAATCTGCTGCTAGAACTAACCAGGCACTTTCACCTAAGTAGATCCTTTCTATCACAGGAACTTAGAACACAGGAAGGGCTTTAATTTTTCCTATAGTACTCTGATGTCACAGGCCACATAACAGGATTTTAGTTTTCTTGTCTCTCAGACTGGTTCATGAGGTTGTAGGTTGCTGGAACTCTTTGGTGGCATGTCAAGAGGATTGATAAACTGGATGCTCTCTGGACTAAAAGGAAAAAAAAAAACAAACCCAAAAAACCAAAATGGTTGTGTTATGGTTTGCATAAAATGACTAGGAATAAGGCTTGATAACCCTAGTTGGGCTTTGTCCTGATGTTCCACTACATTTAAATCAGGTGTTCAAGGATGCAAAACCCTTTATAGCAACTCAGCAAGGTGGCTTTGGTCTAATTCAAACAAAAGAAGTGAAGGGTGATGCATGACAGTTTACAGCTGAACACTGAGAAATGGCTCAGATTGAGATAGAATTGGTTTCAGCTGTTTTGGTGTGACTTGGAGACACAACCTGAAAATTGATCTCCCTTTTGGAAATGTCTCTCTACTATTCTGGGGTACGAAAATATCAGACTTGTCCACCAAAAAAACCACAAAAAACAAAAAACAACAAACCAACAAACAAAACCCCCCAAAAACTAAAGGGAGTTTCTGGTTATAGTAGTGATATGATTTTCAGAGTTTGCCAATTTAGCTCTCTGTTTCCCCATGTCTGCATGTGACTTTCGGATGAAGGATAATAAAAGTAAAGCCAAAAAAATGTCAGGAAAGGAATATGGACTCAATTACATTGCTTTTAAGAACCATGTTTGCTTTGAAATAAGCCTTAGATTATTGTAATAGAGTTTATAAATTAAATAGCATATACTCATTTATCTTTTTGTATAAGTATTTTTTATAAATTACTACAGCTAATCAGAAGAATTGTCTCAATAGTCATCTAATTTCAAAATCTCTGATGATTCTGAGAGTTAGAAATACAGGGATCAAAAAGGAATTCTTTATGTATTGAAAACAGAGGTCCTATAATATCTAAACCAAATATCAGAAAAACAAACAGAATAATCCTTTTTGTAAATTCCAGTTCTGGTATAAGCTTTCTTTTGAGTCACAGGAGCCAGCTATGAATGCAGTACAAAATCCAATTTAGCAAAATAACAGCTGGTTTTGGTTTGGATATATTGTACTTTTAATACAGAGTTTTGCCTTTCTGATTAAGTATTTGTACAAGGAGAAGCAGGTTACTTCAGCACCTGAAATTGTTCATGTAATTGGTCAAACAGAACATCAGACAAATGATTTTCATTATGCATTTCAAATGAGAGCAGAATGGAGTTGTGTCCCAGGATTCCTGTAGCTGCCCTGCCAGAGCAGCTATGCTGCACCCAGGTATGAAATCAGTTAAACTGGGTCTTTTAACACTCCTCTGTTCAGACTCCTTGTTTACATTTGTTTTTCTTTTAAATTCTGATAAACACTTGCTCCTTACTGAGCTGCTATTTCTTGCATTCATGATCACAGGAATAGGAATTACTGTTTATCCATGTGCTTGTTTGTCCAAGTTTTATGTTGTGACCATCACTCACCTGAGAGCTGATCACATTTGTTGGAAATGTAAGGTCTAAGCTCTATTTTTACTTTTCTTCATTCTGCAGAGCCTACTTTGGGTGAGGAAAAAAAAAAAAAGGCGTTTAAGAGACCTATTTCATGGCCCCATTGATGTCCACTAGCACAGCTTCTAGTGCCAGCACAAGGCTGAGAGCAGAAGCATGTGACAAGGGTCATGTCCCAGCACAGCTGCCTCTTCCAGAGGTAGTCACACTAATATGCAATCTGGTGTGTGCAGTTCAGTTTTGACAACACAGCAGTGCTCAGGGACCTCCCTGAGCTAAGCACAGAAACTTGTATCAAGCTTATTTCTGCCTCCAAGAATTCAAAAATTATAATGTTTCACTTATGAAAGGGAGAGTTTTGGAGACAACTTGTTCCCTTTCCCTTTCTGTTTCCACTTTCTGCTCTGCAGACACATCTGGGTTCTATCAAAATATGTCTGTCTTGCAGTCATGACTATAGAAGTCACTTGTCATGCTCTGTGAAACTGCAGTTGGGCACACAGGATCAAAAAGTCAAATGACATTTTGGAAGAAAAAGAACCTCAAATTTTTATCTAGATATTCAGTCAGAAGGTAGTAGAAATAGCTGAACCCTGGTGTCATATTCATTCTGGGGCTGATGCTGCCGCATTTGCTGCTGTGTTTTGAATGGTGTCCATACCACCAGCTCAGGCAAAAATTTAGAGACAGGTGCTGCACAGGACAGGCTTAAGAATCACACCCACATGCCTGAAAGCATTGTCCAAACACTTTCTGAACTCTTGACAGTCTTGGTGATGGGGATCTCCCCAGCTCCACTTTGCTGGGGAGCCTGTTCCAGTGCCTAAGCACCCCCTGGGTGATGAACCTTTTCCTTATCTCAAGCCTAAACCTCCCACTACACAGCTTCATGCAGTTCCCTCAGCTCCTGTCACTGTCACCACAGAGAAGAGATCAGTGCCTGCCCCTCTGCTTCCATGGCAGTTTCAGACCACAGTGAGGTCTCCCCTCAGTCTCCTGTTCTCCAGGCTGAACAGACTTTAAGTGCCCTCAGCTGCTCCTCATGTGGCTCCCCCTCAAGACTTCACCATCCTCATGGCCCTCCTTTGGACACTCTCTAAGAGCTTTCCATGCAGCTCAGGATACAGTTGTCTTTCTGGCCTGCAATTGCACATTACTGGTCATGCTTAACCATTCAGCCACCAGTTCCCCCAAATCCTGGTCTGCAGGGCTGCTTTTAATACTTTTCATCCCCTGGACTTGTATTGATGTCATTGGTTGTTGCCTCGCCCAGGTAAGGGACCTTGAAACTTGGCCTCGTTGAACCTCATGAGGTTTCTTATGGTCCCACTGGGCATTTCAGAACAACCTGGCCTACAGAATTTACAGCAACTTCGAAAAAATTATAGGTTACTATAATTATTATTATATTTTTAATAATTATTATTTAAATCTTTAATGATTTTAAAGAAGTGAAACCCCATGGAAATATAAAGAGGGGCAATACCAGTTTGTTGTGGGTTGATTTGACTGGACCATACTTTTTCTGTAATGTACCACATGTAGCTCTACTATCATGTAAAGCAGAGTCATGATATACTGCAGTTGCCTCTGGGGCAGTTACTAGCTTGCTCAGCCTCTTCAAGTGTAAAAGTAGAAGCAATCTGATCACTTCTGCAGGCATAAATCTGCAAAAATATTGTCTTTTTCTTCTTTAAGTTATCATGGCAGTATTCTCAGTGGATCTTCTCTTTTAGCTGAGATGCATTTAAGTCTATGTAGTCAGCACAAAAGCGGAATTCACACATTACTTTTTAAATAATTTGTGCTGAAAATTGAGGTTACCACTCCTAGTTATTTTGGTTTTAAGCACTGGTTGCTGTCTATCAGATAATTTGTGTACCAAGAAATAAAACGTCATGTTAATCATATGGAGAATACAGAAAGAAATGAATCAGCTCTTAGTAGTGGTTGAAAATGCAGAATTGCAGAACTATTTTGCTGAATGGACAAAACCTAAAAAGCTCTTCATACTCATAATTCTTTGGTTGTTGTATCCTCTGATGGTAGCCCTTGTCACATCTAACCAATGGGTTGCCTTTTGCTCATTTTATATGAGCATTGAAAGGGCATTCCCTTTCAAAATGCATGTTGGTACTGCATTTAGTATCTGAAATTTAGTATCTGTTTTCCATCTCACCTTTGCTCCTTTGTCCTCTTTTTGAAGAGTCCCATTACTTCTACATATTTTTTTTTTCATAACTCATCTGTATTTTCACATTTTTGAGTGGTTGCCAAAACAGTAGTGGAATTACTGGGTTTACCTGTATGCTCTTAGTCTGATTTCCAGATGGAAGTGTTTTTTCTTGTGGTTCACTTGCCAGGGTTTGTCCTCAGGTGATAATAACTATAATGTACTTTCTGCCAGTTTTTATTTTACCATGTTACCTCTTGCACTTGAGGGTTCAGCAAATCTGACAAACCAGCAAAATGCAAAAGGGAACAGAATTGCCACAGCAAAAACATTTCCTAGCAAGGGAGTTAGGGGTAAAGGAGCTAGGTTTTTGTTTTATTAATAATAAAAGCAATAATAAAACTACAGAGATGCAGGAAATTTTTTGCAATCTGAAGTATTAGTTGGTGTTCAGCAACCAACCAGGGGCAGGAGAGGTGATGGAAGCAAAATTGATCCTTTTCGTTTTCTCCAGATGTCATTACTTCCTGATGTCTTGACATTTCTTTAAGCGCCTCAGAAGGAACAGCTATGTGATTCTTTTGTTTTCTGATACATTTGTGAGTTAGGTCAGTGTTCATTTCATTTCACACTGGGAAGGCTGAGGCAGGAAAGTTAACACCTTTTTTTTGTGGATTGTACACAGAACAGAGGGAGAGCTTAATTTTCAACCCCTTTGTCATAGCTTAGTCCTCAGGCAACAGCCAGACTGAACCTACCTGCACTATTTGTTGAATGGCTCTAAGTTTTAACCCCTCTGTGTGGAAGGGTATCTGAAATCTGTTCTCATTCGACCTTTAAGGATCCTTGCTGGTTGTGGCCACCCTTGAGGTGCAGCATCAAGCTCAGTCCCCCTGGTGGGGACTCTCAGTGACTTCCTGGGTCATGAGGGTGGATGTGCTGATGAGATTTCCATCTTTTTGAGATTAGTGGTTCTTCATGAAGGTAGAAGGATGCAGTGGTTTCTTTACTGAAGTGGGGCAGTTTGCATCAGCCTGTTCTACATATGAGAATTTTCAGCTAAAGGCAAGGCTATACTGTTGGAGTGAGGCACATACTGACTTAGAGATACGAAGCAATTATTTAACCAGCACTACTTCAAGCTTTTCCATCAATAGATTATGTTCCTTTCAGCAGTTTGAGCTGAGCTTATGGCTGGGATGTTGTACTGGGCTGGTCAACACAATTTAAGCAGTTCTTGTACTATTGAATTGGTAAACTTGGAGTAAGAGGAGAAAATACTGAAAATGCAAGAGCAAAGCAATGGCAGAAAAAGTCATTAAATATAGCTGGAACTTCTTTAAAAGATATTTTTCTTCAAATATAGAAGTTCAATAGGAAGCCACTGATGTGGACCACAGCTCAGCAGAGTGCTTAACATTGTTCCCATGTAACTCTGATAGAGTCTGTGTTGGTGGGACTTGGTATTACCAGCAATACTTTGAATGCTGAAGTTAACCCAAAAGTTAAGTACCCTTCTGAACTGCAAAGTAGCAATCTAACCTGCAATTTTTCCTTTTAAAAAAAAATCATGCTATTGTTTTTTCCATTTCCATGTAAAAGTAAAGAAAAAGAAGAATCCTTTTAAAAATCTGATATGTAAATTGTCAGGATTAAAAAAAGAAAAAAAAGGTTTTTAAAATTGAATAGCTCAAACACAGAAAATGCTACTGCTTCATTTGTATGTAATTTTAAGTTTAAATGACAGCAGGGTTTCAAAAGAAGTGGCAGATGAGGGGGAAAGAAAATAACATTTTTGTAGAGATCTTGCACTGAGATTCAATCCAACAAAGAAGTTAAAAGACACAGAAGAAAACAATTAATGGCTGCAATGACTGGTCTTTGACTACCGCAGCACTAGTGGGAAAAGTTTGTGAGGCAGAGTATCAGTTGATCTGAAAGTAATATAAAGCACTAATACTTGCTCTGATTATTAGATGCAAAAGTTCAGACTTGTGATGCAGGAGTTTTGGTCTGGAACTATCCTTTGGGCTGGAAGTGTCCTTACTTCCCTTGAAAATTTAGTAAGAATAACTAGCAAAGCCCTCCAGACTTAAACAGCCCACATATTTCTGCAACCATAAATAAATAAACCTGTTTTATAAAACCAATGAAAAATTGAATGGCTATATTGTTCTTATTCTTCTAATGCAAAGTATTTCCCTTGTGAACCACTCAGTTATCTCTGTCATTTGTTCTTAATGCGTTTGAGGTTTGTAAACAACCGATTGGCAAAACTCCAAAGAGGCTTTATAGAAGCTATTATCTAAGATTTATTTTAAAAATTAAACATTTTAATGTTCATAGGAAGACAGTAATCCAGTTGGAAAGGTTTAAATGGTGACATACAGTTAAACAATTCTTAAAATTCTCTGGTGGAGACATTGCAGGCTATTCCCAGCTGATCTATTATATTAACCTATTAAAAGTAATTTTACTGGTTAAATTATTTACCATTTACTTGATTGACAGCGGTACTTGTTTTCATAGAAATAAATACTTGTTATAAATGGCATTACACATATAAGGCATAAACAAACATGGAATGCTTTTTTCCTATAAAATATAAGGAAAAAAGTGGGAGAGTTGTATCTTTGTGTATAAACTCTATGAGCTTTTATGGGGTGTAGTTGCATCTGCTTTTGTCATACTTTGATCTTTATTCAGTATGACTTCTTTATTAAAGTTTTGTCATCACTGTCTTGACCTGAGGTATTACATGTCTGTAGTGGTTTTTCACAGATAGTGGAAAAGCTTTAGGTACTCCATGAGATCATTTTTAAAATATGATGGAAATTGTTCTGAAAGGTGCTTTAACTGAAGGACTGTTAGATCAAGTGTTGGTAAGTTGGCCCCAGCTGGCAGCCCCCACAGAACCACTCTCTCACTGCCCTTTGCAGCAGAGAGAAAATTGGAAAAGCAGGAGAGAGAAAGTGCATGAAGTGAAATAAAATAAGAGAAATCTCACCAGTTCCTGTCACAAGTGAAACAGGCCCTCTGAGGGATTTCCTGCTTCAGCATGGGGTTGTCCATTAGCTGTGGTCTCTTTGTGGGTGTGCCACCTTTGCCATGCAGTACCATCAACTGCTCTGGTCCAGTTGTTCCCTCATTCTCTTCTCCTTGGTATTTTCTGTCCTTTATTAAAGATGTTTTCACAGAGGCCTGGCTGAAGCTGAAGGACTCAGCTGTGTCTGCCACGGTCCATTTGGATCGCTCATATTTACAGGACCAGGTACTCTGTAAATTAAACTTTATTTTATGAGCTCTAGGTAATGCAACAAACTAGTTGCAACCATTTTCACAATAAGCGATCCCTCTCATGTCCTACAAGATAATGGTTTAAACATTATCTCTTCACATTGATGAAGAATTTGTGAGTTATTTATGTACTCATTTTCAAGTCTTCCACTTTACTGAGAAGCAAATAATACTGATCATGTGGATCTAGGGAGACCTCAATAGAAGCTTTCAGTATCTAAAGGGGCTACAAGAGGTCTGGAGAGAGACTTTTTGCAAGGATGTGTAGTGAGAGGACAAGTTTATTAGTTTAAACTGAAAGGAAGCAGGTGTAAACTAGATATGAGGAAAAAATCCTTCGCTGTGAGGGTGGCGAGGCTCTGGCACAGGTTGCCCAGAGAAGCTGGGGATGCTCCATCCCTGGCAGTGTTCAAGGCCAGGTTGGATGAGGCTTTGAGCAACCTGGTCCAATGGAATGTGTCCCTGCCCATGGCAGGGTCCTGGAACTAGATGATCTTTAAGGTTCCTTCCAACCTAAAGCATTCTATAAATTGATTCTCTAAGTTAATGCAAACAACTGTACTGGGTGAAACCAAAGGGTTGTTCAAGCCCTTATACCAAATAATCTACAGAATGTTGTGGGAGGAGTTTGAAGAGAAAGGAAAAGTTACCTGCTGTTAGGTAGATACAGTTTACATATTTTAGAATTGCTGCTAAATGAACACATTCATTTTGTCAAATAAGATATTTTCTGAAATATGCTTTACAGAGATATTTCGTTTTAGTTAATACTGAGGTATTTTTATAACATTTAAATTAGTGTAGATTTTTCTCATCAACCATGCAATTTTAAGTGAAGAAGTAGAGGGGAGAAGCCAGCACTCTGTCTTCCTTTCCTCACCTCCCCTCTGCAGAGCTACCTGGGTTTTGCTGAAAAGTTGTCTTCGGGTCTTTTCAGAAATTAGTTTTCTTGGGGAAAAAAGTACACTTTTTATATTAGGCTGCATACCATTTTTTATTTGAAAATTTTATATAATTTTTTTAAAAGAATCTGTTCATCAAAAATGTATTTATGCTGCATTGTGAAAGATTTTTGAAGTATTTTGTTCTAAACTAGGCAAACCTGTAGGGATTTTTAATGCTGCTTCTTTGTTGTTGTTGTTTTTTTTTTTTTAATCAGTATTATTTTCTGAACTTTGCTTAATTTTTCAAGTATTTTGGTCCTTATGACATTGTTTTTCAATTTGTGAATATTTGGAGCCCCAAAATGAACTTGCTAGGAGACAAACAAAAAAACTTTAATATACAGTAAATGACATGCTGTTTAAGGCCACTTGTCTCCTTGTCCCTTGTACTAAGTGTTTTAAATTTCTCTCCTGTCACCTCTCTTGCTTCTCAACAAATAATTATGTCCTGCTTCCTTTTGGACACCCATTTTTATGAGCAGGTAAGGAATTGGAGAATACAAAAAAGTTGTTATTTCCAGTATTTCATCCTTCATGTCTGATATTTCCATTTCATCATAGCTATTTAGCAGCTCTGACATTCAGATTTGCTATAGAGCTTCTTTGGCAAAGGATGACATCTTGTTCCAGAAAATATCTGTAATGTCAGTCTTTGTGTGACTTTTCTGAGCAGACAGCCTATAAATACTCTATATCATCCTCCTTAAAAGACATTGTAACTGAAATCTTGACCTTATTGAAATCTTCAAGATTTGTGTGCTCTGGATTTTACCAGTGGGTAAAACAGTCATGTCTGGCCCCTGAAGGATCACAGAATATCCTAAGTTGGAAGGGACCCACAAGGATCATCAAGTCCAATTCCTGGCCTTGCACAGGACATCCCCAAGAGTCACACCATGTACCTGAGAGCATTGTCCAAACACGTCTTGAATTCCATCAGGCTTGATGCTGTGACCACTTCCCTGGGGAGCCTGTTCCAGTGACCAATCACCCTCTGGGAGAAGAAGGTTTTCCCAATCTCTAATCTAAAACTCCATTGACACAACTTCAGGCCATTCCCTTGGGTCCTGTCACTGCTTCTTTTATTTCTGCAGTACCACCCATAAGTGCAGGGAATATAAACCTGAACAGGTAAAGAGAGCTCTCAGCTGTACATTGAAAATGGAGACTGGAATTGCATCTTTTTGGAGAGATAATAAATCATCCATCAGCTGCCCTGTGGTTATTTGGGTAGTTTTCCAAGATTTAGTCAAATTAAACAAATCATTGTAGTTTGTCACCAAAAGTCCTTGCAAATCTTCTGTTCACACTACCCCTGTATTCAGTTCCTTTAAAATTTTTCTTCTTTTTGTGAAATATTTTGGCTGTGTTGTTAAGGGGGTCTGATACTTAGCTGCTTGCTGCATTATAATCTCATTATAGAGAGGTCTCCTGAGTTCCACTGAGGTAAACCAGGTGTGAACAGTTAAGTCCAAAGTAACACAAGGGAACACCTTGATTTTCATGCATGTATTTTCACTTCTGAATAGTGGCACAGAATCTAGTTAGGTAGTTGCACGATTGTCCCAAAGTGAAACAGCTGTCTTGGCTCTAATCTTGCCCTCTTATTCTTCAAATGAGGCTTTTTGATTAACTTTTTATTCTTAGGATAGCAATTTGTACCAAGGATCTAATTAGAAATTTATGTAACACAGGCAAAGCCCTCCTTTTGCTGGTCTGTCTCACCTCAGTGCTGCTAATCTTGCAGCTTTCAGTATGGAGCATTCTGAAATATCTGATATTTCAAGCTATCTCCTCTGGTTGAAAACAATTTCAGCTGTTGAGAGTCGGGAACAGGCGGAAGCCTTTGATTCTTTTGTCCCGGTAAGGAAAACTATAACATATCTCTAAAATAAGGCACGTTTTTAAATTTCAGTTCTGAGGGTTAGGCTTCTTTTGGGGGGGCGAAATGAACTAAACTGAACTCTGTTGAACTGAATGAAGTCAGACCTCTGACCATAGCTGTTCTGTGTTTCTTTCTGATGAAAAGATGAGTGGTAAATAACTGTCTTTTATAAAAGCTAGTGATTTTTCTGGGGAGCAAATGCATAGTTCTGTATACCTGAAATTAAAATACATTGCCAGTGTTTCTATTTTTTCATTACTTTAATGATCAAGAAGAAAGCTCTATTACATATAATTCTTACTTCCTGAAAAAATGTAATTGAGATATGGCTTTAAACTGACAATAAATATTAATAAATATAAGTTGAATATATGTGTATTACTGCTTATCACCAGATCGCACACAGTAACGCTGCATATCGTGCATAAAACAAGTGATTTCTTCTATGTTTACATCAATATGTGTTGCTACTTCTAATTCCAAGTATTTTGAAGAAGCTATTTTTTATATTAATGTCATGTGCACTGGAAATATTTTAATAGCAGATGGCTTTGGGTGACTGGGTTAGGAAAGCCAGGTAGAATGTCCTGGAAATAAGACAGTATCTTTCTTTCTTCTCTCTATCTTCATTTCATGTGAAATATGAATTTAATGGGGTATTTTTAAATGGAAATATGCTAGTATTGTGCAGAAGAGACATGCATCTGAATTGTTAAGTATGTGATCAAAACCTGTAGAATTATTCCCTTCTAGTCATGTCAGATCAGTACTGAGCTAATAAGTGAGCAAAAGGGTCTTCAATAACAGATGGGCTGATAACAAAAAAAATGCTTGAACCCCTGTTTGTATAAGAGGAGAGCATTTATAATTGAAGAAAACATTTCAAAATGTGTCACAAAGCATATAGTAGCATGTGAAGGATGGGCTGACTTTAACTTTGGAGTCTCTTGCTTTCTCCTTGTTACGGCTGCCCTAAAAAACCTTGTACCTCCCACAGATTCTGTGTTCTTCTTGCTGTAATATTTTCTATGTCATTTTTCTCCCATTCCTCTGAAGCACACGATGTTCCCATTTCTTGTCCTCCCGGCCAAACATTTATTTAGTATCAGGGTCAGGTCTGCAGTGGGGTTTTTATATGTTAGTGCTCAGAATTGGTGCACCTGCCTGTGAAGTTGCTTAGCTTTTGGAAAGGACCGTCACATTAGGTGTTAATTTTTCCCAGACGTCCCATGGCGAAAGTCAGGATTTACAACAGGCTGAGAATGGTAAATGTGATATTTCTGGCAGGCATCATAATTTACTGGAGGAGGGGGATGTGTTTCATTTGGAGGGTGGGATTGGTGCCTAAAAGGTAGGGTAGGAGGAGACTGGATCTGTCCAAATGGTTCGGGGGAAAGGTGGCATCATATCTGAATCATATTATATCTGAATGCCATATCTTTCTTGGGATAGATGTTGAATTGTTTTCAGGGTTGAAATGCTGTTGTACAGGCACAGAAGAGATCTGTTTTCCTGAAGCTAAATATTTTTAGGACTGTGCTCTTTGATTCCTGTGTTCTACCTCCCTCCTGCCTTAAGCAGACAGCTCTGTTTGTGTTACTTACTAAATGCTATGCTTAGTCCTTTTCTAGGTGTTCTCTCCTGGTGCCTGATGTATAGTGCATAACTTTTAGTTTCCTTTGTGAGGAAATGTTTTCTTTATCTCTTCTAACAGTAATCAAAGCTTATTTCTGAAAGCCCTCTCCTGGAGCTTTTCCATTAAAAAAAGAGAACCAAACCACCATCATATCACAGACAGATATCCAGGAGATGGTCTTTATTGTTACTGTTTTTTGCTGTTATTACTGAGGAAGAGGCTGCCTTGACGCTCTGAACCATTTAATGTTCCAGTGTTTTGGGGATGCTGTTCAGTGCATGAAGGGTAGTTGTGACGTTTGAATTTCCCCTAATTGGTTTGCAACCCCATCTTCTCAATCTTGGTTCAGATCAGTTCTGACAGTTTTTAGATTTTATGTCTTTGATTGTTGCATATATTGTTCGATACAGTGAAAGGTGAATGTTTTCTTTGTGTACAAGGAAAGTTCTTCCATTTTGTAGAATAAGTAGCTTTTAATATATACATTCACACAGTAAATTCAGAGAGTGCAGAACTTTCCTAGTCCTTTCCAGGTCACTACTAATAATGTACACAAAGAGCAGCATCTGAAATGTTTGTGTTTTACAGAGCAGAAAATATGTCTTGAAACTAAAAGATATCCTATAACCCAGGAACAGTCATGTTTCAAATTACTTTTTGTGCCTGTGTCATGAGAAAAAGGGCCGTGTTACTTGCTGCTAGATTAAGTCACTGTTCCCACCTATTTTAATTCAGTTTAAGACAATATTTTCTTACTCAACGATTCTGCATCCAGTTCTAGCCAAAACAACACTGTTGAGAAATGACATAATGCTAAAATGTAAAGATGGGGAAAAACCTCATAGATCACATCGCCCATCTGTCAGAATGCGAGTACTGCCTACAGTACTCATTTCAGTGCTAACCTAAGTATGTACAAAGGAGTTTTAGGCAACAAAGCTTCAACCTCTCCACTAGAGAGACTATGCTATGGATTGTAGAATTTGCAACACGGTTGTAGCTGTGGATAAAATCTACTTGGCTGCTCTTGGCATGAAACTGAAAAATATTCCCATGGTAAAAATAGCAAAGTATTAGTTGAAAAACATGCAAGTATAAATTTCCTGATATGAAATGCTTTTCAGCATCATTAATAACATCAAAGATTTTTTTATTATTATTTCTTCCTTTTGCCTTTCATCCATTTTGTTAAGTTTGGTTTTTTCATCCTACTTGCACCCATAATAGGACCATAATAGGTCCTTTCCACCTATTTGCACCCACAATCTATTTTTTTCAAATTCACAAGGATGCTGTTCCCAGGATCATTTCTCAAGGGGAATTGCCTTCTTTTTTTTAAGCCTATAGTTTTAAGTAAGGTGGATTTTTAAGTTTCTGTGCAACTTTGAAAAAATGTTGGTTTTGCTGTACTCTCCAGTCATTTCCATTGTGTTTCAGATTTACAATGGTCCTTGGCACTTTGTTTACTTAAGCAATGACATATCATAGAGCTCCTTTTGTGGCACTGTTACTTCTCCTCAAGTTCAGTCCCTTTACATTGTTTCATTATTCTCCAATTCTATGATGCCATGGTGCATTGATTTTGTGTTTTGAAATTTTTTGCTTAATGCTGTTTCTAAGAATTGAGAGGTCAACAGCAATGCGTTTTAGTAGAGCATATGAGGAGAAGTAGGTCTAGCTTTCTTTCTCCATGGAAAGTGCCTCTTTATAGAGGATCTATAAGGGTGTAAATATGTATGTTTAATCAGTTGCTAATTTATGTGTTTTTATTTTTACATGACTGCTTTCCTTGTGGCTGTGGTACTGCTTACACTTCATTCAGAGATCTTATTGTGGCCTTGCAGTACTTGGAGGAGTCTAAGTGAAAGATGGGGACAGACTTTTTAAACAGGACCTGCTGTAACACGATAAGGGCTAATGGTTGAAAGATGTTTGATTTAGATTAGATTAGCCATGAGAAAGAGGTGTTTACTTCAGTGATGTGGTAAAATAGCAGCACAGGTGCTCAGAGAGTTGGTGAATGCCCTGTCCCTGAAAATATTCAAGGTCAGGTTGGATGGGGCCCTGAATAACTTGATCAGGTTGAAGATGACCCTGCTTATCACAGGGGCCTTGGGCTGGATGAGCTTCAAGGGTCGTTTCCTACCTAAACCATTCCACGATTTTATGATTTGTTGTTTTTCTTACTCTTCTACATTCATCTTCTAGAAGGGCAGTTTTCTTGGCTTGGGCCTACTGTCATGCAAACAGAGCCACAAGTCAGGTGCTTTCACTAAAGCCCAGCTCCAGTGAGTTCACGTCTGCACAGGATACACTGTGTACTCAACATTTTCTTTCATAACCAAAGACTTTGCTCTTTTGCTTTCTTCTGCTGGTCCAATCTCACCTCCAATACTTGATTTGTAGTTTTTTCAGAAAACAGAATGACTAAATGAAAGGTGCTGTATATTGATTTCCTGAGCTGCTTCACTGGCCAGCTGATGCTCAAGTTCAACATAAGATGAAGGCTTGGTACCTCTGATGTTTCGTGGGTCTGAACCTCACTAATGTGTTAGTTAGAAGACGAGGAAGGAAGGAGAGGACTCCTGGCGTGGGTTGAAGAGGTTTATTCCAGGGAAAATCCAGAGCCAGAGAGTGACATGCCTGAGAGTTCCTGGTGCCAGAGAGTTCCCACAAGCCAGAGTGTGATGCCAGTGTTCCCCGTGCCAGAGAGTTCCAAGTTCCCACAAGCCAGAGTGACCTTTTGGGGCAGACACAGTCCATTATTTATCAGGGGTGTGTCCCAGGTAAGGGGAAGGCTTACAACCAATCTCAGGTAAGGGGAGGAGTGACCAAGAACAGGGGACAATGGGCAAAGCCATCTAGGGAAAGAAAGGGGAGTGGGGAAGCATGATACCTTGCTGAGTCACCTTGGGGTCTTTACTAGAACTCTTGAGGCCTGGGGTGTGGTTAACAGGGTGATTGACAGGATTTGTCTCAGGGAAAGACCATGGGGATTGGGAATGGGGGGTTATGGGATTGAACCATCACAAACAAATCACAAAAAATACAGAACTTTAGAAAACCCTAATTTTGCACCGCTACAGTGCTGAACAAATATCTGTTGTACTGTGAAATTTCAGAATAATTAGTGTTTTGGAGGCAAAGCAGATTTGACTTGGGGAATTTAACATTCTTGCCAGTTTACATGAACATTTAGTTATTGAGTTGGATATTGAGAAGCCAAGATGACAAATTCAGACTAAGGGAGAATACCTCATTTTGAGGTTCATCTTCACTCCAGACACTCCCCCTCCTCTAGCCATCGCTTGAGGTCCCACTCAGTGCCTTTAGAGAGACCAGAGACTTGGAGTCCCTCACACATGGAGTTGGAGCCGGGGTCAGGACATGCTTGTTTTCCTTTGCTGCTCCTTTTCCCTCACCCTTTTCTTCCTTATTACTCATTTCTCCTGCCTGGTTGGTGTGACACTGGCTGGAACCACCTGTGTCCAGTGTAGGGCTGCCCTGGCTTCTTCTCACAGGAGCCTCCCTTGCAGTCGACTGCTCCCTTGTTGTTTCCATCCAGAAGGGAGCAGAAGGCACGCAGAAGAGACACAAGATTCATGCTTCAGTAGGACATACTCCTTAAACAAGACACTTGAATGTAGCAGAGTGAGGAATAACAAGGTGTAAGGTCTATAAATTGAACTGATTTTTCTTCTCTGTGCACGATTTTTAAACTGAGGGAAATTGGTCCTAGAAACCAAAATGGCATTCGCATATTTCTGCTCTCTGTCCTACATCAAGACTGCATGATTCTAAAGGGACCATCCTCCTTAATCAGTAACAACCTGATGGCATTACAAAGCATCACAATGAGAGCCCTGGCTAAGCTCGTCAGTTTGTGATGTTCCTGCTGGATGCTACAACCTGTGAAATTACGGAAAAACTGGCAGTTCTGGCATGTGCTGTCCTGCAAGCCACACACAAAGCACTCAGGTTTTCAGGCAGAAGGACATCAGTAAGAAAATTGAGATTTAAAAGCGGTTGACAAGCC
Source organism: Illadopsis cleaveri (assembly GCA_013399915.1). NCBI lineage: Eukaryota > Metazoa > Chordata > Aves > Passeriformes > Timaliidae > Illadopsis > Illadopsis cleaveri. The sequence goes on from VXBB01013008.1 coordinate 176,015, forward strand.
CTATAGTAAAGTACCAAATAGTTGTAATTTATGTAACAGAACATCTGCATTGAGAAATGCATTTTATGCCACACGAAGATAAACCATGTAGAAGAGCTCATTCCCCCTGAGCCCTGGATAGCTGCACTTCACACATGGATGTTTACTTTTAAACTGATGTACTGTGAGGGCAGTGGTCCTGCAGTGATTTGGGGTTTGAAACAAACTGTCGGGCAAGTGATATATTTGGAATTACTCAGTTAATTTTTTTCATCACTTAGAGATTCTGGGACATAAAGGGGCACTCTGGGACATCAATTAAAACTTTTCCAGAGGACGTTAAGGTAGAAGTTTACTTCCACTGACATAGAAATCAAAACATTCTTTGTTCCAGCACAAACCAACTTGAAGTTTATTGCAGTTACTCAAAATCAAGTTTGTTTCTTTAAGTTCTTCCTATATACTTGAATGTACATACACTAAGTGAAAGCATTTGGCAAAATAGCTTTGCCTCTATATCTACTTAGCCAGAATCAGTGAATTAATTTGATGCATTACATGGACCACAGTAATTCCCAGCTCTTCCCATGACCACTTCAGTGCCAAAACAAGATCGTTGGTGATTTTGCTATTTGTGCTGTTAGAACCTTCCCAAAACTCTGAAACTTTTGTATTTCTTACTCTTTTCTCTCTCTGTGGAGAGTTTTAGCTGTGGCACCAATAAGCCTTGGTGACTTCTGTCCTTGCTAAGTGGAGATGAGAACTCTTTGGCACTGATTCCATTCTTTCTGGGCTCCTGTTTACAGTGCTCAATGTAACAGATTAATCTGAAAGCACATGTTTCATTCTTTAAGATTTATGTTCTGATAAACCTCTTAAACAGATACTGAGTTCTGTTAAAGTAATTCCCATTTCACATTTAGTTTTGCATTCTCTTTTTTGTTCTCTTCATCTGCATTATATTTTTAGTCCATTTCTTTCTGTATTTTTGAGGAGGGTTTTATAACCCCATGCAGGAATGTTACACTCAGATTTCAGGTTTTTCCATGATATAAAAAGGTAACAGAATAAGGCACTGGATAACTTGTTTGTAAGCTTAGTGTACCATGATTTTAAAAAGAAAAAGCCATATGGTGGGTAAGGCAGCCTTGACTTTTGAAAGAATGGAGGAAAAGCCAAATATGAAAAGATACCATTATTAGGTTGCAAGTGCAGTCCAGGCCTAGCCCCTCCATTGTTTGTATTGGGATTACACGTGCATTTGTTTTTTCCTCTGGCCCTGCTCAGCCTTTGGAGAAAATGTTACAGTATTTGTAGATGTGGCACTTAGGGACATGGTTTACTGGTGGGCATGGCAGTGCTGGGTTAGTGTTTGGACTCTATTAGAACTCTTTTCCAACATAAATGTTCCTAGCATTTCATGGAAGAAATAGCTGCAATTTTGCTTTGATTTTGTTTTTCTCTCGCTGGAAGGAGTTCTATGTTTGTGCTCACTGAGACTGGGGAAAAAAAAAGCACAGACCTAGGTCAAACAGGATGCCTAAAATCTGGATGCGTGCATTTCTTCTGGTCCATTTTCAGTCTGCGTGCATTCATGTGTGTTAGCACATAATCACAGAATATCCTGAGTTGGAAGGTACTCACAAGGATCATCGAGTCCAACTCCTGGCCCTCCTTGGGACATCCCCAAGGGTCACACCATGTGACTGAGAGCATTGTCCAAATGCTTCTTGAACTCTGCCAGGCTTGATGCTGTGACCACTTCCCTGGGGAGCCTGTTCCAGTGGCCAGAGAGCTTTTCCCATTGATATTTCTGTGTCCTTCATTGGATCTTATATTGGGGAAAAAATTACCCGTTATATTAATCATTGCTATTTCAACCTGCTGACGGATAAGATCATTACAGGGGAAACTTCAACAGCTGTAAAGTAGGTGCTTTCTTGTCATTCCCTCTGATAGCCTCTGAATCCACACAGAAATGTTAGATTTTCTTTGAGTGTGGGCTTTGTGGTTTTTTTTTTTTTTTTTTTTTTTTTTTTTTTTTTTTTTTTTTTTTTTTTTTTTTTTTTTTTTTTTTTTTTTTTTTTTTTTTTTTTTTTTTTTTT
>VXBB01013008.1:178107-238132 GCA_013399915.1 Illadopsis cleaveri
TTTTTTTTTTTTTTTTTTTTTTTTGTTTTTTTTTTTTTTTTAATAATGCCAGTTCATACAGTTTTAAATAGGAAATTATTCCTATGGATTAAGTAAAAACAATTTAAAAGTCCAAGTCTGCAAGTAAGGCCACCTCCTTTGAAAAGTGAAATTTACATTTAAACTAAATATTACTTTTTGAGGTTGCATTATATACATAGGGAGTGATCTTGAAGATTTCTTGAGGCATTTTTCTTCTTTCATGGCAGCAGCAGCCTGCAAGCAAAGCTCCTGTTTTATGTCTCAGAGCAGGGGTAGGATTGTTTGCTGGAAGTCATTCTTCAGATGTGCAGAGATATTCTCTATCTTTTACATTTTCTGGTTAATAGCAATGAAATTACTTTTTCGTAGTCTTTCAGTTTGTAATTCAGTGGTAAATATGACAAAAGGTGCTGGGTGTTCTGTGATCTTGAGGCCTCATAGCGTGCAGAGAATTACTGTTTTGACATCTAAATTGTCATTTAGTCTTTCTTGCCATTGTGTATAAACGTAAATCTGTTTCTTGCAATTGTGAAACTCCTGAAAGCAGGAATTTAAACTAATTCAGTATTACTTTCTTAAAGCCTTAAACAGTCTTATACTCTGTATCTGAGAAATGCGCAGCGTGCCCTATTCATGTACAAATATAGGGACTGCTCTACTTTGTATTATTAAGACACAAAATGCTAACATTTTGAAGTAATACAAAACTGCAAATGTATATTCCATAGAATGTTTCAGAGTTTAGGGCTGGCTGCCTGGAAAGATGAGGCTTTAACTCTAATATACAATCCAGAGTTCATTGTCTGCACAAGATGGCAATAAGTCACTGACAACATAACTTACTTTTAAAATGGTAATACATACACTCTTGTATTACTCTCAATTTCACCACCTCCTTATTTTGAGTTTAATTAAATGTAATAATATAAGTAATGATGATGATTCCTTAACAAGAAAAGCAAGAGAGAGTTCTAATAGCCTCAAGTTGCACAAGAGGAAGTTGAGATTGGATATTAAGAAAAAGGTCTTCACTGAAAGGGTGATCAAGCCTTGAAAGAGGCTGCCCAGGGAAGCAGTGGAATCACTGTACCTGGGAATGTTCAAAAACCAGTTAGGTGGGGTGCTTAGGGACATGGTGTAGGGGTACTCCTGGATTATTGGTTGGACTTGATCCTAGAGGTCATTACCAACCTTATTGATTCTATGAAATTAAAATCTCAGGTAGGAGTTGCATAGGTGGGCAATTTCAAAATGATGACAGAACACTCCAACACTTGGTTGTGTTTTCGTGTTAAGAAGTAATGTGCTGTGCTTATGATTTATAAAGTAGTGGGCACATGACTATGCTTGTGATTTTGTGGTCTAGTGTTGAATACAGTCCTGCATAGTAGGAACAGTTAAAACAAGGACTTAGGAATGCTGGAGAGAGCAACCCAGTATGATATGGATAGTCTCTAAAACTGAGTAGTATGACCAAACCAGTCAACCAGGATAATGCTAGCAGTCATGGTAGAGGGAAAGTTCACCTTGTCTGTGAGGTGTGAGTCATGTCATACACTTGTAGAGAATTTGGTAGCAGAGTAATTGTTTATGAACTAGACTGTGTGCCTTTTTGTTGTGTTTCTACTGGCTTCAAGTGCTTTTACTCTATCTGGCTTCTAAGTTATGCTTTTGGCAGAAAAGCATCTAGATTGATGTGCTGCAAGCAGAACAATCTTGTATATGTTTGGGGAAGCAAAGTGTGTTATGCTCAAGTCCTTTAAGATGAGGAATAAAAAAAAAACACTTCCATTTTTATTTTTTTTTTCCCCAAAGCTATTCAAGTTTTGTCTCAGCTATGCCAATCTGTCACTGCAGCTGTCAGTGTGATCTCTTTTTTCAAAGCACAGAGATGCCTCAGCTGAAAGCTTCCTGTCAAGGGTAGGAGAAAGGTCCACGCAGGGAGCAGGAGCTGTAAGTCTGACTGCACAGTACATTGTCAGCTTAGTATAACATTTAATGTATACGTAAGGATTGGGATGGAGGGGGAAGTAAGTGAGGAATGGGGAAAATAGGATTACTCAATTCACTGCATTCAGTAATATTCACACTTTGGGTGATTGGTTTGGTTTTATTTTGCATCTGGGAAAAGCTGGTAAATTGTAATTTACTTGGTTAAATGTAATTTAGTATCTTGGACAAGGCTATGGAGGAGGTCAAAGCGCAGAGTTAAGAATAAAGTCCTTATCTTCCAGAAAGCTATTTCTTCTCACCCAGTCTCAAGCCTAGATAAAGACTGTATACATCTGTGTGGGTATACAGGTTGAGAGATAAGAGGCAGTGCTGTCTAAAAGTCACTCTAGGCAGAGGTTCTCAAGAGAATCCAGGCATGTTTTTGCTTGTCTTTGTCAATTTATGCACAATTGGGAGTACTGTGGATGAATCCTGGTTCACAGATTTGTCAGTGTTCTCCATTAGAAGTACAGGGATACCTTAGTATCTTCTTTAGGAATTGGGTGAACCAGTGTGACCTGTTTTCAAATCAGTGTAGATACGCACACATCATTCTGGAAAGTAAAATCTTTGACTCCTTGTTGATGCTCATCTTATCCCTTCAGTAATTTCACTGTGGTTACAGGACTGTTTTGATGCTATTGTGTACTCCATGGCCAGCACTATATTTAGGGCTCTCTCCAGTGATTGCAAACTGTCTTCTCAACTTTGCATAATTGAAGTCTCCTGCTTTAAAGCGTGAGCTACAAACAGGGCCTAGCTAATGAAATAATCTCCATTTCCTGCACTTTAATGCAATTTTGCTGCTCAGGAGGTTAGTGTTCTTCAAATTACCGTATATCAGAGAGATGGGAACAAAATGTTTGTATTAAGTAATTTAAATTTCTCATTTAAAAAAACCCAACAAAACAAATAAACGCCTGCCCCCAAAACCAAACTAAAAAGACAGGTTGTAACAAGAAGCACTGTCACACGCACACATGCACAGAATCACATGCACAGATATGAACAGGAGGAACAGAAAAGGCAAATGCACTAATGGTATTAGTTGTGAGTGACTGCTTGTATCCATCTGAAACTATTGTGCTGTGAATTTTTTCATGCCCATCTGTCTGAACAGGATAAATGCCCCAGTGGCAGAAAATCATCAGTTTGATAGTTAAGTTCTTTTTCCAATCAGTAAAGAATACAGTAAGCACAGTGTTGAAATGAACCCTGAGTGATAAACTGGCTTGAAAACTAATTCTTTACAGGCTCTGTAGCAGGGCCAGTCAGGAAAGGATCACATCATTCAAAGGAGCAGCTTTAAATGTTCAGTCTTTTGCTGTGGAAGGATGATGGACCAAGTGATAACCCAGAGATCAGGATTAGGTAGGAAGCTAAAAAAATGGAAGCATCGTGGTGAGTGTCCATCATCTGGGCCTCCAGAACATTTTGTCAGGGCTCATGAAGGACAGAGGGAGGTGATTAAAAAGGGGGAGGTCAATTTACAAATGTTTACAAATGTTTGGATTGTACCTTGCCAACCTAACATCTTTCTGTGATGAGAAATCCACCAGCTCTGTGGATGAGAGAAAATCAGTAGGTGTCATTTGCCTGGATTTTAGCAGGGTTTTCTGCACAAATTCTCTTTCATAGCCAAATGAGACAGAAACTAAATGGATGGGTGTACTAGAGGATGAGTGGGACACTGGCTAGACCACCAGACCCAAAGAGCAGTGGTCAGCAGTTCAGAGTTCAGTTACTGATGGCAAGTCACTTGTAGTGCTCATACAGGCTTGATAGAGGTGCAAATGCTGTTTAACATCTTCATTAATAACCAGAATGATTATATAGAGAGCATTGTCAGCAAGGTTTGAGATAACACCAGACTGGGAAGAGCAGATCATACACTGGACTGTTCCCTGCTCTTCAGAGGGATATCAGTAGGAAGGAGAAATGGGCTGAGAGGAGCCTCACAAAGGTCAGTGAAAACATACAGGAGTTCCCCATGACAGAATAAAACATGGAGCAGTCCCAGCCAGGCACAGTCTGGCCAAGCTGCAGCTTCGTAGAGAGGAGAACAAGTTGCACGTTTGTCAGTCATTGCAGCAGTGAGGGGGAATGGCAAACTGGGCTGCACTACTAGCTTGGGCAGCAGGGTGAGGGACATCTCATCCCCTGTCAGACTGCACCAGGAGTATCCTGTCCAGTCCCAAGTGTTCCCACATTTGTTTCTGATTTCTTTAGCTTTACTTCAGGAAAATCTGATACAGATAAAAGGCTTTGTTCTTCAACAGGTTAAAGAGATTTGGGCAAATGCTTTGGAAAATGACTTCTGAATTTGTTAATTTAGTTGATACTGTTTTTTAAATCATCAGTGGAAAGATACTTTTAGTCTGAAAATTGCAAACTTCATTGTTGGTAATAGACCAACACTGTAGGTAAAAATATAAAAGGAGATAAAATCAATACTGTAAAAAATTCCCAAACTTACTCTTCCTGTAGCAAAGATAGCACTTGTTAAGTGTATTGAGCTAAATACTAATCTAAAAAGGAAATAATGTTTTACCATCAATGATAATGCAACTATAGGCATACTCATATGCCTAAAGCTAAAAGTATTATAATCATATGGCCTTCAGCTTTTCCCTATCACTTCAGTGTTTCCAGTGTTTTGGGACACAATGGGAATAACAGGGTATGGGCATGTAATGTCTTTTCAGATACTAAGCATTTTAATGTCAAATAATACCTTACCATGACAACTGGTCCATGCCCTGAAATACAGACACACCAAATAATTATATGCTTTTAATTCCCAGCTTACACCGTTGTATAGAAATTACGGCATTGATCCGCAGTGGCTTTTGTCCAGTAACATAAAATTTTATTGAACACAGAATTATCCTTGAATGACTGCACAAAAACTGGGGAAAAAAAACCTGTGTTATTCTCACGTTATTTGAATTATTGCACTAGCGTCACATTCTTAATTTGGGTTGTTACTTAGGCTTTGAAATCCCACAGTAAATATTTGACGGCAGAAATAGGATCAGTGTTTTCAGCAGTGCCGTGTTCATGACCACCATGTACAAAGAGACCCAGCAGTCTGTACGAGTTTAAAGTGCAGACAGTCATTCAGTGACAAATACACAGTGTAGATGAATAGAACTAGTGAGCTACTGTGCTAAGCATTAGTATTTTCATGCCCAGTGCAGTGCCTGAAGAGTCTTGCTGCCCAAGTAGGCATTAGTAAGGCTGAGACAGGGTGCCTTCCATCACTTTTTGTACTAGACAGACTACATGTTGATCCTTCTGAGTCCTGGAGTTTTTAACTATCCCATCTCCTTTTAACAATCCTTCTCTGAGGCAATCCTGCCTCAGTTTGACATTTTACTAATGGGGCTTGCCTCTGGCTTACATGTTCTCACAACTTTCTGGTTTTCTTCGGAGCCTGAGCCAAGCCAATGCAGCTGGGTCATATCAGAGCTTGGCACTGGGTCAATACCACTGAATCCCAGAATGGGAAGAGCATGAGGTTCAGGTGGTTGGAAACTAGCTTGGGATATGAGCTTCATCAAGAAATTAAAGATCAAGTTGGGCAGCTTTGCAGATGCACAAGTCTTTTTAACCTGGTCTGGATTTTGATCTGAGTGTATATGAACCATGCCAATTATATACCTTTGACGTAAATATCATAATATATGGGCTTATACATATACCTATACAATACTGCTAAGCAGTATAAACATTAAATGTATATCCTCTGTAAAGATCAGTTAATCATCTTGGTTCAAACACAAAAGGTGGACTTGTCAGGTAGGGAAGCTGAAACCCTTGACTTCAACATCCCCTGATTGAAAGTTGAATATATCAGGTTTCTTACAGTTCTATTAAAAAATTAACAACTGCATAATAAATACTCAGTATGTGGTCCAAAGCCTGGAGAAATTAAAAAGAAAGACCGCAGTGAGCTGTGGTTTGGAGTCTGAGGATCTATTTCCTTCATCCTTGATTGAGCTGTACCCACAGTTATGTACTGTTGTATGCTTTGAATTCAATGGAAAAACAGACTTTTAGACTTAATGTATCAGTATGGGTAGTTCAATATTGTTGAACTTCAGGTCTTTAAATTTACTTTCTCTTTTTCTTTCAGGCAAGCCCTGCCCCTATAATTGTCAACACAGACACCTTGGACACAATCCCTTATGTAAGTATTAAGGGGTTTTTTTAATAAATATGTAGTGCTGGTTTATTTTCACACAGAAATGCTGTTTGGTATTGCATAGAAGTTATCTTATAAACAAATTTTGCAATTATTCATTTCTTTTACAATTACACAGTAATTTCTTTTCTAGGAAAAGAAATCAGGAATGACAATTGCACGCAGGTGAATTATAGCATATTATGTACACACAATTTGTAGTTTGTGTTTACTAAAACTAGCCTTTCTGTGAAACAAAGAAAAGTGATTTCATTAAGGCTGTCATCCTTACCAGTGACATGAGTATTTCCTTTTAGAGCCATCCACACCCTGCTAGCTTAATAGAAAGATACCTGGATGCACAGTGTATATTAAAATGGTGCAACATCCCTTCATGTCTGTCCTTCTTTTGTAGGTGGAAATTGCTCATGATAAATAATAGCTCAAACTAATTGACTTAGTATTTTCCTATTAATATCTCTTCTTGTTTATGACTTCAAGGAAACAGATTATCCTAAAATAAATGCATGTTTTTATTAGATTTTTAAAAATCTGGTTTTTCTACAAGCATTTGATATTATTGTCATTTTGACTGTAAAATCTACTCTAGTTGAAGATAAAAGACATAGAAAAACACAAAGCAAATGCATCACAGAGTGTAACAGGCTTAAATGATTGGAGGAAAGTAGCACAAAGTAGCACAAAGCTAGTCAGCCAGTATCTAATCTTTCTTCTTGCATCATCTTAGTTATCTTTTTGAAGCTCCTGATTAATGTCTCTCATCAGTTGTGTTTTGTCCACATCTGTTTGTTATGATACCAATGCATAAGCCTAATTATTTATCTACCTACACCAATCATGTTGCTGGGTTCTGTCTTTAGGAAGACTGTTGATGAGGTACTTTAATAGGGGTTGGCCTGACCAGGTTGTTTCTGACAATTCATAAAACTTAGAAATTATGGTGCAGAGCACAGGTAAAGATCACAGCCAAGAGCAATTTAGAAGAATGACAGTGCTCTAAAGCAGAAGCGAATTAAGTCCCTTGATGGGAATATGAACTATTGGGAAGGGTGAAAAAGTTAAATAGAATTTCTCTGTTCATTTGCATGCAGCTTTTATAAAAGGCTTCCTATCATTTCTGTCTCAGTTTTCCATCCTAACATCAAAACCATCTGCTATGGTCTCACTTTCAATAGGTCTGTCTGGCTTTTCTCCTGTATTTTGATGAGACATTTTACACTTAGTGTTCTCTAGTCTTCCAAAAGGGACACTGTGAGCCCCAGTTCTCATTTTCAGCACTGGACCTGTGCCCAGGATCCTCTGCAGCTACGGTGTTAGAATTCCTAAATACAGATGCAATTACACTAGTGACAAGATGCTCAATCAATATGATTTATTCCCTTAACACATCCTATCAATACTTACACACTTTTATGCCACTTTTGTACTAGAGTTCCTTTCTCTTAAATAATAAAGAACAAATGACCAAACAGATTCAAGAGAAATGTTGTCAGTAGGCTGAGAAGTGCCTGTGGGCTGTTTCAGTCTCCAGCACGTGATGTGAGCTGGATAAATAAACAGAAGGTGCTTTCTGTAGAAATAGACAACTCTGAATTAGTCACTTTGCTCTTCACAGCCTGGGAAGAGTTATTTCTCTTATATGTGGGACACAGCGTGCCACCACAGAGGGACTTATTTAACAGTAGACCTTAAGAAACACTTCACCTTGACCTGTCTGCTGAGCCCAGGCCACCACCGTGCCCCACAGAACCTGGGGTCTCTGCTTTACAAATAGGCATTTACTTCTGCTCAGGATTTGTATGCTTGAACATGCACTAAAATGAGACACAAAAATAAGCCATGAACAAATGACCTCTTCCTTCAAACTGATACTTGAAGAGAGTGGGCTGGGAGACCTGTGTTTTCATTCTTGCTCTCAGGAGTGATGCAGTTTAATTTAGTTTGGTTTCATGTTATATTTCCTTTGCAAGTGAGATGCTGCAGTCACTCGACCAGATCCATGTTTGCTTCTTTGTGCATCCCCTTCTGGTCCAGGGATCCTTCCCGATACAGATTTAATGACAGCATGTGGTGGATTGATTCTGGCAAATAGCCAAACACTCTTCTCACTCCTCTCTGCTGTGGGTCAGGAGGAAAATAGGAGACATAAAAGCAGAGTTGTATATGAAAATAATGAGTTAAATAGGGAAAGCAAATGCTGCATGTGCAGGTAAAGCAAAATAAGAAATTCATTCACTGCTTCCCATCAGCAGGCAGATGTTTAGCCTTTCCTGGAAAGCAAGGCTTCATCACGTGTAGGAGTTATTTGGAGAGACAAATATCATAACCATGAATGTTTTTCCTTGCTCTTCCTTTCCCTGAGCTTTTATTGCAGATCACCATGTGATATGGAATATTCCTTTGGTCATGTGGGGTCATCTCTCCTGGCTAGGTCTCCTCCCAAATCCTGTATCCATCCCCAGCCAACTTGCTACTGGGACAGGAAGGGTAAAATTGAAAGGAGAAAAAGCCTTGATGCTGTGCAAGCTCTCTTCAGCAATAATCAAAATGCTGGTGTATTATCAACATTGTTTCAGCCACACAATGAATTATTGCTCCACATAGGCTACTAAGGAGATTAAACCCCATCTCAGCAAAGCCCAGTACAGCCTATAGTATTGTATGGGTCCTGTAATACGGCCTATAACATCATGGGTTTTAGGGGAGTTTTTTCTCTCTTTTAAATATTTGGAAATACAGAGACAAATCTTCCAAACCAGATGAGTTAAGTGTATGATAGTGCGGCCATCATCATATCATTTATTTTACAGGAAATGTAATTTAGCAGATATGCCCTAAAATATTTTTTCTGGATGAGGTCAGTTCAGAGAGATAACAAAAAGCTAGATTTAATTATGATTTTGAAACTTGCACATGTGTCAAGCAGCTGCATTTTCAGCACTGTTAGGACTTCCAGACATGCCTGGGGGAAGACTGTAAGTGCCTAGGAACATCTTTGGTAAATGTTTAAGTATCCTTAGAATTAACTAGCTAGGTATTTGCACTTCTGAATGGCACTACTGATTTTTCGTTGCCATAAAATAAACATCTAACACTCTGAGAGAAAAATATTTTATGGATTAGAGAATCCAAGTTAAATGGTTGTGTTTTCTGTCCAAAGCTAAAAGCAGCCCTGGTGTAAGATGCTGATCCTCTCTCACTGTAGAACTGTAGAGTGTTTGAAACACCCAGAAGTGCTGTTTCTTGGGGCCATAGTGCTATTCATCCCTGGTTTTCAGCCCCCATTGCCAAAGTACACTTGGAGTCCAGGAAGATTGGATGGGAAGAACAAGAATTTTTCAGATCCTACTAATTGGGTCACGTTTCTGATGTCCACTTTTTTTTTTTTTTTTCTCTTACTCTCTCTAGTCTTAAATGGCTGTCCTTGAATTCTTTAGATTGAGTTTGCCTTCCACAAATCTGAGCATCATTTCTAAATCAACTCATTGAGTAGAATTAAAAGGCAAGGGAATACGTAAGCAAGTGATATGTCTCAAGAAAATGTTTGACATTAATTTTTGATTTCTGACTGTTGGGATTTTTTAAGCTACTTTTCATGACAACTGGTTAATGCTGTCCACTCAAGTGTTTGCAGAAAAAAAAGTGCTGCTTAGAAAAAAAAAAAAAAAGTGTTTTTCTTTTATTAATCTTTTTTCTTAAATAATGGTAATTTTCATTGTACTTACCATAACAAAGTTAAATAATTCAGTTTATACCATGTAGAAATTATTTCCAAAATTTAGCACTGGAAGAAGTGTGAATTTTCAAATTTTGGTAAATCAAATTTTTTTCTGTATTTTGTTCTGTAATAACTAGCCACAACTCATAACCTGTTAGAGCTCTGTTATTTTTAGTGTTGTTACATGCCAGAGAGACACTTCTCATGATTTCATTAGACTGTTGGCACCACCTTTGTCGTTGTTTCATTTTATTGAATGTATCCTCAATGTATTTGCAATTCATTCACAGCTCTGCTCATCCTCTCTGCCATCTTCCTCCAAAAATTGCTAAGTGTTTTTGGGAGAAACCCCTCACAGTGGTGGTCAGCATTCACAAAGCATGTTCACACGTCATCTTTGCACTGGTCCACCTGAAAGAAATTTCCTTTTTACAGTTGGTATACAACTGGCAAACCAAGTGATTTGTCTCATTAACCCTCTAATGATTTAAATCACATAATTAAACATTTTGGAAGTGTTGACATTCTCAAACCTTTCAACTCAATAACTTGGAAAAAAAAATCATCCTTTGTGGGACTGGTTTTCATCAGTATGCTTTTCTTAGATGAGATAAAAGAAAAGGCCTTATTCTATTATAATGTGTGTTATTCCTTATAATTTGGGCCTGCAGGAAATAACAGAAGAAACAGTTAATTAAGTTTTCTTCTGGGTTCAGTGGTTTGAAAACTTTGGCTCGCCAAGCTTTGGACGTGGGAATAAATTTCATAGGAAGCTTCGATGGTACAAAACGAATTATTCTGTGACATTTTAAGCACAATTAAACATTTGTGGGAGTTTGTTTGTTCTCTATTCTTTGGCCATAAATTTTAGATCTCTTTGTATAATGAGGAGCATTAATTTGATAGCATATGAATCATCTCATTTTCTCTGTTGCACAGAATAGGCCTTATTTATTTATTTTTTCATTTCCAAAAACCTGCATAGTTCAGTTAAAAGTAGCTATAAGGCTGTCTTTGCTGCATCACACCTAGAAATTGAAGGGACCCTTTCTATTCATCTTATGATGGAATTTTATTTTCTTTTCATCTTAACAAAATTAGAAAAGTTCACTCAAGTACTGTGGTTGTTCCCTCCCCCATCTTGTCACAGCAGTAAGATCTAAGGAGTATGAACTTTATTCGCCTTTCAGACACAATTAATTCTTCATATTTCTTCGGTTTCACATTGTTCTTTCAAATTATTATTTTTTATTATTGCTATTTTATTATGAGTTATTGTTATTTTATTATTGGTTTGATTTGCTAACTGTACTGCCTGTGCTGAGTTCTGTGAAGATACATTTTTAAGACATGTCCCGAAGAAGTAATTTTCAAACTATGTAGGTTATTTTTTCATGAGATGTAATCAAATCTTTGTTTTGTTTTACACTTGCCTGAGTGTGGTCACAGGGAGGGCTGTGCAGCTGTTTTGGTGCATCCTAGCTTAGGGACACTGTGAGCTCAGCCCCTCTTGGAGCAGAGCTGTGACACTTCCTGCTCAGGGAAGTGTGGGGGCCAGGATGATGCCAAAATGGGGAGTTTAGCAACACTTTCAGCCTTCCTCCCTGCCATTCAGTTACTGCACCTTAGATTTAGCACCTTAGAAGGAGGCACATAAAAGCTTAAACAAAGGCTGAAAATAAAAATAAATTCTTCCTGTTCAGATGTTGTGGATGGAATCAGGCACTTCTCTCTCAAGTGAGAAGAAACTATATTTTTTTGGTGTAAGAGAAGTTCAGTGGTAAATGCAGCAGTGGTTTAACAAGAATTAATGGCCAGTAAATGAGCATTTACTGCATAGACAACAGTCCGACAGAATTTTGGGAGGATCTTCCCATTGAGCCATGAGGTTCAGAAAGGACCCCATTGTGATGCCTTGGTAAAGCTGATCTGAAACAGAGACTGGACAGAACTAGAGTATAAAGTAGGTATTTATTGAAAGGCCTCTGGGATCCGCCTTGGGCAGGACAGGAGCCTGACCAGGACTACACCAGGGTGGACCAAGAATGGTCACAAAAATGGCTAACTAACCATGAGATCTTACATTTTCATAAGTCTTGGTCCATTGCATATTGGGGTTTAATTGTCCAATTACAGCTTCAGCTTATGAAGTCTCATCCCTCTTGTTTTCTCTCTTCAGTCCACCATTGTTTATGCTGTTGGGCTGAAAGTTGTCCTTGGTCCTCCACAGGAAAAGGATTTGTTTTGTCTACCTACTCTGTGAAAAGAGCTTACTAGCACTTAATATGAGGCTCAGAACTACACCTAAGCAGCACAGAATCTGAAAATATGAAAGCTAAAGCATGAGGCATCATTGGGTTCCAAACTTCCTTTTGGAGGGGAGTTTAAGGGCAGCTGGATCCAGACTTAGTCTCAGCCTTGGTCAGTGGTTGATGTCTAAAGGATTATATATTCACAGTCTCAGAATCAATTAGGTTGGAAAAGGCCTCTGAGATCATCAAGTCCAACCTGTGATCAAAGCACAATGTCAACGAGACCATGGCATTAAGTGCCACATCCACTCTTTTCCTGAACACCTCCAGGGGCAGTGACTCAACCACCTCCCTGGGCAGCCCTTTCCAATGTTTAATCATCCTTTCTGAAAGATTGCCAAGTTTCAGTGTGCTCATTCCCAATTCACTTACCAACCATCTGATGTAATAAGGAATCTTGTAACCTTGAGAGGCGTTCCTTCTCAAGGGGAGATCCTGGTGTGCCTCCCAGTGCCATGCAGGAGAGCTCAGCAGACCTTGGGCTGTCTACTCTTCATGGAGTAAGGTGTTAGTGTCATAGTCATATTTGCATACTGACTACAGATGCTAGTTTCTTCCAGATTTGCCTTGAGTTGGACGTTGACCACCATTCTGGTTAGCTGGGTGTATTACCCAAATGCTCTTGGCTGTCATGTTATATGTGTCCTCTCCAGTCCAGCTGGAGCCAGATTCAGCCATCAGGACCAGATACATCCATGACTGACTACTACTTAGGGTTATTACTTGAGCAAGAGTTATTATGGAATATAAAAGACAGGTTGGGGATGGGAGCACATTGCCACACCTGACTGTAAAAAGAATGAGGAAAATTTGTGAATTTCTGAACACAGTCAGTGCTCTAACGGCTTTTATTGGATAATAAGAGTGTGGGTGCATTCTAGACCTAGATCAGTAAATTGGAGGGGGTAGGTGGCCTTATATATTTGTACAATAAAGCATGTCTTTACATAATTAATGTTAAATGTCATATATGACTGAGCTGATTTTGGCTGGGGTAGAGTTAACGTTCTTCACAGTGGCTGGTATGAGGCTGTTTTGGATTTGTGCTGAACACATGGTTGCTAATATAGGGGTGATTTTGTTATTGCTGAGCAGGGCTTACATAGAGCTAAGGCCTTTTCTGCTTTTTGGGCTGCCACACTGGTGAGAGAGTGGGGGGTGAATGGGAGGCTGGGAGGAGGCACAGCCAGGACAGGTGATCCCAGCTGACCAAGGACAGTGGTAATAAAAAATTAAAAGAAATTTTGGTCTGAAAGGATAGGATCTAATTTTTTGCAAAAGTAGGAAACTCATGAAGTTTGGATTGTTTTATTAATATTATATTGAAATATATAAAAATATCATCATGTAGATGTAGATATATTTTTTCCATTGACTTCTCAGGATAAATTTGTTGCTTCTTTCTTCATTAGTTTGATCATGGTCTTGAAAGTCAGATTACACATCTTATTATCTCTAATGACTTACATTTTTCTAGATTGTTAACCTGCAGTTTTGTTTATTATTCATACTCATCTTTCAGCCTGTCATTATTATGCATTACAGTGGAAAAGCTAAAGCTGGTAGAGCTCTGTGCTTTAAAAGCTTCATTGGCTTGGCTTGTCTGTTTTGGCCCTTGAATTGTATCACAGCAATGTTTTTTGCCCTGGCAAACACTGCTGTATTCTGCCTGTCATTGTTTCTGCAGTGGGATAAGACATTTTTCTTTTATAATAGCAGTATTCACAGGCTTGATTTAAATAACGTTTATAAAATATTTTGTGATCATTAGTGAAAAAAGTTCTACAGAATACAAAACCAATGAACTAATATAAAACAGCTCCCCTTAAACATGCAAAAATAGAAGTTTTCATCCTGCTATTGGATGATGTAAGTGAATTTTAGTGTGACATCACAAAAAAATGCTGCTTCTGTTGAAAACCCAAAGCAAAGGTACAGAATGGATATTAATTTCTTTTACCTCTGTTTCATACCCTCTGTTCTTCTACCTGAAAATAAATTTATTTCAAATATTTTATTTTAAAATACACTGTTTTAAAAGGAAACATCTTCTGAAGAAGGGCCAAAGGGATTCTGAAGCAAAAAATGTGATTTTTTTTAATGTGTTTTTCTTTTAAATTCTGAATGCATTTTTAATATTTAAGCCTTATCAAGGACATAATTTTTAATTAAGGGAAAAAGCTTTACTTTGAAGTAAAACAATTACATTATTTTAGGGGATTTCTTTTATTTTCTATAGGAATGAAAACTACATTGCCTATTTGAGTGCTACATATCATAATACATAAAAAAATCAAAGAGCCTTCATTGTGTCTGGATGTAGGTAGAATTATCAACATCCTGTCAATCCAACAAGTAAATGCATTCGTTGGTCACACATCTAATTAGTCCTTCATGCTTCTATTCTCCGAAATTACAATACTGTCCATTTTCAATTGGCTGTGAATAATGCTGGACTTTAGATTCAATCAAGGAGTTCTTTCTATGGATGTTTGAAATGTTGCAATTAGCAGAGTGGGAGAGAGGAGCTTATTGAACTGTAGAGATCACATCATACACTGATTTGTGCACCTCGGCTTCAGAGGGACACAGCACAGTGTGTAATGCTTCATGCTTTTTGGATTTGGGGTACTTGAAGTGCAAGTATACTTCAGCATTTCAGTCCACATCATGGGTGTGCACTTTACCAGTCTAACTCTCACGTTTGTGAAGCAGACTTTTTGATAAAAGACTACACTTGCCAACAGGTTTTTGAATACCCACTATTGGGTCCTTTGGGTGACAATGTAATAAACCTCTTGAAAGTGGTACAGTGCTTTGCTTTTGCAAAGTCTATTCTTGTTGGGCCACTCTTATCTTTGTTGCCTCTGCTGGGGCAAGCCAGCCAGGCATTGCACTGTCAGGTTTTTTCATCACTCTGAGAAAAATCATGTATACTGTATACATGGGGGGGTGTACATACCCCCTCCTCTACACCCAGCTGTACTTCATTTTTAATTTGCCTGTGATGTTGGCCTGTGCTGTAGAATGCAGTGTTTGCCTGTTAAAGTTATTTGAAGCACTTGGAGGTCTGAGGCAGGCTTGAATTACATGGACTGACCTGACCTAAATGAAACATCATTTCTATTTGATTTTGTCATTCTCTCTCTAGCCTTGAATTACTTTTTCCTTTTTTATTATTCTTTATATATTATGCTACCACAGCTAACCTTACTGGATATTGTAGCAGTAGGCTAAAATCAGTTGGGTTGGTAGGTTTGCAAGTATCCAGTGGCTGACATAACCAAATATACTTTTGTAGCACAATTCGTGTTCTTAAACCATCAAATCCATTGTCTTTTGCATAAAATACTTGATTAGGATATGGATATATATGTATGTATGTATGTATAAAATTAGGACCCATGGCAGGCAGATTGCAACTGGATGATCTTGAAAGTTGTTTCCAACCCAAACCATTCTGTGATTCTAAGAAGCTGATAAAGCTCTTCAAGTACACACAGCTATTTTTCCATAGCAATAGCTTTGCATAACTTTGTCATGAAGTTAAAGTTCTGAAGTGATTTGGGAAACAGCATAAAGAGTGCAAGTGAATAGCTATCTAATCACCTATAGTTTTGGTTTCTTTTCTTTTTTTTTTGGTGATTCAAGACAATGGGACTTGTATTGGTCAGTATTCACTATATTATCTGTAGAACTTAACTGAAAGCTCTTGTGTGAAAATGAGAGAAGAGTTAGTGCATATGTCATCATCTTATTGGTTTTAATTATACAAAAGGAAGAAAGCTTTCCTTTTTTGTAAGACTTCATTTTGGAGGATTTCAGATTAATTGCTGTCAGAGACAGATGTGTTCCTTTAACCTTGGATAATCTAAGAAGTAAAGAGAAAGTGACTGCTCAGTATTGAAGAGAAAGCTTGTTTTGATGAAAAGTGGAAAAGAAAAATCTTGCTTTCATGTCTTGCTGGATATATGATGGTTTGATTACGATGGTTTTTCACTCATTTAAGATGAAGTATGTCTGAAATTTATTTTACAATAACTTCTCTCTGTAAATTTAAGAATATTTACTTTTTTATTACTAGAATTGTTGAATATTTTTCTTTGCAAACTACCTGTTAAAGTTCAGCCAAGGCAAGGTTTTTGTCCTGGTAGCACATAATACAACATCAGTAATAATAATGGATAGAAAATACACCCTTGTCTTGTGATCTTTTAGGTTTTAGGTATTGCTCTTAGCATTATTCTCTGTGTTTTTCATAGCAGCATTTTTTTCCTGTTATTTATAGTAACTTTCTAAAAATTTTAGAATAGCTAGAGTATGTTCTTACTTGTTCCCTACAGCAGTATAAAGGGATCTCAATGGAACACCATTCTCTTTTAATAAAATCACAAAATCAGACATTTAAATGCTCTTATTTCCCCCCATTGTTAGCCAGGGATTAGTGGATCCATGCTGTAAAACTAACACAGCCTCAACACAGTTTCAGCGAATACTCTGAAGTCCCTACTCTTGCAAGTTGTGAGTGTAGACATTTTGGGAATATGAGTTATTTCTAATCCACATTTTACACAGTAAAACCTCATGCTGCTTTTAATGCAGTGATCTGATGAATCAGCCTTGATAGTAAATTACATTTTTAATCGTTGTTTGGATGACCTAGCATAGAGTAGGAAACCCAGATATACCACAGATAATATCTGTTTTCCTGATCTTAAAAATTGCAGCCCTCATAATTTTCTATAGAAGACTGGCTTAGTTTGAAGGTAATAGAAAATAAAGATTCCTACATGAGATAAAATTACACTTGTTGAGATTGTTAGTAAAGGGAAATAATAACTGAAGTGCATTTCTTTTGTATCTTACATTAACATATTCAATCAGTTGTCAAGTAATTCACACCTGTAAATTTTTCTGCATAAAGATGACAATAGTTTAAAATTCTGGATTCTTTTTAGTCATAAATTATTTATGCTGACTATGTTATGTTGTATGTTTGCTAGGCAGAAACATTTTACTGAATATTGGCAAGTGTGACTGTTTTGTTCTTTGTACAGCTTAAGTGAGCATTAGCATGGTCATAACAAAATTAATCTTGTCTTATGTCCAAATTCAGGACTTAGCCTTTGCAAAGGTGATGGAAAGGTTAACATAGCACACTGTGAGTTTATCTTGAAACTATTGAGCTGTACTAATTTTTCAAATAATGTGCACAGTGAAAGGTTGATTAATCACTTAGATTTCACCATAGTGTTTCTCTTTAGTAGAAACAGATATGTTGTAACTTGGTAGTGCTCTTTCTTATTCTAAAAATAGTAAAAGTCTTCAGCTGTCCATATGACCTCTTGTTCTTTCCCTAGAGGAGAAGTATAATTTGCAGCTGGTGCTTTCAATACTGTTTAATTTCTGTTTAGAAGCATTGTGTATTAGTTTGAAGTTGGTTTGTAAACTAAATCAGAGAAGTGCTCTTCTTTCATTCTCCAAGAATTGAATTTCATGCAGAAGGACACAAATATATTCTAGTTTGTGAAACTTTTTTCCATATCTCTTGAAATTGTTGAAAGATGCTCATCTTTCTTTCAAAAGAAGGACTAATCTCCAGGAGCCATCCTCATGTCATAGGGAGACATCTTATAAGACAGGCTGGTCAGAACTGGGCATCCCTGTTTCCAATCATGACTCAATGAACTTTGTCTCTCTATGCAGATCTGTGGAAAGAAAATAAATTATACGTGACTTTCTCCCCAGGTCTTTAGTTCTACATATTTTTGATTTTTGGCCGTAGCTAAAATCAAGTTTGTTTATAATTTGTAGAAATTCCCGTTTTACTAAAGTTAAAGCTTTAATATTGTATAAAGTCCTCCATCATTTACACTTTGAGCACAGTTTCTTATTTCCAGATCTTTTTCTAGCCATTTGTCTTTCCCTGCTGTTTCTTGGTGAAGAATGAGTCAAGAAGATTGCAGGAATAGCTTTTCCTGTCACATTCATCTTTAGGCTAGAGTGAAAATAGGAGATACATGGCAATGAATATGAGTCTACAAAGAATTTTTTTCTTGCTTTGGCATCGCATCGAGTTGTAGTCCATATAACAAAAAAATGCTACGTTTTCAGTATGAATGCACGAATCAATGCAAGATGTTAGGGGGTTGCTAAATTTGCTAGCCTGATGGAAGCAGGGCTGTTGGAACTCCATGCCACCTGTAGCAAGGTGAGCCCTGTATACCCAGTAAGCACACAGACATCCAGGAGGCATTCAGGTAGACACAGGTCTGAGCAGAACAGCACAGCAGTCAGTGCCCACACAAACAAAAGTGGCCTCCTTGTGTCCCCCTGTGTATGCATATGTTCTTGTGTGTGGTGTGAAAACTGCCTGGAGCTGGATTTGGACACTTTGTCAGCTCAGGAGTGCTGTCTCCAGATCCTTGCTGTTCCAGATGCTGACACCTGATACTGCACCTCCTGTCCAGCTGCTCGTACAGGCTTCTTTGCACAAACCAACATACACACAATCCCTGTGGGACTCTGATCCCTCCTATAACTGAACTGAGATACACAGTCTATTCAGTAGCTGGCCCTAGATCCTTGCCCTTACTCCTGCACAGTAAAACACACACACACACCAAAATGGGTCTCAGTCAACTCCTGGATCCTAAAGTCTCTTGGGAAGTTGCCTTGGATCCCTTGCCCCTTCAGTAGCCAACTTCTTCACTTGTTTTACTTCCAGTTACACATACACACCCCAGCTTTCTGACTGCTTCACCTACTCCCCAGCTTGGTGTTTGCTGGCAATCACCCACTGCTTGTAGGCACCCTCATGCACTCCAGCTGCTGGGACCACAGACCACTAAACACACAGAGAGAACACAGAACCCTTTACCCAAGAAAACAGATAAAAATGGAGTTTAATAGAAGACGTGACAGAAGATGTTCAGCAGGCACAGGTCTCGGACAGGAAAATGAACTGACCACCCTTGGCTACATGTCAGTGGCCCCCTTTATCAACTTACCCCTCTGGTTTTTTGTACTTCTTCCTCTCTGCTTCTAAACTACTTCTGTCCTTCCCTTTTCCACACCTTTTATTCCTCACCTAAAAATCTCTTAAGTCTTGTTGCAATGCCAAGATGCTCATTCCCTGCATTCTGCAGGTGTCCCAGCCCCAGGCTGCAAGGTGCTCCCCAGCTGACCCACGGTGCTGGGTGTCACCCTGAGCCAGGGGCTGAGGCTTCCCTGGGAGAGAAAGGGTCTCTGACAGGGTAACTCCACCTGCCCTTGCGCCTCTCTGCTTGTGGGTGTGTGTGTCTGCACCTTTGAAGGGCTGATGGCTCCTGTGATGAACCCAGGATGAAGCAGAAATAAATTTAATCCTGAAAATAACTTATCTGTGGAGCACACATGCTGGAGCATGTACAGTGTAGTAATGGCAAGTAAAATGTCTGGTTAGTGGCCTTATGCATACTGGAGCATTTGATGTCCAGGAGAAGATTTGTTCACAAAGTTAGCTATGATGGTCAATGGCCACTAACTTCATTACCTATTGTTGAGATAAGGACCAGAATACTTTCCACATCTCTGCTGCCAAATTCTTTAGCTTCAATGTGAAAATTACAGGTTTCATTATGTCAGGAAACCTATGGAGAATGTAATATAGATACTTCATATAACTGGTAAAATATGCTCTGCTTCTGGAAAGAGATGATGAAGTACTTGACATTTTAAAATAGAATTGCATGACATTAGACATTTTCAGAGTACTTCTGTGTTGCAGTTGTGCATTTTAGTGTAGTAAAAATATTCTTAGAGTATTGCTTGTACCATAGGTCTTTTCTTCACAGCTTACTTAAAGCGAGAGAGCACTGCGACCTTTTTGTGCATGTTTTAAAGAGGATTATCTGTCAGCATTTTTCTCAAGCTTTCTTTTGGCTTTCCTCAGTTATTTCATAAAGCTTCTCTCATCTCTGCTGTTATACTTCAATAGGTAATCTTGAAAATAATTATTTTTTGTAAGAATAGTGAGGCAATGCATAGAAATTACTTTCAGAGTAACTTTTGAGATCAAGATTTCATAACTGTATCAAAAATTAGATTGATTGAAGGTAAATAAAAATGGTATTTTTCCTCTCTCCTTAGATTTTAAAAAAAAAAATCTTTGTGAAAAACTAAAATTCTCTCAAACTGATGCAAACTAGTTTTTCCTATCAAGAAAGGCTGAGAAATATTTGGTACAGTTTGCTGAATATTGACTAGGCTTATATTGGGACAGGTGATGATCAGTCAGGCTGCATTAGCTTCTTCTTAGGCTTTGCAGTGTTAATCCCTGTGAACAACAGTTACATCAATTTCCTTTCCTTGAGCTTGGGAGGAGGAGTAGAAAACCACTGATTTTGTCTCAGCCATTCAAAAGGTCTTTTTTGTTTGTTTGGTTGGGGTTTTTTGTTTTGTTTTTGTGGTTTTTTTTCCCTGCAGCAAAATTAATTGGGTATGAGGGAGCTGTTCTGCTGTGCTTTTAGTTATAGAGTGCAGAGGACTGTGGCTTCCTTCCCATACATACACTGAAGAGCTTTCCAGGATTTTAAGAGAAACAGCAAATCCTTCTGCTGCTATAAAAATACTTGTAAAGCAGCTGAGTCATGCATAAAAAGGTTGTTCTGTGGAATCCATATTGGTTTATAAATGTACATGTACTTTATGTGTGTGAATATTCCTTATTATTCATTTTTACTATTAGTGGAGGCATTTTCTTCACTTTTTCAGGGCTGCTTCCTGCTGCAGGTGGAAGTACATCCGTAGATGAATAACTGCACTTTACAAGTTACACAAGTATAAGCCCAGTGACACCAGTGGGATTGCACCAGTGCTACTGACAGTAGAATTTAGCCTTCAGTACTTGTGCTAGAGTAAACACATAAGAACAAAAGAATCCAAAAGAATTCATTGGTGATGATTTTTTTTCATAGGCAGTGGGGTGAGAGAGCAGTGAAAGGGGTATTAACTCTCAAAGCTAAACACAGGTACTTGTAGGCAATTTTAGGCACAAAAATATGAGTCAGAGTATGTTCCCATTGAGCAAATTGTAAGAGATTAGATTATGTTGGTTGTATATTTATTTATTGAGGAAATGTGGTATACCTATTATGCCTATTACGTATATTTCATTATATGACTGTATAAACACGTCATGGATACCAAAAAATGAAGTTAATTAGTGCTATTCTTTCCTTGCCTAAAACTTTGCCAGTTAGTATGCTACTGAATTTTTCCCTAAAACTGAGAAACATTTATTGCTCATGTTCAAATGAATCAAACTTAACCCACATGTAATAATTTCTGCCTTTTAGACACTCTTACAGTTACAACCTTTAAAATCAAATTATGCAAATTGAAGTATTAAACATTATTGAAATTACCTTTCAAGTCCCAATTTACGAGTACTTTCTAATCTTTGTTGATGAAATAAGGTCAATCAAGCAACACTGTTTTCCATTTTTATGTGCATGGAATGATAGATTACACCAGAAAAATAAGTTCTAGAAATATTTGAACGGTTCAAATTTCTTGAAAGGTTTAATGGATTTTCTTCTAAATCTGCAACAGAGCAGAGATAGAAGAACCTAACAAACTGAGTGTTTATGATAACTCATGTATTACTGTTTCAGCAATGACAGAAGCGCAGACAAAAATAAGAGGCAAAGTGACTGTGAAGTTCTGAAGCTGTGTAGTAAATTACCTGAATTGTTTAAGAAAAAATGTGATTTTGTGGGAAGAAATTGCTGCATCCAGTTCTCTGGAATGTACTGTTTCAAATTTCTGCACTGATATACGTTCTAAGTTTAAGGTACAAAAAAAAAAAGAATTTTCATAGAATCAGAACTGTTTGAAAGGGACCTTAAAGATCGCCTAGTTCCAAGCACCCTGCCATTTTTTTAAGAAATAGTTTTTCAGGGTGCGAATCCTGGAAATCTAAAGTTTCCCCATATAGTCAGTGGGCTGGCAGGTTCTTAAACAACAATTCCATCTAAAGACTAAGACACATGGCATAACTCACACCCATTGATTTCTCTCTTCAGTACCTGTAAAAAAACCCCGAACCTAGATCACTTCTTAACTTGGATATCTACCCTTTAGATAGGTAATATGATGGTATGTGAATTTTTTTTAGCATAAGAGAGAAGGTTGTATGTACGAAAGCTGAACTGTGCACTCTTCTTCTTTTGTTGGTACTAATTTTGTACAAGCTGGAAGTGCTAGCCTAAACAGACTTCACACGCAGATGTAATTTCATTTCCACTTACTGTGAACCCCACTTGAAATCATGATTTCTGCTTTTATCTGCTCCTGCATTAGGCTTATAAAACTAGGAAGTTTGTGTTGAGTCTGCATTAGCTATATCAAGTGCTTACACTTAAAATAATGCTTCCATCAGAATATGGACAAAACAAAGAGGTGAAAGAAAAATTGATGCCTCATTGTAAACTTCATTAAATAATACCTTGGAGAAGGGCATCAACAATTTTTGTTTTCATACTGTAGAAAGTATCAGGTCTATGGTGACAAAACAGCTAAAATAAAGTAAATCTAAATTGTTACTGAATAGCAAAAAGGATTATGAGGAGTGAGAGCAGTGAGTAGGGGAGACCAGAAAAGAATCCTTTATTTCGACAAGGTCTTGAAACCATGGTCAAGCAGATGAAGCATTAGTGAAAAGAATCAAGGAACATGGACTATTTGAGTGGCTTAATAGGAGTCATGGGAGAAGATGGTGTTTAAAGTTTAGTTGGAAAAGATGAGAAGGTGGAAAACTACTCATGAATAATGCTTTGAATGAAGTGAGATTAGATAAAGTAAATTTAAATTGATATGTATGTGCATGTGTATCTGTGTGTGAGAGGAAAACAGAAAAAAAATGGGGGGTAATAAGAAGGAAGGAAAAAAACCTGAAAGGAATGAAAATCAGAAAGCAGTGGGGGCTGACTTGGAGACTGGAGAAGTTGTGATTTCAGCTGGGGAATTGTGATTCACAACAGACAAGAAAACATGACTGTTCTGAACAAGAGATGAGAAATGGGGTAGAGTAAAATAAAATTGCAATTTGGGAATCAACCATAGAAGGGTGACAATGTTTACTTGCTTGATGGGTATTTTCTCCAAGGGAATGAAAACAAGAAAAGCCAGGATAACAGTGAGGGAGGCAGAAAGAGGAAAGGGTGAATATCATGACAATCATTGGAGAAGAGGCTGAATAAAAATTAGGTCCTGTAGGATATAAGAGACATCTAAAAAGGAAAGAATGAGCAAATATTTGTACCTTTGAGCAAGGGACAAGTTAATAATGACTGCAGATCTTTGCAGGTGTTGTCCAGAAGCTGGATTTGGCGTCTTGGAGCTCTGCTCCAAGAGAGTTGTGTTGAGGATAATATCTTCCCTGAAGGATGTACAGTGACTGGTAGTCGAGTGCTCCCTGGGCATCTGTGGAAGGATCCACAAAGATCTATTCCTCATAAAATACAAATTTCTTTGAAAACCCAGTAGTTTTTTACTCTTCATTTATTCTTCACCCGGGAACAGTTGTATTACAACAAGGAAGTTCTAGGTTATGGTAAATTTTGTTCAAAAACTTAACGTATTTTCCTTGTTTCCTAAAGGAGGCAGGGGAAAAAAAGAAGGAAATGGGCTTAGTTATGCACCATAATTAAAAATGGATTTGGGATGTCTCACATAAATAGTCCATAAAATGTACTCACTCATTCAGCTAAAGGCTACCATGAAAAGCTTTCTGGCAGCCTTTTTAGGACAGCTTGAAAATGCAAAGTCATCGCATTTGAAATCAGTGAAATCAGGAGAGTATTTTCTGTATGTTTATATGCAGTAAGAAAGAAAACTTCTACTGATTTTGGAAAGCAATATCAAAACAACATCAGCAGCTTTTCGTTGACAATTAATAAGGAAAAAAAAAATCTGGAATCTTTTATTCTGCTGAGGTTTGGGTGATGAGGCAACTGGTGAAACCATACAGCCAAAAGAATAAATTTTGCATGTTGAATGAAAATCAGTGTTAGGGTAGTTATCTTCCTATGCATATGATAACAGAAGTGGAAAAAGCAGTCTTCTTTCTTGCAGTTGTCTGAAAAACAATACCCAATTAAATATGATTAAAATGAGTTTACTTGTAATAAAAGTCTACAGATGTAATTTTTTAGGCAAAACAATATTTTCTTCTTTTCAAACATCTCTAATCGTAATTTTTATTAGAAAGGATAGGTCCAGGAGTTTTGAAATATTGCAGTTGTATAAATTGTATGTTTTGATTCTGTTGCCACTATCAAAATACAGGTCTTATCATTAAAATGCACGTGATGAGATATATATCTTATTGAGTGGATGCAGTTGTAGTAGGGTAGAAGTATAGCAAGAAAGAATTAAGCAATGTTTACTTTCCTAGTGTAAAAAATTCCAAATCAAATATTTGCAGAAGTAAAATAAAAGAGTATCAAGTTACTATTGTTATGAGAAAAAATACCTTTAAAAGTGTTAGTAAAGTGGCAGAGTATGTGGCAGAAAATGAAAAACCCAACAGAATGTTTGTCTCAAGGATTTTAGGAATCTAGCATAATCTGTAGAGCTCATTTTCAGTAAGAGACTACTTCAGCTGCTTATGTCACCCTTAAGCTGCCATAAAGGAGAGAAACTTCCTGGAGAGTAAGAGTCTTCTCATAAAGGAACAAAAATCTGAGTTTGTCTGTCCTTACTTTGACGTTCTGTATGCTGGGCTTTATTTCAGATTTTTCACAAAATTGTGTATAAAAACCTCTCTTTACCTGTTGCTTATTTCTCATTCTCCTGAAAGTAAGTTTCACTGAAGCTAAGTAGTGCTTTCTTCTTAGGAAGATAAGTGAACTCTAATAGCGATGAGAGCTTTGCCAGGAAATCTCCCTTGAATGGTGGAGTCTAGGTAGTTATCCTACATTACCTCTCTCTTGAAGACATTTCCTTGTTTTGGAGAGTCCTCTAGAATAACAGGTGGAGCCGTAAATGAAGGGCAACTGTTACCTTGCCTTTGCAAAGAGTTCTTATAAATATCTGGGTTTAATTAGATTTTGGTAATTTACTCTAGAAGAGCTGTGCATTCATCACCCTCTGGATCAAGAATATGTGTAAGGTCAGGAGGCTGAGAACCTTCTTGCATTTGAAGTGTGTGTTGGCCATGCAGCAGAGGCCCTCTAAATTATCTAAAGATTTCATGCGGATCTGCTCCCATGTAGCACTTTTACATTTTGTCCTGGTCAATAGTATCTTTTTTCTTCTGCCAGAAGAAATACAAGTTCCTGGATGAGACAGGTGTTGATTCCAGCCCCTGTGCCCTGAAGAAGGGATGCAGTTGGTTGTGTCCTCCCATGGACCTCATCTCGTGTAGCCCTTACCCAGTCCTGCTGCAGTCCTGTAGCCCCTTACTGTCTGAGGTGCTGTTGAGCATCTTTCTCAGATGAGTGCATGTCTGTGTCCCAAATCAGAGACTGAAGCCAAGAGCAGTGTTTCTTGGCTTTTGGAGAAGAGGAAAGATTGAGTTGTTCCTTGTGGATATCCTGGCTGGTTGGGCTTGTGGGAGTAGGTGCTGGATATCATACTGGGCATGTGGTGCCAGTTACAGGTGCCGAAAAAGCAATTGGAAAAGCTGCTAAACAGCAGATCTGGCCTTTCAGTGGTGCATAATTATGAAAGACATACAGCATCCCTTAAGCAGAAATTTGTTACCAGTCTATAGCCAGGAGAAATGCAGAGAAAACAGTTTTAAGGCAAATGCTCACCTAACTTCACACATCGTTTTTAGACTCCGTTTGTACATAGTGAAGGAAAACCTCTGGGCACAATTCACCTCACCTACCTGAGATTTGTAGTGGAGACTGAAATTAATTAAGACCTTCACGTGCCTGTTTTTACTCACTTGAGTATAGAGTTAGATGATTGCCTCACATTTCAGCATTATAAATGTAATTTTCACATGAAATTAAAGGTATCTGTTACGATAAGCTTGCACTCTGGGAAGTGGAGGAAGGAATTTTCCCAAACAGCTGGTAAATGGTGATGATTTCTTTGATTGTGGAGAAGAGAAAACTGAATGAAATTTTTTGTAATTTTTCATAGTTATCTTAAATTAGGGAGTCTGTAATAAAATTTGCTTTCTGTTCTTGCTACAGTCTGATTAGAGCAGGATTAGAAAAGTCATGCAAAGAGAGACACAAGAGTAGGTTGCCACTCCTTTCAAGAAATGGAAGTTGCAGGTTCAGGCAGCTTGTTTAGGTGCTTTGACAGGCCAGAGTCTGTCAAGTTAAAATGTACAGAAACAGAGGGTATGTCCATATGCTGCTGAATGAGAGCGCTGACAAGCCAGTTCCAGTGCTGGAGCCATGATTCTCTTCATGCTTAACTGTTGGCTCACTCCTTAGCTATTTGCTTCCAGCAGCCTCCAGACAGAAACAGCCCTAAGCACTGAGACTTGGCTGAAAACTGACTATAATTTAGCACTGTAGGTGCAGCCAGAGAGTCTAAATATGGAGTAAGATGGTGCTAGCAATGAGTGGTACTGCATAAAGCAGTATTCACCTGCCTCCAGTGAGTACAATATCTTATTAGATGCTTTACGAAATAACTGCATTGGTTATTTTGTAAAGGAATACAAACAGGAGAGTGAATGGCATATGCAGACATGTATGTTCAAATAACAAAAGGTGCTGGATCAAGATCAGCTTTTTAATTCATATCACCCCTGCTGGCAGGGAGCCTGATAATGGATCTCTGCCGCAATTAGTTTCAATCTGAATTGAAGGTGTTTTCAGAATCGCCACTGTGGATGATAATAGAAACCCCTCAGATGGTCATAAGCAAGATATCGTTTGTGTGCAAATACAAATTGAGTATGCAGCTTATGTTTTCTCCTTTCATCTTTCCACAGAGGTTGCTCACTTCTCATATCCCTCTTTTTCCCATTTTGCTGCACTAATGAGTTTTTAATGCAAAGGAAAAGCGATTATAGGCAGTGAAGCAAAGACAGCTTTATAGAGCAAGACTGAGGAATTGAAGACATAGATCAGAGCTATCCACCAACCTAAGATGAAAGAGAAGTTCATGAAAACAGAGACATATAGATAGCTTTGATTTCATTATCATTAGACAAGAAAGGACAAAAAATGGAATAGCTATAAAGGTCTTCATACCTAGTAAGTTGCCTATATTAATAAAAGAGTCTATGCAGAAGGCATTAAAGTGATAACTGGACAGGAAGACATCCCGTAGCAAAATTTTTTCGTTCATCTCTAGTGTTAGTGTAAGGTAATGGGATTACCCAGTTGTAATAAACTAAACCCCCCAAATATTATGCACGTATTAAATATTATATTCATTGATGCTGTGTTTTTGTGCAATTGTTAAGCATGAGTTGTTTGTTTGAACTTTTCTATCTCTTTCATTTTCAACACAGGTTAGTGAGTTCTATTTAAATTTCTATTACTGATTTCATGGTTTATCAGATCTTGAATTGTAAACAAATTAAATAGTTGGTGGATTTTCGAGGAAGCTTTTGTTTGGCAGATACACATACCTTGTTAAAATATTCACAAGAGAAGTACCTAATTATATTTGAAAGGTGTTTGACTAGATAAAGATTGATTTATGTACAGTGTTTTATGATTGCAGTTAAGAATCTAATGCAGAAAATCAGCAGTTGGGAGTGGGGAGGCGTGATAAATGTCTTGTTTTGAGAAATAACAAATTTGTTCCTCCAGGATGAAGTCAATCCCAATGCTTTCCTTCTTAAGTTTTTCTTAGTTTAGGTCCTTTTTCTTTGTTTAGATCTCGAAAAATATTTTTTTTTCATGAAGTATAAATTAAGTAAACCACTAAAGCAAAGCTATTTTCCAGGGCATATCCCATCATTACAAAAAACTAAAATAGCATAATTAATATATTTTTCTTTTTTTTTTTNTACTTGCAATATAGTGAGCCTTTGTGGCTTTCTCAGATGCTCTACTCTGCCCATTTAAGAAATGAGAAAAGAAAGAGAGGTATGTTAAGTGAGTTGCCTGAAGGGACAAAAAAAATCCATGTCAGACTGGAACAAGGTTTTAGAATACTGCTTAAATCAGTGTCATCTCTTCAGCTGATAGAGCTGATATTCAGCTGTGCTTGTCCAGCACAATCCATTTTGGTCTTCTACACTTTGTAGCTTAATTTATTTTGACACTGGGTCTCAGCATAGGAATCACATTAACATTCTGTGCCTTTTTGCCATTCAGCTGTCTCTTGCAAAAGGTCCTCTGTCATATTCTTGCCCTAGGTTAATATAGTAAACAAGATGTATTTCAGTGTATATATCAGTGAGTGATTTTTGCATAAGTACTGTGAATTTCCTGTCTGGTTTTGTATTGCAATGTAAATTGTCGCTTGTAAGACAAGGAATAAATAATTTTTCTTCCATTATGAGAATATTAGAAGCAGGTCTTCTATTTTGACTTGAAACTATTCCCTTGGAAACTATTTAAACATTGGCACAAAGTCCACAAACACACTCCATCAAATATCTGTCTTATTATGTTGGTGATTTATATAACCATGACATACTGAACTTCTACTGTTTTCTGTTTATAGGCCTGATTATGCACCCTCAAGAGAAAGGGGAGTTAAGTGGTTTGTACTTTAGAACTCCTCAGCTATATGTTGAAAAATGTGCTTCAGTAAACCGATAATACTGGAACAGCTGTACAGTATGCCTATGAAGTTACCTTCCATGGGGATTTAAGGGATTATCTGTTTTTATGTTCTTTAGGTCAATGGAACAGAAATTGAATATGAATTTGAAGAAATTACTTTGGAGAGGGTAAGTGTAATTTATTCTCCCTTATAGGAAAAACATAATCTGTAATAAAAATCATGCAATTAATTATGAAATTAAAAGTCGTTAAGAATAAGATTGTTTATATTTTTAATAAAGGTGTCCACTCTTTATCCTAAACTGTAAAAATATGAGCAATACAACAGGTAAGTCTTCTATGCTATTAAGAAGTTTCAGGTTTAGCTACTTGCATGCAAAATGCTTTTCTTCCCTATAAATCTGTCAGTGCTCAGTTGGGTGTTTGTGAAGAGCCTCTGTGACTTGCTAACTCCCTTTTTAGCCTGTCAACTGGAATTGTGGAATGTTTTCTCTTCAAAAGTCTTTGGTTTCCTGGCATATGTGCATGATAGAGGATGTGTAGTGTTATACTATAAAAGAAAAATTTCAAAAGGATTTTTAATGTTCAAGTGATGCATAAAAGCTATAGACCATATCTATGCATAAAAGGTATGCTTACTCAAAGGCTGAATTACCTGAACTGTAATCAGGGCTTGCAGTGGTAATGTAGCACCCAAACAAAGCAACATGTGCTGTACCATGTCTCCCTGGATTTGGTGTTTTTTCCTTATGTTTTGGTTACGTAGCTGTTGTCCTGCAGTGATGATTTTGTCTGATCAAGGCCATAGGGGCCACAGGGGCCATGCAGGATGTGAGAAAGTAAGTCTAAGCTTTGTAATAATATGTCATGATGCTTACAAAGGTTTCTAAGGATGCAAGAATGTTGTTGCTGAATTCCTTTAGTGTTCTACCAACATCTTGGAAATACGAAATTTTTCCGTCTTCAAACACAGTTCATCTTCTTTCTACATAAAATAGTTGAATGGAAGGCCAGATTTATCAAGATGTGGTTGATGCTGTGTGAACAAATGCCTGTAAGGTAGCAAATTACCATTAGATTAGATACTTAAATTATATAATTCACTGAGCTTTTTCTGCATGTTATATTTTTAATTGTGCAGGATAATGAATTCCATAACCATTAAACTTAAAGGGATACAAGTTTATGTTCTCATTGATTTGCTCTCTCAGGCAAATTATGAAAGAGCAATGTATCTTCTCATCATAGCCATCTTCATAACAGATAACATGTAAGGTTATAGGCACTTTTCAGCTACTGTCTCCCAACTTACTCGTGCATCACTAGTTATTCATTGGACTCGAGTTTCCAAAGGTCACTGAGCAGAAAACAGAACACATGCCTCCTGGGTGATATTTTGAAAAGCACTTTATTTTTAACAGATGTGTAAGTTATCAGTGTACATACTGCAGAACAAATGTGATTTGCATCTCCTGTACCTGTCAGACAGGGATAATTGGTTATTCATAGTGCAGGGTAATATCAGTTACAGGCTGAACAACAATAGCAGAAAGAGATACAGATCTTAATGGACAATGTTTCGGTTGTTTTCTTGATGATGCTGGATCTGTGGCTTCTGATTACTACTGCTTGAAATGTTCTGTCACATGTATCAGTGTTTTGTCTCTAAGGCAGGGTACTGTGTCTGCTGGTTTTTGTGTGAGATATAAAACACAAGTGATTGCCTTTAAATAGCTGTCATTTATGTCAGACTAAAAGCGTTTTCAGAAAAAAAGACATTCTCCTTGTTGATTACCCATTTTCTTCCACAAAACTGCTTTTAGAAATTAATGGGAAATCATCTCTGTATTTAATGGCAAAGCTGCAAAATATATTAAGATTGCTGCTGTTGAGAGAGAAAAATGTAGTTTGCCCATATCAAACAGCTGGTAATAAACTTTACGTTTTAGTCCAGTTATTCAAGTTATGGAATTCTGCATCCCCAAAACCATCAAAGATTTTCTTCATTAAATTTATACACATTTTGAAATGGTCAGTATAATTTAAAGATTTTAAAATGTGGGGGGGGGGGAAAAGAAGGTTGAGGGTGTATTATGGCAAAAGCACTCTTACTTGCCTTTTTTTTAATAATAGAATGAAAGGGAAGGTGGTAAGGGACTGATTACTTCAGAGCCCTTCCCACTCTCTATATACCCTATTAATTTAATTATTAGAAGGTCACCTTCATCCATAGGTGATATGGATTTGTGGGCCCTATTCCTGAAGACCGTTACTGGCTTTGGTATGAGCCTTGCCCCAGGGTGAAGAGATGTCCCCATCTCTTGTAGTAAAATAAGACTACTGTGTGCATGTTGCCAGAAAGTGTCCAGGGTGGAGCTGGAGTGCAGATCAGGAGAGTCCCAAATATGCCAAGAGCAAACTGTGCTAATGGTCTGCTGGGAAGGACAGTGCAGGGCCTGCTGTGCATCCTGAGCTGCCCAAGACCATGCTGGTGTACCAGGAAGTTGACTGTTGGAGCTTTTGAAAAGAGCTTTTTTAATTTTTTTTTTTCTCTTTGGAATAATGGTATTCAGTTGTTTCTGTTTAAAATGTTGTGCCCTACTTTGTGGTTAAAAAATATTTGGGCATTTGAGATTGAAAGGCTTCAGTGAGACTTGACATAGACGAATAATTTGAGGCAGATCCACCTTAAATCTGTGATCAGTGCTGCTTCCAGGAGTTAAAGAAGTTGTAAGTACACCCCTGTCAGCCCTTTCTTTAGTGGATGCTCTTATCCTTTTACTCTTCAGTTGTGCCAGCCACTTATCAGGTACCTTCACCAATCTCTGAGTTCACTGTTAAATCATTTAGAACTCTCATAAGAACACACTTGAATAACAGTTACAGAGTTAAGAGAAATCAAACAAATTCTCTTATATGGGGAGAAAAAAAAAAAAAGGAAGACATTTAAAATACCTTGACATAGGTGTGATTCTCTGCTAACTTGCCAGCATAAAATACAGATCTGGGTGTAGACTAAAACTTTGTGATTCATGGAAAAAAATACAATGCCCAAATGCACACTCGGACAAAATTCTTTAAAATAAAATATTACCTTGCTCTAGCTTCAATATTAAATACATTTTTAAAAGGAAACTCTACATAAAACAATTAATATTCGTGCAGTGATGTTAGTCTTCCATTACTGAAGGATTTGAAACAACCATACACAGCACTATGAAGAGACTGATTTGCATTTGTAAATCAGTGGTCAGTGTAAGAGATAATCAAATAGTCTCTGGTACAAAGCCTGACCAACTGTCCTAAGCTGGAGGAAAGTTTTAATTGATTGACACCTTGGTACAAGTGCTATGCATGGAGACAGATGCTGAAGAGAGGATTTTGATAGAGGATTTTAATATCAGGCAATATAAATACTTAACCTGAAGAAAAGTTAAGAAAGACAGTGGGTCACTTAATGATTCATATTGGATTCATGCTGAGTTCAACATCTGAGTTCAGGTCTCAGAACCTTTTTACTCATCTAACCTTGCCTGCTTTTTAGATGTTGGACAAAAAGAGGACAGCAGAGCTGTTTTCAATAGGTTCTTTTCATATTCAGTATATATTTTCATTTTGTATCTGTATAAAAGAAGAATGATATTAGTTTTTGTAGAATAGACTGTTTGGAAAAATTAAATTCTATCAACACTGGAATTAAAGACATCTAGTTCCCAGTGCAATTGCATCCTGAGATTGACTGACCTTGGTCAGTCAATCTGAAAAAATTGAGCTCTGACTGAGAATTTTCCCAAGGCTGAGACATGCATGAAGGGTCTCTATTTCTTCTTCTTTTATACTCCTGTGAATTTTCTGGCATATCATAAAAAATCAGGTTACACTCAAAATTTCCCTGTTTTTTAATTAACCATATAGTTTTACAAAGTTTTTAGGAACCTATTTTTTTGTTTCCTCCTCACTTTTTCAGATTTCATTGCAATTGCCTATTGTCTTACTGCAGCTGAGGGAGGGACAGGTATGAATGCTCACATGGCATAATTATTTCCTTAGAAAATCAGGGTAAATATATTTGTAGAATCATATTCCAAAAGAGTAAATTCTTAATGATGATTTATCATCTTGGAGTGTGCCATGTTAACTCAATTTAATTCTGTAGCCACCACAAGCTGTGTTTAGTGGAGAAACTAAAAATCTACTCTGTCTTTTCTTTTCATTGACTTGATAATTCAGTGATATTAAGCACCTCCATGAGAAAATATAATTTTTCTTCTTGGAGATTATGTTGCTCTAAAAGATTGGGTTTCTACATTTCACCAAATTGATGGACTTAATCAAATCTGAACTAGAAAGGCTAAAACTAGTCATAAGTGACCTTAGATTTGTTCAGCTGGTTAGAACATGGTTCTAAAAACACCAACACCAAAGGTTGTGTTGTCAATCCCTGTATGGGCCATTCAGCCAAGAATTGTGGTGACACCAGTCATCCTTGTGGATTCCTTCCAACTCAGACTATTGTGTGAAATTATGGCTTAAAGGCTAAAATTTAAAAATCCTGAGGAAGCAGTGGAAAAAGAAACCCTGGTACATTTCTGGAAAGAATTTATTACAGGCCTCAGCTCTTAATTACTTTGATACTTGGAAACCTAAGAAATAATTACTACTGTGTTATTAATAATTCTTTTTTCATCACTAATTTCTTAAGTGAACGTGTAGAAGTTTTCAAAGATATGAACAGCTGCATTCCACTGAACACTGAAGAACAGTGAGATTAGACTGTATTGAATGACACAAGTATTTTAATTTGACTTGATGTCTTATTTTTTTTATACCCATCTATATATCTTGTTTCTGTAGCGATCACAGAATTATAGAACAGTTTGAGTTGGAAGGGAATGTTAAAAACCATCTAGTCCAAGCACCCTGCAACTAGCAGAGACAACTTCCCCTCTAGATCAGGTTGCTCAGAGCCCCGTCCAACAGTGTCTTGAATGTTTTCAGGGATGAGGCATCCCCAGTTTTTCTGGACAACCTCCTCTAGTGTTTCATAACCCTCACTGTAAAAAATGGCTTCTTTAGATGTAGGTTAGATCTACCTTCTTTTAGTTTAAAACCCTTGTCCTACATCTACAGGCCCTGTTAAAAAGAAGTCTGTCCACATCTTTCTTATAAAAGAAAGGCTGTATTATGATCTCCACGGAGCCTTCTCTTATCCGGACTGAACAGCTCCAGCTTTCTTAGCCTGTTTTCACAGGAAAGGTGCTCCAGCCCTCTGATCACCTTTATGGTCTCCTCTGCATTCAACAGATACACATCCTTCTTATGCTGGGGTCCCAGAGCTGGATGCAGCACTCCAGGTGGGGTCTCACCAGAGCAGAATAGAGGGGCAGAATCCCCTCCCTTGATCTGTTGGCCATGCTGCTTTGGATGCAGTCCAGGATACACTCAGGATATGTCCAGCTTATCACCAATCAAGATCATAATTTGCTCGTATGTCTGGGAAAAAGGGTTTTCACCTTTAGTCAATAGTTTATCTTCTTCCTGCCTTTTTTTAAGGTCTTAGACAGCAGTTTGTGCACCAACATGCTTTGACCTCTCAGGACTGAGGTGGTAGGACAGCACAGTGTCAGGAAAGTCCTCCTTTAATTGTGTCAGAAGAGTGGAAAGGAGTGGTCAAGAAATGACCACTAGGAAAAAGTATTTTCAAAGTCTAAGAGCGTATGCCATAGATGTCTTTTGAGAGTCCAGAGTGCAAAAATCAATATCCATCAACAGCCCCAGTGCAGTAGTCCGGCATCTTCCGACAGGAGAAAGTAAATCTTTTAAAGTGAGTGTCCCTCAGGTACGGTACCTGATGAGCTCCATATTTTTGCACAACTGTAAATGGTTTCTTTACAGTTGAAAGCTTTCTCTGTGCCCTTAGTACACTTCTTCTTTGATAGGCTTTGCCTGTTTGCTTCCTAGGTGGTAGTTACTCTTGCAGCCTCAGACTGAAATAAGTTATAATTCACAGACAGAATCCTTCTTATTGACTAGTTTACACCAGATTCATATTAGAATAGTGACCTATAGATGTTTATTGCTAGAAAGCTCACCCACAGGATTCTTTTTCCTGGAAGGGGCCTAAAAGAAGAGGCAGAAGTGTTTATTTATGGTATTGAGTTATCAGCAAAAGAAAATGAAAATTTCATCTTTTTCATAGTTGTTCAAACAATTTGAAATACGAATCTCTTTTGTATCCATTTAAAGTCCCTGTAGTGTATTTCTCTGTGTATAAAACAAAGTTCTGTGTATAAAACAAAGTGAAGGAAGAAATTAACAAAGATCCTTGAAAATACCTGTGTATCCCTTGTGCAGGAAATTCTGTTCTGCCTTCTAATTCCAGTCACGGTTTAGAGTTGAGACTGGTGGTCATGTGTGTCAGTGGCTGTTGTTCACCTTCAGGGAGGTTTGTTAGTACTGGAAAGGGCAGGCTCTGGCCCTGGACACAATGGCTGAAGCAAGGTCTGTGTTCTCCTTTCATCTCTTGTGTCTTACCAGATTTTGTCTTGACCTGAGGCGGTACTGGAATGATTGGAGAAAGAAACTAAAGGGGTCTGGTGTGAAGTCCTTCTAATGGGACTGAAATACCAGGTCAACATTTTCCAAAACAGCTGCAGAATTTGGTTGCTTTAGTTCAATGACCTAAATTAGGATTTTTTGTAAAAGTCTGTTTTTTTGGGTTTTTTTTATTTTCTTTCACCTCAGAGCAGCCCTAATTTGGTACCCAAAATATAACTAATCACTGGAAAACTTTGTTCTTATTCTCTCAGAGAGTCATTATGCTGAAACTATTCCTGGTTGTAGAGCTGTACTACGTGTCATGTGGGGGCCTGTTCCAGCAGTGCGTGGTAGAGATACAAAACATGCCAGTCCAGAGTGTGGATGGAAAAGCAGAAGAGCTGGGAGAGGGTGGGCCCTGCCTTTTGAGACACAGAGGCTCCTGCCTGATGTTCTTAGCTGTCATCCTCCACATCATTCAGTCTCTGGGACTGGAAATCAATAAGCCCACATAACTGTCTTACTGAAGGCTGTTGAAAGTGAAGACTAAGAGAAGTGAAGGAACAGCTGTCAGAGATTATACCCCTTTTAGAGGTGGGAGTAAACTGTTTTTATTTATTATTATTATTGCTATTAGCAATTATATGGCTAAGGAGGATGACCAAATAGAACTGTTGCAGCACTGACAGTATCTTGGAAACAGTGACAGGACAAGGAGGACTGGTACTGTCTCCAGATAGTGATATGTGGACTGCATCAAAATACATGGTGCCAGAAGAATTTGAGTTATCCAGGGAAAATGCTAAGAAAGCCAGTGGTTTTCCCTTGAACCTTTATTTATAATGAAGATTTGCCCTATATTTCATCATTGCTACAGCTGTGCAGAGGGTACGTCCTTTCCCAGCTGTGTAGTGGCAGCACTTCACATCCCAATAGGCACAACAGGAAATCTGCTAAGCCATGAAAGGGGAGACAAAGGAGAGGAAAAGGGTATAAGTGAATAGAGGGAAGAAAATCCCTGCTTCACTGTACTTAGAAACCCCTGCTTCACTATACATTTAGCTACCTCTGGGTACTTACCAAAAAAAATTGTTATTTTCATATTATTTTCTTAGAATTCTCCTTCTAAATCTAAATGTCTGAAAAACACTTCATGGATGCTACTTGTGTAAATCAGAATGGTGTATTTCTTTGGATGTATCACTGAACTGCCATTTAAAGTCCTCTAAGGGCATTTTTGCAGTGAAGATGTCTCCACCCATGCAAGTGTGTTAGCTTTATATTTCTAAATAAAAAATTGCATAGGTTAGATTTACACCTGATGACTCAAGCTTTCCATGGCAAAGAATTATTGTATTACTGTGAATTAATTAGGCTTTCATTTATTTGTGTATGTAATTTTGAATGTTTATGTGTTCACTGATTCATATAGTAGTTTCTAGGTGTTTCTTCTGAGGGCTTCTTTCAATGAGTTCTCAAGTCTGGGGAAGATTAGGAGACTTCTTTTGTTAAGTGAGAAACTTAAAATAACTGAATATTTTGTTACAAAAGCTCATGATGGCATTCTGTTTTCAAAATAATTTGAAGCTTTGAAGAATGCTCAGCCAGAAAAAGAAAACTGAATATTGTTTGCCATATTTTTTTTTAATTTAATAAGAGTCACTTGACACACTGAGCTGTTTTGTTCCACGAGGAGTAAATTTCATTCTCCAATATATTGAATCGCAAGCCTGAAGTTACTTAAACTCTCTGCATTGAAAACTCACAGGGAGCTTGTTCAGAGAGAGCATGTCAGTAGAAGATACAGACACTAGAAAGAAGACACTAACACAGTACTAGAAAGTGTTCTCAAAGTGACAGAAACAAAATAAATCAACTGCAGGGGAAAAATACATATATTCCATATCAAAACTGAAGAAAAGTTGGAAATTTAATCATCATTTATTTAAGAGTTCAAAACTTACCTTTGTAAGTATAGGAAAAAAACCATTATTCATGTTTATCTCTATTTGAATCTTACGCCTTTAACTGTGCCAAGATCACCGAGACCTTGAGTTACCTATTATTTGAAAAGTTACTTCATGCAAATCATAGCTGCCTCGAGGCACTGTTCTGCTGCTGGTTCTTTTAAGTTGTTATTATTATTATTATATTGACATTTTACTTTTCAGGTAATATCACCCCTTTATTGCTTTTTTCTCATTTCCCAACTCACTCACTCTCACCAGACTGTTTTCAGGGAGTAATTCTGCTGCTTTTTTGTATTCTTTACAACTTTACATGAAAATTGCTTTTAATTCAGATGAACCTGTTTAAGACGTGGCCTTTCAGTCTATTTGTTTTCTCTAGCTGAAGTCCAAGCTTATCTCACTTGTGTATGGAAGGCGAGTGTCTAATATAGGCAGTTTGTGAAGCTGCTTGACTGTGAAGTCAAATCTGCAGAATACTGCAGTTTCTGAAAGGAATATTTAAATGTGCCATAGATAAACTTGGTCTAAGGGAAAAAAAGCTTTGTACAATGAAACACGGCTGCCTTTGGTGCTGTATCCTAGTCCTCCAGTCTGATGGAGAAAGGCAGATTTCTCCCCTCCATCTTCATTTTGCCCGGAAATAATTTTGTAGGAGCTTAAACCAGATTTAAGGGTGTTCTCAGTGGTTGGATTGTGTCCCTGTTTTCAGGAAGTACAAACAAATAGACATTATGCTCCGCACAGTTTGACTTTTCCACACTGGCATAAGCTGGCATTTTGGAACAAACTGCCCAGGGAAACGGTGGAGTCACCATCCCTGAAGATGTTCACGTGGTACTCCAAAATGTAGTTCAGTGGGAATGGTAGTATTCAGTCAAATGTGGGACTTGCCTGTCTTGGAGGTCTTTTCCAACCTTAATGATTCTAAGATTCTGTGAAATAGCCTGCTAAGAGAAATCAGTCTAAGTGTACCACCCAAGGAAACCTGAAGTCTCCCTCCCTGTGGTAGGCCATGTCTATCAGCACTGGTCACTGATGAACAGAGCTGCAAGTGTGACTTCCAAATAAACATTCCAGTTCTGAACAGAAGCTTCTGGAGCACTTGTGGGAGAGTATGTATACACTAAAAAATCTCAGTTATATGTGTATCTGCAATGCTGTCTTTTCCAAGAAAGTATGTAGGAATCTTTTTGCAGAAAGACTAACAAGGCAATGCAGAAGAAAAAAATATCAGCTACAAAGCATTGGTTTGACTCAGCTTTCACTTAGTTTTGCAACTGTCATTGGCAAATAGCATGTAGATTTAAAATATGTACATCTAAGTAAATGGGGAAAATG
The DNA here is from genome assembly GCA_013399915.1 of Illadopsis cleaveri. Lineage (NCBI taxonomy): Eukaryota > Metazoa > Chordata > Aves > Passeriformes > Timaliidae > Illadopsis > Illadopsis cleaveri. Next base: position 216,903 of record VXBB01013008.1, read on the forward strand.
AACCTCAATTTACCAGTAGAAAATGACTTATTCTGGAGATGATAATAATCACCTTGCAGCAAAGATGGTCATTTTCGAGGCAGGACTTTAAAAAAGGCATCTTTGATGTACTGGATTTATCTCTTAGGAAAAGTAATGTTTTTCATTGCAGAAAATTGCTTTTCATTTTTTTATAATTTAGAATCCGTTGTAATGCATAAATTAGGGCTGCACAACATTGAGGAAATCAGTATACCATTTTGGTAGGGAAAGACATTGGAAAGATGCAGAGGAATAAGGGGAGAAATTGCTATATTACCCAGACTGAATACCACAACTGTCATTGCTGTGCACCTTAACACATTATCCCAATAAAGAATTCAAAGTTGTGCTTTGGCTGCAGCATTGCAGTTATTTTCTGTTCATATGCATTTGTATTTGAAGCAGTCACTAGACCATTTGTCTTCCACTTAGAACTACCACTTACAGCTTATCTTTGGCCCTATGAAGGGAAGAGAAGCTTTTCCTTGTCATGAGGGCTAAGAATTTATCTGACATACTTTTTTGCGAAGTAGTTTTGCAGGAGCAATGGCCCACTTTGTAGCATCTGAAAGTTCTTGGAAATTGTAGGATATGGACTGTTTTGTCTCAATTTTTTCCCTGTGTTTAAAACTGAAACTAGATGTCAAATGGATAAGGTAACTCCAGGTATGTGAAGCCATAGGTAGATGAAAAGCAATTGCATGGTGCTTATGCATGTTTCATATTGCAAGATATTGCTTTACCCTAAGAATTTGACTTAGCTGGTGAGACTCAAGGATGGCTTGAAAGTCACCTTATGCAACTTAATGTGATATATGAATTCTCTCTGAATTCTATGAATAATTTATTTTTGGAGTGCTTTTAAATTTTGCGGAGTTTATGTTGCTCCACATTTCCTGTACCTCACCTGCAAAGGAGAAGAGAGCTCCTGGTAGCAATGTAATACAAAGATTGCCACTAACAGAGATTATACTGTATAGGAAAAAAAACAAACCAAACAAACCCAAAAAACAACCAACTCCTGCCCCCCCTTCCCCAGGCAGACCACTAAAATAAATTATGGGCTTGCAACTTTTGCTAATGTTGAATAGTGTTTTAAAGTGAAAAAATTTCTCTTAACCGTGAGGAGGATGATCATGCACTTTGTGTTTCCATTGTATTTCATGATGGGGAAACTTGCAGCACAGAAGAGCAGGCCAACTGTAAAAATAGCATGAAAGCACACTTTTGTTAGGATCTGTAGTCCAGTGGCTTAATTTTTGAAGTCCACTTTGAAGAGTACCTATTCCATTGGTATCAAGGGCCTCAATAGTACCGGAAAATTTACATAAGTTTAGGAAATACGGGAAAGAAGATAGCATTTCTATACTCTTCTAATGTCCCTTGAATTTTTAAAATGGCTAAAATATGTGCACTTTCTGCTTGTCCATCCAATATTTATTAAAGAATGATAATAAATATTTGAAAAATAGATATTTTATTACATTTCCAAAACAGAAATAAGACTATATCACACAGTGAGGTATTTTTGCATATTTTTGTCAATAAACATATAATTAAAACACTGAATACTGAAATCTTAATTGGGTTTTTAAGCAAGGAGAAATGCTATAACTGTGCAACTCACATTAAATGAATATGCATAGAGATTTCAAATTAAGCATTATCATGTAAAATCTGGAGATCTGTTGTCATAATTCATGTGGGAGGAAGGCCTTTCTGGAAGGAAGCTTAGAAAGGGAATATGGATTTTTTAGATGTTCTCGTTATAATGTGGCTTAGGGAGAAATGCTTGAGTTAAGATTGTGTGCGTGTGTGCAGACCTACAGTAAAAAAGAAAATGTGACTGCTACATTGAGTAACAAAGGCCATTAAAAATCAATGTGTCCCCTGGTTTTCCACCCCCAAACAATGCCATTGCTCTTGTCTCCCAGCGGCAGAGAAATATCCATCAAAACAGGCTGAGAAAAACCATGATCTTCCTGAAACTTCAGCACTATTTTACCTAGATGGAAGGAAATCAGAGAATATCAGGTACAGTAAGGACTCAGCCTAACGTAACTGTGTATGAATAAACCCCAAAACAATCCTTAATTATGAGAATGGGCTAGGCCTTGATTTTCCAACCTGATTTCTAAAGGAGTTGGTTCAACAACATCTGGATCTGTTGTGCTGAGTTTTCAAAAGATCTTTGAGTACTGAAGAAATTTGAACTCATTGAAAGACAGCTAACACCCTGGCAATGTTTATAAAGGGTAAATGGATGGAGTGATTGATCACATGTCTGTGTAGGTATGGGGAAAATGACTGCTAGGCTGTTCTGGGTAAAACACAGGTATTTTACACTGGCTGAGTCTGAAGTCATGCATCAAGAAAGAAAATGCAGCCTGTGTATGAAATCAAGGACTCTCAAAAGCAATAAAACTGAAAAGTCCTGGGCCTTCTTGGCTGGTCATCAGCCAAACACAAATTTTTAGTCCAGTGTTGTAACCAAAGGTCTGGTGAAGACCTACAGTGCATAACTGAGAGCTGTAGAATAGAACAGGTTTTGGGATGTGGAAAATAACAGGAACTGGCGCCTGATGTGAAAAACTTTTGGAATTTTTTGCTTAAGTCTACCTGAAAAAGATACTGATAACTGAAGTGTCTTTAGGGGAGAACTTGAGGGTTATTGTGACCTTGGAAAACACAGTGAGAGATGCAGGTACCTTCATAAATTTATATTCTTGGGGGAGGAAATTAAGAGGTGACTTGGTCAGAGAAAACATACATTTAAATGAGAAATAACCTCTAGGAGAGTGTTCTTCATCCTGTCTGGAAGGTGATAACAGGAACTGCTGTTTGATGTTGAATTTAGACCTGTTGAGACGGGACACAAATATGTTAATAGGTCAGCAATGACAAGGAAGCAGGACTGGATGAAAGTTTTAGGAAAGGCAGCTGATAAAAAAGGGGAGGGAAAAGAGCATATTAGAAGTACTAAGAAGGAGATAATGTTAATGAATTCAGAAAGGGTTGTCAAACACTAACTGATCTGATCTGATAAAGGGCAAAACCAGACATTTTGGAAAGGACAGGAGACACAGCAGGATGTCAGTGGAAGATCAGGTTCAGCCATGTTGGTGTATATATGTGACACATAGATGTGACTGTGGCATATTTTTAAGGGATCAGCAAGGCATACTAAATGATCTAAAAAACATACCAGCCTTTGCTGCCACCCTTCTTTTAGGACAAGTAGAAGACAATAAGTAAGGAAGACATTAAAGCTGTACAGTTTTTCTTTGAAAAACAGAGATCTCAGGGAGTGCAAGGGGACAAATATGTGCTCAGTTTCTCTAAGGATGGAAACTGCAAGCCTATCCTGGCTTTTATCTCCTTTTTGCAGTAATTGCTCTGCATAAGAAAGAGACATTGTGGAATGAAGTGGTATTTTTCTCCAGAGAGGATTTAAGTAGGTCCTATAGCCTATATTAGGCAGGAGTTCAGGGCAAATGATCCAGTTGTGTCCTCTGTCTTAGATTAACTTTTAGGCATTGATTACATACTTAGACGTAATTATAAAGGTAATTTTTTTTCAAAACTGTATTTGTAAATTAAATATATTTATCTCCTTGGTCAGTGGTATGGAATATTTCCGGTGCTATAGCATAAGCACTGCTGTTGAATGTTATCATTTTAATGGGGACCAGAGTCAGTAGAGGCCAACCCTACAAGTTCTTAATGTTTACCAGATGATACATCAGAGTGTCATCACTGGAAAACATTCTTCCATAAATGGAGGCTGAACTGTCTGTGGATGAAGTGACTTTTTAACAGGTTATCTGAAACTTTCAGGAAAAACTGTCTTTAGTTTGTTCAGATTTGCTCAGAATTTAGTAGAGGAGTTACTTACATTACAACCATAATGTATTTGTTAAAAATGTGTGCTCACTGAAAACAATTGCCAAGAAAAAGTGGTTGAAATAACACACACTTGAAATAAACAAAACTTTAAATGAGAAATAAGCATTAGACAAAAGCAGCCTACATGAAGAGGAAATAAAAACAATAACAGCTGTTATGGGACACAAATGTATGCTTTGGAATTTGTCAGATTTTCATTCCTGCTATGCTTAACAAACATTTTGTTTTTATTGTATTATCTCAGGTAAATATACTCTCCAGATACCCATGACTAACTAGCAAAGACTTATAGATACAAAAGCTCTTGGTTCACTGATAAACAGAGTGTATCTATGAAAAACGCTAAAGACAAATTGAATAATGAAGCATTACAGAGAGCACAACCACATTAACTATTTCTGAACAGAAATGTGGAATATGCTGACAGTGCTATGATGTAAATTTAATCAATGTATTCCAATATACCACAGAGCCAAAGTTAGTTTAAGGTTCATTGTAAAGCAACATATTTGAAGTATAAGTATGTCTGAAATACCAAAAAAAAATGCCTAGTTGTCAGGTGTGCAGTGAGAAACAAAGTCATGAAAAGGTTGATAGGAAACAAATGAAAGCTCCAAACAAGGTGGGTTTGGTTGCAAGTGAATTTTAGACTGCATAGAGATCTACAGGAGAGAAAAGGGTTTTGAGAAACTGAATAGCAAACCATTATTTTTAAAAGTTAAAAACAGAAAATAAAACTGTGTTGTAGTGTGGATTTTTGGTTTTCTCTGTTTAATGCTTCATTTATTTATAAGTTTTTTATGTAATGGTTTGTCCCATGTACCCTCTGCCCCCCCGCCCCGTTNGTTATTTCCAAAATAATATTTTTATCAAAATATCAGTGGACCCTAATCCTTTTTCCAATTGAAAATTGAAATTTAAAAAATATTTTCTTATTTAGAATAACAAAAAATACCCTTAAAAATATTTTCCAAAAGCAAGTTCTTCTGTTTCAGTGATGGTTTTTATTTTGTTCTGTTTTTACCTTTATCCTACTGATGCCCTAGCTTTCAGAGTTCTTTAAAATTCATGATAATTGCTTTCTTCCCTTTGGAAAACATAAGTTTCTTCATGATGCTACAGTGTAATAATTGCCTATATAATTAACTTTAAAAATAAGTAAAAATCAAAGTTTTGCATCCGTGAAGATGCCTTGGTAAAGTGGCTTTCAGAATTAGTGAGTGTTGGGTTTTTTTTGACCAGGTTTGAAAGAAAAAAATAAAATAAATTAGTGGTTCTCAGGATAATGTAATCATGAATTCACTTTGCCACATTCGGGGGAAAGGGAGCTGTCACCTTTTTAAGGTGGTATTTGTGGCTCAGATTCATACAGGACCTCAAGTGGCCTGAACAGCCACACAGATAAAACTCAGATAAAACAGAGTTTTAGGCACTATGGGGTCTGTGTGCATGTCCAAATGTGCTGCAAATGATGCTGAGCATCTTAATTCCAGTCTTGTGCTTTCCTGGAAGTGCTGCTGCTCATAGATCATCATCACTTGCTTTCCTGGCACCACTCATGAACACTTCCTGAGTTTGGAATGGATTAAGAAGTTTAATTGCCCAGAGGTTCTCTGAACCTACTCATTTAATGGGGGGGAAGAATGGACATGTGGTAGCTGTTACTGTCTCACCATTCAACTGGAGATATGGGTGATGGAGATCTCCTTAATCTGGGGAGGGGCTATGAAAACAGTTTCCATTTCCTAAGAAAGCACTTTAGTCCTCAGGTAACTTGCATCCATGGGATACTGAGATGCTTGACCCTTCCTTCCAAAGGAGCAAGTGAAAAGAAAAGCTACTGTGGAGTCAGAATTACTGATGTTGAGTATTAGGAAGGCAACAGATTAGAGGGAATTTGTTTCTGTAGCCCAAGGATGTTAGACTTTTCCAAGAAGACTGGCAATTTTTTAAGGGACTACAATGATATTTTTAGTTTTAAAAGGTTTTGATCTAAAAGCCAGATACAACACTGGGTGTGAACTCAGTGAGTGGGTATAAAACTGGATCTCAGGTCCCATTCAATTTCAACTGCAATGGGTTATCTCTTCTTGAAGTGCTGGGTCTTTTTAGTATTCCAAATATTTGCTAAAATTGTTATTCAGTATGCTATTCTATTCATGATACTCAGTTTATTGACTGATATATATCTGATATAGGGAATGGAATGTGGCTTTGTTTTCATTTTGAAGTAAGAGAATCCTCATTTGCTTGATTGCTAGAATATGGAAGTATTTTCTGGACAGCCTGAAATTTTAACAGGTGGGTTTAAGTCTCCTTTTTTGACATATTTAACCAGAATGCACTGGGGAGACAGTTCAGATTAATTTCAGAGTTTCTGGCACTATCCAAGCGCTTTTAGGAAATTGTGTGAGTTGTTGCATTGATCAGAACAACTGATCCAAACCTCTCCTGCAACAGCAAATCCTTTTAAAAGTGCTCTGCAAAGCATTTCAGGGATTTGAAGGTCACAGTGTTTGCATCATAGGCAATGGTGCACGCTTCAAAACAAAAGTGCTGCAAGGAAAGCACATATGTATGAGTTCTCTCTGGATGTAAGAAAGGGCAGCTTATCCCCGTTACACAGGATTATTTGGGATCTCTAATATTTACACTGTGAAAACCCCATTCATGGGACATATATCATTTAATTAATTGATGTCAAGAGTGATGTCAACATCAATTTGAAGAGACTGTTGCAGAAAACAGGAGCTGATTTTATAAGTTTTTCTTGTGGAATTTGAGCAACAATCTTTGTGCTGCAAGGTAGAGTCTGAATTCCATGGGAAACAAGTTTGAAGGCATTAAACACAGGCAATACTGAATGAAAAAGTAAGTCAATCCTAAATAATTTTGTTGTAGCACTAAGTTGTTTGACAAAACAGTTAATTATTTTGGAGATACTGAGAAAGAAGGCATTAACCCAATGAATAATTTAAAGCAATGTGCAAACTTAAATGGATGGAGAAACCATTCTTTCTAATTATTTTGTTCTAGTGTCATAAGGCAAGGACAAGTGCCAGTATCTTCCCTTTCCTTTTTTCTATTTTCATTTATTTTCTCTCCTTTCTTTTATCTTTGTAATGCATCAATTAAATAGTAAAGCATTTAGCAATAGTTTCCTTGAAACAAGCCTTGTGAGACAGCAGTGTTGTTTAGCATGGAATTGTAAGTAGCACGGCTGTTAAACCTGAAAGCTGACAAAAATTCTCTTCATTATTCTTTGTTGTTGTTTATATGCTAACCAAAGCCAGTGTCCTCTCATATTTGGAGTAAAGAAGAGTGTGTTGGTGTTTGCTCTATCTTAAATAGTATTGTTTGGCTGTTTAACAAACAAAAAGAAAGCAGTCTAGAATCTGAAAATATTATGGAAATGGACTAGAGAACTGGCACCATCGTGTACTTTTTGAAATTTAGAGGGGTAGAGAAGAAGAGAATGCTATTGTAGCTGGTGCATAATAAAATGGAAAGAAAGAAAAAAGGCACCCACTAGGAATTCTAAAGGTAAAGAATAGAAATCAGAACATTGGAGAAAACAAATGGCATGTTCATCTTGCTTTAGGCTCACACCCATAAACTGATCTAAAACCTCATGAAGTCAATAGGAGGCTCTTTGCAGTCACTAATGGATTTTGGATCTGGCCCTAACAAAGAGGGTGATACAGGTTAATTGCCTTACTTAGTCTGCTGATAGAGCTGATAGATGTAGTTTCAGAAAAACAAACAAGTCAAAAAGATTTTTACAATTTTTCAGTCAAATGTCTGCAGAATGAAGAGCTCACAGAAACCACAGCAGGCAGAGGCTTTGTTCTGTCTTGATTTTGTGTTTCAATCAATATCATTACTTGTGTATTTTTCATGTTTCTATGCATATATTTTCTAAATAATAAATTTAATAATTTTGAACATGGAAAATGGGAAAAATGGCCCATGGGTTATTTAGCTTTTATGCACTCAGCCTATTTCTATGTATTATTGATTTTCAAAATACAGACTAATGTTAGTATAGAAAATATTTTGCCATCTGTATCACCCTGACTTTGCTTATTGCTATCCCCTTATTCTCACTGAATTTGGTGATGTTGTTTCAATTTTAGTATTTCTGCTTTCTGAGGGAAAGGGACTGTACAGGAGACAGAATTTCTCTATTTGGAGAACATGTGGTGCTAATAGCAGAATACTCCTGGATTTGAATGACAATATATTTCTTTACCAGATTGTAACTGAAACAGAAAGAATTGGTAATATTATATATCTCATTAATAAAGACCTCAGAAGAGATCTGAATTTAGAAAAGAACTTAGGACCAAGTCCTTTCAAATCAATTGTTTAAATCAAAATGTTTTTATGGAGTTTCTCTGTGTATGAGGGGAGAGTTCTTGGAAACCAGTGGAAGAAATTAGTCAGCTAAGTTATGGCGGTAAACATTGGTAATGGAGAAAATGTCAAAAAATTTTGAATGAGTTTTGTGACTTAGGAGGAAAATAAAAAATCTTTAAGGGAAGATCCTTAAGTGGAGGGATAAGATACTTCTAAAAGAATACTAAGGGTGAAAAATAGGTTGATCTGTCGCAGAAAGCATATCTGAAAGGTCAGCATTTGATAGAAAAGTGAGACTTAGCAAAAGTGAAGCTGAAAAAGATCTTTCTCAAAAAGAAAAAAAATGTAAATCTAAATAGAAGAGGAACAGGGATTAAATTTTGGAGCACTATCTAGTGAGATAAAATGATGATTAGTTTTGTGCCATCTACAAACTAGTATTTTGAATCCATATTTCTTAAGGACTATGAGGATGAATCAAGGACAAACTAGCAAATTATTTTAAAATAGAACATATGAGCAAGGAAAAGTTCTAGAGCCTGAAATTAATTTAAGACATGGAGGAAGGGTGGTTTCCTTTCTAGAATTTTAAATAAACTAACTAAATGAAGTTTTGAATGCATTCATCAAGGCAGTGGTCACACATTTGAAGCAGAATATAGAAAATTGGTGTAATGAGAAAGGAGAAAATATGTTGTAGCCTATTGTAGCAGCTAAATAGCACGCTAAACTTAGAACAGCTTTGAATGTTCTTTCACATTCAGGTCATGGAAATAAATGGAAAGTTGTATAAAATTCAACACAATTTAGCAAAGCTAGATTGTACGGGAGTAATTTGATAGCTTTTATTTGAACTGACTCCCTAGGAAAAGAAAATCTATTCTCCCTTTCTTGACTTAAACGTAGTAAGCATTGTGCTGGCCACTGTGGGGATTAGTAAAAAAGCTCTGGAATAGATAGTAGCTGTTTTTATGGGAGATGACAGGGATTGCTCTGAAGAGGTAACTGTCAGGTTGGATGATTATTGATGTGTCCTTCTTGATGGTTCCCGAGATGCGCTCCATTCAGTAATGATCTTAGCGCAAATCATTTCTCCTTGACGTACTCTGTGTCAGTGAAATTACCTGATGTCACAGCACTGGAAAAATTTCCAGTATGGGGAGGATGTAAGTGTTCTAAAGAGATCAGTGGGTAATCTCAAGCATTGATGTAAAAGAAAGGTAATTAAATTTAATCATGCCAAGTGGTGTGTTAAGTACCAATAACTAAGAACAAGAACTTCTGCCGTGTAACTACAGCTCATTAGCTGACAGAGGTGGAAAAGATTTTCATGAAGTAGCTTTGTATAAGTAAATTAATTTTAAGCAGTTGCAAAAAAGACAAACTGGAAAAGATGTGCAGTCCTGCCATTATCAAAGGAGGTGTTTTCTGTACATATAGAGATGTGAAAGTTATGTGCCAAAGTATCATTAGATCTATTGGAATAGTGCTTTTGTGTCAGGTTTCATGTGTTTAAAAAAGTTGATTTAAATGAAGATACGTTCAGGAAATGGCTACTAGAATACTGTAGGTAATAGGCTGGCATCCATAAAGACTCTAAAAACTTGTCCCATGAATCCTAGAATGGGAAAGTCTGAGACAAGAGATTATTATCATTTGTAAATACAGTTGAGGGTAAAAACCAGAGGGGAAAAAGTAATTAGCAAGATTAAAGGAAATTGTTGATAAAATAACAAAGTCTGAATTGATCCACTATAAATTTCAGCTGAAAATGGAGCTGAAATTTCAAACCATTAAGCTTTCCCTCCAAACACTGACTATTTATGTATAGTCTTCCAGTAAGAATAATTTCTGAAGTGAATTACTTTGTACAGTTTATACAGTGTGCAGCAGCCATAGGGCTCAACTCAGAAAACCAGGACTTCTTCCTGTGATTCTGAAGAATGTGCTCACGGGCAACACTGTAGGATTCCTGCTTTTAAAAACCTATCTACACAGATAAATAGGGCAGATCAAATCCTCATTTGCATGCAGAATGCATCCTGTAGTAAACTGGTGCTTCAGGGTTAGACTGTGATTTTGAAGCTACATCTGCTTCAGGTGCATTAAAGCATTCTCTACATCCCTCCTCGGGCTATGTAAGAACCACAGATGTGCTCTCTTGTCACCTGAGCAGGTGGTTGGATTATGCATCAATAACTTCAGCTGCCCTTACCCATTCACCACAACTGAACAATGGGGCAGTACAATTTGCCTCTGGTGTTAAGGTAAGGAGAGGAGCAAGCTCACGGTGCGGTGCGTGAGGACTCAGTCTGAGCATTGTGGTTCACACACTTCCACCAGCTCAGGACCGTGCTGAAAGCAGTGTGGGTGTATCAAACTGTAGCTGCACGTGCTTCCTGAAGTAACATTATGCTGCTCTCAGCACCTGGAAAGCGTTGTCTACTATGTTTGTAAAGTGCTAGGATAATCAAGTGCTGCTTCGTGACTAGCATTCCTAGGGTTGGCATAATGCACCTGATAAATGAGTATATTGTTCATCCAGTGATGGATTCACTTCTATAAAGCTGACGAGATTTCATGGAACTACTAGGTTTGCAGTATTTACCTATAATTTCACTGCTATTTCTCACATTGGAAAAGATACGACAGCTCTGCTCTAACTAGTGTTCTCCTTGACATGCAGGTACCAGATCTGGGCTTTTCAGTTCATGCTGTTTTTCTAAATAGCCATTACTGGACTTGAGAAAAGGGATATTTATCCCTGAACTATCTTTATGAAATAATGAAAACAATTGTCCCTTGACAAGTACAGAGGAGGAGACTGAAAGAATGTACATGTTGCTTCATTCAAATTCTTTCATACTGGACAAAAACATGATTTATTTTACTTCCTACTTTTCACTTGTGTAGTTTTGGCTATGTTCGAAGATTCCGCTTGCTCTCACTACAATTCTTACCTGAAATGAGTACAAGGGATCAAATTAATCTTTACCATTGATCATTCTTCTCTCCTGAAAAGGCAAATAGGACACCAATAGTTTGAATTGTGCTTCAGCAACTATGTATTAGTTATTTTTAAGGTATATTTCACACCTCTCACATGTGCGTTCTGTGTCATTGATTTGTTCTTGACCTGGCTTATTTTTGCCAGAGATCATGTTTTTATCCCATTGCTGTTTTCTTGCTTGTTTATTAAGTCCAAAACAAAATTATTCCACCATTCATTGTCTCACTCATCATCACCATCCCCAATGCTGAAAATGAAAGGAAGTCTGTATGCCCAGAATTTTATTAAAGTAGTTGGAAATTCACCAAGTTTCAGTCGTAAGTAAGATGGTTTTCCTTAGTTCCCATTCTCTTTGGTTCATTTAAAAATTCTACTTCATGTGAATAGAATTTACTTAATTTATAATTCACTGCTTAGTACGTTAATGGTCAATCTTCTTCGGTTGATTTCACTTTTTTTCGCTAATTCCAAGTAAAAAGCAATCACATGTCAGAAATCAGATGTTGCAAAATGTCGAATTTGGAGCTCCTTAGCTTGAACAGATCCTTGCAGCTCTGTAAACAATATGAAGTTACGCAGTTTTAACACACAGTTTAGTGCCACATGTGACTGTGGGGCCACAGAAGTGTCAGAACCACTGTGCACCAGGTGAGGCTGGAAGACATAGTGAGGATGGCAGGGAGAAGAGTAAAAGTTCAAATCTGTTGATTTGTGCATGGTGAGTATTTAATTCCAAGTCTTTTCCTGCAACTTATCATACCCATGGGGAAAAGATGTTTGTGAATAGATCTCCTAAAGCATGGTGTTAAGTATTAATAAGAATGCATTGATTTTCCTGAAAATCACTGATAGCTCTTTTCGTCACTTCTACCAAAACAAGGTTTCATCACTGTGCTCTTCCAATATGTGTTTGACATCACTTGCTGAATAGCACATCCCATTGCTTCCCTGTATTCACGCCTCTGTTTGTTTCTACCTTTGGTATTCTATGCATCATTCTTACGCTTGGATTGTAAACTTGTTTGGCATCTATGTTTACACAGCACTTGACAGAAAAAAATGAATTTGTATTACAGTATGTATGAAAGCTCTCCAGTAGGTATGGTTATATCCCACCTCCATAACCCTTTCCCTTTCCTTCCCCAAATTATCCCTTTCCCCTAATGATCTTACAGAATAAAGCAAAGTCAGACATACAGATGGACACCATGGAAGGTGGAAACAACCTAGCATTGAATACTTCCAGGGGGTAGGGTATCCATAACTTCTCTGGGCACAACTTCTCCAGTGCCTCTTCTCAGTGAAGAATCCCTTCCTGGTATCTAAGCTAAATCTGCCTTCTTTCAGTTTGTTATAAATGAAAAGCGAAATCAAAATTATCAAATAACAATTTATTAAAACAATCCCATTACCAAAAGGAAGAGCCACAATAAAAGAGAAACAACACCGGTGTGGGTGGCAGAGTGGCCGCCTCTGAGAGACTGATCCACCCTGTCCACACTGTACAGTCTCTAGGGTCCGGTTTTTATAGGGTTTTTCATATCCTCGGGCAAGGTTTATTGTAAGGCTTTGTATAGTGTTCATGTGTAAGTCCGACACTTCAGGTTCTGAAAAGGTTTCCTGTCCAGGCTCGGGCTGCTGGATAGGTTTCCTGGAACTGCTGATTGTCGTGCAGTCCAGCTCCCGATCCATATCAGGTGTTGATGACCAGTAGAAGGCAGTGATTAAGAGCCATCTCGGAGCCGGCCAACTCTTTTCTGTTGTAAATGTTCCTGGCCACGCTTATTGTTTCCCAGGGAGTGGGTCTGATAAGCGAGTTTCACTGCTGGACACACCTGACCTCAATCACAGTTTTGTTACAAGTTTCCTGTTTCAATTTTTCTTATAAGACATATTTTATACTGCACAAATTTTTCTACCACTACATTTATTACAAGTTTAAAGCTGTTGCCCCTTGTCCCATGATGACATACGGAAGTTCCTTTCCAGCGGAGACCTTGTTCTGCAGGCTGAACAACCCCAACTCCCAGCCTGTGTCTCCATAGGGGAGGTGCTTGAACCCTCTGGTCTTACTCCAGCAGGTCCATGTCTCTACGGTGCTGAGGGCCCCAGAGCTGGACACAGCACTCCACAGCAAAGGTGAGATGTGCAGAGCAGAGGGACAGAATCCCTTCCCTAGCTCTGCTGTCCACACTGGTTTGGATGCAGCCCAGGACATGGTTGGCTTTATGAGCTGCAGTTGCACATTGCCAGGACATGCTGAGCTTCTCATGAGCCAAAAGCCCCAAGCCTAAGTCCTTCTCCCCAGGGCTGCTCTCAATACCTTCTCCACCCAGCCTGCATGTTGGCTTGGGATTGTCCCAACCCACATTCGGGACCTCATACTTGGCTTTCTGTTGAACCATTGAACTTCATAAGTTTTGTACAGGCCTACCTCTCAAGCCTGTCCAGGTCCCTCTGGATGGCATCCCTTCCCTACAGTGTGTCAACTACACCACACAGCTTGGTGTGGTTGTCAAACTTTCTGAACGTGCCCTGGAGGATCCACTGTTGTCTCCAAAGAAACAATGTTGAACACTACTGATCCCGTTAGCAGTCCCTGAGCATATCCATATTGTTTGTGACTCTTACTACTTGTAATTGATGATAAAACTCTAATTAACCGTAGGCAAGGTATGTGCAGCAAAAAAATTGGGAACACTGAAACAAAAAAGACAATAACAAAACTCCCCATACAGATCAATTTTACCTGAGGCCTATGGCACTGTTTGTGGACGTACAATGCTAAGCTCTCCCTTAATTAGAATCAGTTCAGGAGAAGAATGTAGTCAATAAATGATGAAAGAAAAGCCTTTCAATTGCCAATTAGCAACTTCTGATCATGCATATTTTATGAAATTCTGAAAACATGGGTAAACATGCAGCAGCAAGTGTATTAAATTATATGAAATATAATCATTAGATGGCTTCAGGGGAAGATGAGTTTGGCTGGCATTTAATCATATGTTTATTTTGTTATATAAATATATTGCAAGTCATTTTTACACAGACAAGTTTTTATAAGTTTGATTATATGCGTTCTCTCGTTTGGCAACTCTTTTCCTGAGCTACACCACTCTTTCTCTTGAGTAATGGTTCAAATGAAAAGGAGTTTCTAATTCAAGAAGTTGAGAAATCGTTCTCAACTTGCATCTTTCTGTGCACTTATACGAGATATCTCTGAGGTCCTTTTTGGAAAAAAGGATTTTCCAAGGGGAAATTTTTCAAAAAACTTTATCTGTAATACCCTCTACAAAATGTACTACATTAATGGTATTTGTAGTTTTGTTAGATCAGAAATATTTTTCCTACTGATTTGACCTGAAAGCAACCTGCTTAGTAGTAGCATTTCCCCATAATTTAATTTGTTGTAATTTTTTTCTGAATCTTATCAGTTGTTTTTCCAATACTAATTGTAGTGTAATGCCATTCTAGTACATTAAAGAAAATATTTTTATATTAATCTCGCTTATTTTCTTATTATCATCAGCTGTCCTGTATACATCATAGCTGAAAATAAGTTATTTCAACCAGCAGTAAGAATACCATGCAGTTCTTTCTTTGTAGTTCAGCTGCTTCCTAAGTATTGCTGAACTCTGTAGACAGATTTTTTTCTTTTTCTCCCCATACCTAGGTATCAAACAGCAAGCAATTTCTGCCTTCTCACTCCCTCTCTCTTACACTGTCCTTCTCTCCCCAGTTTATTTTATGCAATTTAAATGCTGATGTCAAGTTCCTCCTTTGGTGAAAGACAGAAATAAAGGTAGTATCAGCCCAGGTTTTCGGGATTGCTTCAGTTTTTCTTTGGCAATATGCCCCTGCTGCCTAAGGATCAGTTTGGATAAGTGAAGATAGTGTGGTTCCTAGAGGAGGTTATTTCTTACTTCGTCTCTTGTTATACCAAGTTGCCAGTTTTTAATGACTGTCATGTTATAAATATTAATGGTCATAGCAACACCCAGAAGTCTCAACGCAAAGTGGCGACTCTGAGGCTTACGTTTTTTCTCCAGAAAAAACCACTATGAACCCTTCTAGCACTGAGAATTCTGTTCTTCATCCTTGTCTCTCAGCTTCCTGCCCTCTCATCAAGACATGCTCTCCTCCTTACCTTCTGTCCACTCTCACCTCCTTACTTGCTTTATTCAGTTTCCCAAAGACTTCCTCAGGCTTCTTAAAAGTTCACTTCTGTCTCCCTGTGTGCCTGTGTGTTCATAAATATCCTCTTTGTCCCTCTTTACCTTGTCTAATCAGTTCAGCCTTGTGCAGCATCTGATATTCAGCATCTGACCTATTTTGGGGAAAAGATTCACTTTGCAGGAAAGGATAAGAATTCTTTCTTGGGAAATTTTATGGATACGATTTTAAGTGTATGTTTGTGTAAGGCAGTCTAACCAGAAGATGTCCAAAGAAAAAAGACTTACAAATATCTTCACTGAATATTTGTTAAACCTAAGACTCTAAAATTTAACTTCTTTTCTTAGATTCAAGTTTACTTAGCAGCATCTCAAGTGCTGATTAACTAGACCTGATGTTAGGGTCCCTTAGATTTCTGTTAGATTTAATTATACAGGAAGTGCAGTTTCTTACATTATTTTGACACCACAAGAAAGCCTGAATACATTAAAGTCAGTATCAGACAAAATAAGAAACCCAAAATAGTGTAATTACAGAACTCATAGAGAGTTGAGAAATAGAAATATGATAATGAAATGCTGAAAAATGTTCAAGAAAACAGAACAGTTCTTTTGTTCTTTTAAAGAAAATATTATGAAGAAATAAAGAATCATGAGGTCATTGAATAGAAAAAGGGATAGAACAGAGGTTGAGCCAAGAGCAAGACTGAACAGTGTCGAGAAGTGTTGCAAGGACATATGGAACAAATTAATTTACTTTTTATAAATGGTTAATACCTAGGTTTGCTTAGCAATAGGCATTAAGACTGGGATTAGGATGGGATTGCATTAGGAATGAGTGGCTGCACTGCTGCTGGTGGCACACCAATGGGATATGAACAATAGGTGGACGTTTTTAGGAGCTATAAATCATCCTGTTTTCATTTCACTGCTGTGATGGGTACCTGGGCCAATGTGCCCCCATCAGTGTCTTTTTAGTCAAGGCAGTCTTGTACCTCAGGTACTCCTCTCCTATTCCTCACTTCTGCTTCAGCACTTCTGTTGGCTTCTCCATTCTCTGCTGGAAAAATCATGAAAAATAGCAGTAGATCTCAAAACCTGGTTTTGAGCTATGAATGCAGAATGTGATCCAGTGTTTTTGATAGGAGAAACTTAGCCTAAAATGGCAAAGATAGCAGTCCTGGGAGAAGAGAGCCAGAGAACATAGTGACACATCCTATCTCATCAGCTTTGCTCAACCAGGGAGAGTCCTTTGCAATGCCTCTGAAACCTGCTCTCCCTTCTGTTGAAGAGAAGCTGAGTAAAGGAGAAAGTTTTCTGAAAGGTAAGCTCACAGTGAACAGTTGTGGGTGCACAGGATGCATTCTGGTGTCAGTTGTGCCATCTGGAAGAAAGACTGCTGTGGACTTTTTTATAGTCACTATGAGTTTTCTAAACCTTAAGAGGAAAATCATTCTTTTGCTTTCTTTGGTGACTTGGTCAAAAGAGTGGTTTGTTCTTCCACAAGAGGATGAGATTTAACTGTAGGGTAACTGCAGCCACGCTAATGTAAAAAAGAAACCATGAAACAGCCATGAAATCATGTTTTAGTAGGCATCACTTGAAGGACAAAATACAAAAATAAAATGTGAAGTGCTAAATTACTTCTACGAGTTGTCAGATAAGATTTCTCTAAAACCTCAGATAGTGAAAAAGATCTGAAGGAATTTAGAGCGAAATATAATTTTAGCTTCTAAATAAAATAAAAGAATCATCCTCTAGAGGAAAGAAAAATACTAGAAATCATTCTAGACTACATGTAACTGTTCTGAGAATAGATGTAGTAAGAGCAAGCTCAGATACACTAATCTTCTGAATTTTGGTGTTAGAACTATTATGCAGGAGTTGATTACTTTGCTATAAAGGAAAAACAAAAACAGTTGCAGGCCTGATGAAGAAGAATGGACTGATGGAGTTGACACAGTAGTCTTTCCAATCACTGGGAGAGTAAAAATTTTTGAAGCCTTATCAAGGAAAAGTTAGCAGAGGTGCAGACTAACTGTACACCACTGCCAATCAATACTAACTAATCTTGAATTTTCCTGCTGAGAGTAGGTAGAATGCCTACGCTATGATATATTCAGTGTATAAGCCTGATCTAGAATCTTTTTACCCATGAAAAATCAATACAGTTATTCTTGGCAAAAGAAGCACGTGTGGAGTATATAAATACAAGATACATTCCTAAAGATGGAATACCTTTAAGCAGTTTCCCTGGAACATTTAGCCACATCTATGGAAGATGCTCAGTCTCTGAAAGCGCTGGTCTGCTGCTTCTTGCTGTACAATATTCCCTGGCCACGTTTTCCCTAGGAAACACAGTCAGTTTTTGATTTAGGTATTCTCATGGCTTGTAAATGGCTTCTTTAAGAAGCTGGCTTATTGAATCTTTGTTGGGCAAAGGAGCGGCTTTCTGGAAGTATAACTTTAATGTGGAACCAGCACAACTCATTATTTTAAGTTAATTTCTCAAATTTTGTCTATTTAGTGACCACTTTAAAGAGAACTGAATTTAATTTTTTTATACTCAACAAAGCTGGAAAAGAGGGCAATTCTTTTTATCTATTTGTAGTGACTGAGCTTCATATGAAATCTGGAGGAAATCTTATATGTCCACTGGGGTATCATCTTTGAGATAAAAAGAGTTTTATTCATCTTTCCATGTGCTCATATTCTTCCCTTTCAATTTTATTTGCTCAACAAAAAATAATCCCTCTTTGAGTACAGTGCCTTGTTTGAAAAAGTTTACAGTGCAATTAAATGAAAGCCAGTGATCCTTTTTATATTATTTATAAGTTGACACAGTAAATTTCAGTTTGAAAAGTTTTATGAAATATAGTTATGGGATTCTTGAACAACAGATGGTGGATAAACACTCTACACTTTGAAATTTGGTATTCATAGCACTTGTTCTGTCTGAGCTGTGGGTTCACTCTCTGTGGATGACTCACACAAAAATTTGCATTCACAGATAATGCAGAACAAACTTTAGTTTAGATCTGATTTTTTGTGCTTTCCTGACTGTGTGTCTAAATGTTCCTAATGAAGCAGTCTGACTTGCTGCTCTATGTATGCCATGCTACTTCATTGAAAGGAAGATATTTTTGTTGTCATGATGGTTTTCATCTGTGTGCTGGCATTTAAAAAAAAAATTCCTATTAATTAAGAAAAATTGTGTGAAGTCAGGATGACAGTGAGATTTTAATTTGTTCTTGTAAGTCAGTAAATTTTAAAAAGGCATTCCTCAGTGAAGTAAGTGATTGGTCACATGCTTGCTCTGTTTCACCAAAGTGCTCTTTATTCATTATTGTTAAATTTGATTGGGAAATAATTTTAAAAAATAATTTAAAACAACTACTGCAGAAATACTTGAATTTAAATGAAACAAAAGTCTTTAAGCATCTTGTCTCAAAATGTGTACTGAACACTTGAAGAGAACAGAGGGCGGATGGTCACGCCAGACATGCAACATGTTCTGTTCTCTCTGTGATGTTGGCACATGTGATGGTGGTGTAGGCTCAAAGATGGGTCATATTTAAAGTCAGGCTTTTTAGAAAGGGTCAAGTCAATTTTTTTTTACTTAAGTGCCCAAGCATTCTGTTTGTGTGCTGTAATATTAATTTTCATGTAAAATGATATCTCTAAAATCTCAGTATCACGTTGCATCTTTTGGCACAGATCTAACAGTTGCTTGAGGCACAGGTTGGATCCTTGTCTACTAGAGTCACATGCAACACTTTTAATTTGGTTTCAGAAGCTTCAGAAGTTTCTCTGCTATTATTCCAAATCCTCATACTGTTTTTTCATTTGTTGTTTCAATAGCATATCTTGAATTCTACAAAGAATTTCATTGAAGCCACTTGTTACGTTAATTGTAATGCATATTGTGGCATATTATTATTTTTGTAAATTAATTCTGTATTGAGTAACTACATTTCTGTCTCACTGAACTGAAGGATTAATAGGAATTAGAATTTACTCTCTCTGAGTATGAAAGCTATACAATTATAAAATAATTTCTTTTTCTGATTCTATATTTCTGTGGTTTAAAAGTGTTAAATCATTAAATGCATTGAAATCTATTATCCCCTTTGTACTGATGCATATAATTGTAATAATTCAGAATAGATGAAGCCCATGATGTGTTTCTGAATCTTGAAGAAGGGAAGGGGACAGGCTAATACTTACCCATCATTGTGTGCCATTGTCCTCTTGTGCAAACTATGGTGTGGGAGAGAAAGTTTTAAATCTTATAAATCTCTATGAAAGTGGCTGCAGGGGATAATGGAAGTGAATGCTAGAGGGAAATATCTAGGGGAGATTCATATGGATTAAGAGTGTGTGAATTGTTACAGCTGTATTGGCAAATATCCCACCTAAATTTAAAAGGAATCAAGAAAAAAGCACCAAAATACGTTTTATTTACACATACCCACTGTATTTCCAAACATCTAAAAAAAAAAATCTTTTCCAGATATAAAGCATTTTCTATTATTTAATTTAAATCTTGAATATACCCAGTGTGCACTGAGACATTTCAAGTATTGTTAAAACAGTCACTTTGCTTTATAGAGAAAGCTGAGGTAGCCATTGAAATGGATTGCTGCATGTAGAACAGCCATCCCCTCTTTCCTGTAAATGCATTCCACCACTGAGAAAACAAATATCTTTTTTAAGTTTTTCCCTCTTAAGATCAGCCTTTAACGGCCATTTCATTTGGCAGGTGAAAAGCTGTTTGTTAATTCACTGATTGTTGCCTTCCTTCAGAATCTAACCCCTTCTGATCGTGTCAGCTTTGGCATAAAACAAGCATATGCATAACTTAGAGATTTTGGTCATGTTTTACATCATCACTGTGACAGTACATCCCACAGGCTTCCTTTTTAAGTGTACTGTTCAGTGGTGAGATTCCTTTGATTACATGTATCCCACGAGTTTCTCAATAAAAAAATCCATCTTTAACTTCTGCATGGATCTTTTTATTTGTTGGATAACCCTTTGGAGATAATGAAAAGCCTTAATAGATACTAAAAAATATTATGACGTGATACTTACTTTTTTTTTTTTTGATGGAGTTCTACCCTTCACATATATTTGTTAAGAAGTAGCTTACTTACAGTAGCTTACAATGATAATGTGTAATTTATTTTCTAGCTGTAGAATTTTAATGACAAATCTTATTTCAGCTGGAAAATTCAGTCCCATCCCCCCCTTTGCTTTTTAAGGAGATTGGCATTATTAGCAGTATATTTGTACAAGTAGACTGCCTTAGACATGTAAAATAAAATTCTGATGCTGAATAAAGTTCATGGATTTTAGGAAGTGTAATGGCAATGTACTGTGGAAAAGGCATATGCATTAATGTATGTTTAACTTTAGATTACATTGATGCATATCATGGGAACGGGGAGATGTTTAGTGTTTAAAATTACCCTGCTTGTGCTTTGAATAGGATTTTCAACAAACCTATAAACAAAAGAAAATAAATATTTAATATGTGTTAATGAAAATAGTACAGATTCCTTGTGTTATACGTTTTAGGACAATACCTACTTTCTCTGTAGTGAATTTCCAGAAGGAATCTTGAGAAAAACAAGCTAAGGTACCAGCAATAGTTTCTCCTAATTGTTTCTACCTTTGGCTGTATATAACAGATGGCAGGGTAAGAGTTGCATGCAGAACATTCATCACCAACTTTTTTGTGGTATCTTTTTTTTTTTTCT
>VXBB01013008.1:246585-312714 GCA_013399915.1 Illadopsis cleaveri
AAAAAAAAAAAGAATGATGGGGGGAAAAAAAGAGTGGGCGGGGAAAAAAAACAAAATTAAACACAAAGATCATTTCAGTAATAGAGATTTTAGGAATCTGTGTTGTCACCTGAAACAGCTTCCAAACGCTAGGAGACATTTTGGGAAATACAGTTTTGCCTTCCGTCTTAGACTTTTCACTGACTGGTGGACTCTGAAACAGGCTTCCTGATATGCTGCAATGTCAGGGTGAGGTTGCAGCAAGAGTTAAGTGAATTCTGTGAAGTTCAACTATTTTTTTTCTTACTTGAATGCTAAAGATTTTCAAAATCATGTGACTTCAGAAGATTATGAGAAATTATTTTAGGTGCATTGAAGTAATTAACTCACTCAAAAAGATCTATGTGAGTTCTGCTGTCACCTTATTGATCAGAATTAAAAAGAAATTAAAATGGAGAACAATTTCCTTGTGATTGTGGTAAGCCTGTTTAATACGATAAAATACAAATCACTTGTAAAATACAGTCCCTTTCTCAGGGAAATACTCCGTCTGCTCTTGATTTGCATTTCTGATATTCTTTCTGCTTCTTGGACTTACATTCTTGAATGATTTTGTTAAAGACTGAATGACTTTACATCATTCTTAGTCAAACTTTCTTCTAAGGCAAATGCAGCCCTTGAACAGAAAAAAAAGGAGACAAATGAGACAATAAGGACAAAATAATCAGTCGAATCATAGTGAAGGCTATCATCCATGGTGAGCTGCAGTGTCATGGGAAAATGACTTCAGTAGCTCTTGGTGTCAGCTAAACTCTATTTCTATAGAAGTCAGTGTGGAGCATTTCTGTCAGTTACTGACAAAATAAAAACTCTGCAGCCTCATGAAGTTGCAGCCTGATGTATGGCTGCTCATAGAGGTGTGTAAAAGGAGAACACAAGATGGAAGGCTGAAAAAAAAGAAGGATGGGTCTCAAGGCCCTCTGACTACCCAAAACCAGTACCTGCTGGGGCTTCTTATTTATTTTTGTGATCCTTATTTGTAAGTGTAACAGTCTTGAGGGAGGAGATTCAAACTGGCCACAACTTACAAGTTTTATTTTCTTTTCTTGGTACGTGAATAATCTGTCATTTTATTCTGTCCCCAAGTGCTATGTTTCAGTGCTGGGAGAAGGTGTAACACCAGTCATCTGCAGTCAGCTGTGTGGCTGTCGGAGGTTGTCTGCCACCCCAGGGCCAGGAGAAATACAGCCAGGCCTCTTCTCTGCTCAGACTGAGCTATAAAGAATTCCGATGGTCCTTGTGGTGTGCAAAGCCCCATTTGAGAAAACCATAAAGGAGGCAGGCAGGTGTAGTAAACCTCAAGATGAGGTGCTGACCTTCCCTTCACAGGAGAGCAGGAAGGCAGCCTCAGGGGCTGGGCTGCGAGAAATTGTTTTGATGTGGTAGTTTGACCTGATTTTCTGTGTTTGAAAAGTAAAGCTGAGCCAAGAGACAAATTTGAGCTTAGTGGTAAATCCCTGAGAAGCATAGCCTATCCAGCATGAACAGGAGGGAACTCAGGCAATATTTCGTTTAAACCGAACCGGGCGTGTTGTGCTATGCTAAGTCTATGTGCAACGATGGGAGCCTTGCAACAAAAGGCGGGGAAGATAGTAAGAAACTAAACTAACAATTACAAAGTACATTCATCCATCTATTACTGTGCAATTTTATGCAAATCTTCCTTGTATAGTCAGTAACTAATTATATGAGGTTTTTATAGCAGTAGAAACTGAGAGCTTGGACAAAGAGATGGAAAGATTTAGGTCAAGAGATAATTTAACTAATAAGAATTGAACACAAAATATTTTGGATATGATCCCTTATATAGGATCATAGAATTACGTGTGTGTGTGTATATATATATATTTGGACATGCTAATAATGATGTTTGAGCAATACCATTAAAAGTTTGTAGGTCTGAGGCTTGTTCAAACTTCTTTTGTCCCTTATGTGTGTGGGATTTTTTGCATAGATTTCTTCTACTGAAGGATCCTGAAATAAAATAGGCAAGCATATTTAAGCCTAAATATGAATCTCAATTAAGAAGTATCAGTGGAGTATTCCAAAAGAGGAAAACTTTTTCTCCTCTGTATCAGCTGCTATTAGTTCTCATTAAGTATTTATCTGCATTGTCACCAGGCCTCTGAGCTCATTGTTAACTTGCTTTGTAAGCATCCAAGAGATGTAAGGCTTGGAGTAGAAAGACTACAGTGAATTAACTTGACAGATATATATGGGGAACCACTCCCAAGCATGAATCAGCATGAGAAAAAGCATGAATGTTCCACCTTGGAAAATGCCATGGCTAAGTGATGGTTCAGTTGTTTCGGGCTGCAGGATGGCATTTTCATTGGTTAGCATGAAATGGGAGGGAGCAGATATGCCAAGAAAAGCTGTGAAGATAATTACCACGCACTTTTTTTTCCTTTTTTTTTTTCTGGAATGGGGACAAAGGAGGTGCAAAACCTAAAGGGTGAGGAACCAAGCCTTGTGGAAATGTTCAGGAAGCATTGCAGTAGTAAACAGTACTTACTGGAACTTGGAATTACAGCTTGACAAGGGCAATGAGATTTTAGTACAGCAACAATATGCTGGTAAACCTGCATACTAAATGCAGAGCATGGAAAGAAGCATGAGGCACAAGGAGAGATCTGTACATCAGTATTGCTGGTCAGAACTGAAATACAGTAGCTTTTAACCAAAATGTTCCTATTGCATTATTTTTCAAACCACGGCTCTCAAAAAGCCGTGAGGGATTGTAGCTATGCTTTTAGCCACGTTGGCTTTGATCAGAGGTACAAAGGTTTTTCCATGTAGGCGAGGCAGACCCTTCATAAACCATAGTGGGGAAAAAGAAGTGTGATTTCTCTTAACTTTTGTGGCAAGTTTCTGGTGCAGTAAAGCCTTTCAGGGATGTAAGTGTTTGTCAAGGCAGCTCGTGCCTGACAGCTTGTAGATCCTGTTGATCAAGTCAAGGACTGCAGCCAGAATAATTGCTTTAAATTTGCTGGATAGAGAAGTGCCAGTGAGGAGTGCTACCCTGTGCTTTTAAAAGGTTGCTCCTAAGGGGCAGAATCAGAACAGTCTTGTAGTGTAACTGATGCACATTTATGGATAAATGTCAAAGATAGCACTAATTCTCCTGAGAAGTGTGTAGCAGTGTTATCACATCACTGCTTACAGACAGCATTGCTGTAGCATTTTTTAGTTCTAAAATGTTAATGGAAAAAGATACAGTAGGAGGAAAAGAGTGCTGAAATTATTTCCTCCGAAAAATCAAATGCATTTTATGTGATGAACTGTAACAACTAAGCAACCCCACATAACAGGCAAGCTTTGAAGGATTTTTTAAAGCTCTCCAGAATAATTTTTTTTAAATTATGATGTAGCTGTGTGTGTCTTGTGCTAATAATTATGCCCAGATTTGTCCTTGTTAACCTCCTCTTTGCCTTTCCCTATCAAAACTAGGTCTTGGGTATTTGGGAATCTACCTCTTTTCAGAAACAAAACTTACTGCGTATTTTTTTTAAATCTCCTTGAAGATAGAGGTTTGTTGGGTTTTTTTTGATTGTTTTTTGTTTGTTTGTTTGTTTTAATTGCAAATCAAGTATTACTCAAAATTTTTAGAAATTTGCCTTTGGTTTTACTAATGTTTTAGAATTTTTTGTTCCAGGCTTCCTGAAGTATGTTTAGGTAGTCTTTTTTTCTTTCCTATGTGTTGGACAGTTAGCTTAATAATATGACATACAGAAAGGATTTCAGGAAAGTACTCCTGAAGTATTTAGAGAGTACATGTTACTGTGAAATGTGCTGTATATGTTAAAATATTGGGAGAATAATGTGAATCTGAGATGATCCAAATGATGAAAGGGAGATTAAATCAAAGATTTATAATGCTGGCCTGGAGGTGTTTGCTAACTACAGAAAATACTTCTGGAGTGTTTCAGTACTGTAATGATTTCCATATTATAGCTGGCTAAGAAGCATTACGATACGTGCAGTCCTCAATCCATTTCCTTGGATTATAAATTAGTTCACAATTATGTGCTGATAGCAGAGCTGCACATTGCGTGTACGTCTCTTGGGTAATGAGAACTGCATCTCTTGTGAATGCTGAATACTAATAACAGCATTCAGAATCTGACGTGCTGCAGGCAGGCAGCACGTAGGCTTTCACACACAAAATGCATCACATTGAATGCATTGAAGTACAGTTGAAAAATGCAGAAGTGACATTTGATTTAAATTATTTTGAAAAAAGCAGTATGGAGGCACCATTTTTATTAATAACTTTTCTCACTAGTACAGAACTGGATACATGAGCACAAGCAGCAGTAAAAGAAACAAACTCTAAATAGTCTCAGAAGCTGGTGAAAGAAAAGTATTTTAGTGCCTCAAATTTGCAGTACATATTCTGCAATATATATGTAGTTATATCACTGTGGTAAGTCTAAATACCTAACTGTGAAAATACTTTTGGCTGAGGGGCCCTTAAGGAATCAAGTATTGCATTGAATTTTACGAAACTCCCTATGCATAGGGGGATTCTTAAACCTGCATCTGCCTTTCTGTAAATAAGAAACAATCCCTTGGGAAAAAAGTTAATTAACACAGGAAAAAACTCCAAACCCAAACATGTACTTAAGGTTGACTTATATAGAAAAGCATAACCAATATATACTTCTAAAAAAGAATTAGAATTGTGGTTTTAAAATGTGTGTGAAAAAAACAGTGACTTAATTTGCAAGAGTGTGTATGTGTGTACATATCTATTTATCTCTCATGATATTCTCACAAATAGTAGAAACAATAAGTGAGATTATAGAATAGAGTCTTATAATGTCTTTCAGACATTTTGTCCTAGCAGATCAGTGGGACGAAAGAAGTACTCTTGTTTCGTGGAATTATTTTTGTTTGTTTTTTAAAGCATGACAGTCTTCATCAGAAGCTAGTGTCAACAGAAACTAGTGTAGTAAAATGCTTCAGAGTTAAATGTTTTTCACTGTTTCTGTTTATAAATGACAGTCATTTTGAAAGTCTTTTTTCAAAGCTGTGAAATGTTTTTAGCCTCTAGCTCTCATTGACTTGGATGAATTAATATTGGAGTTCAGATGCTAATTTATGTGACTTGCTTTTGAAAACAAATTTAGGTCAAATCCTGTTTCTGTAGGAGTATCCATTAACTCTGTCATTAACTCCAGGAAATCTTTCTGTTCACAGCCTCTGTTCTTTAACTGACAATTAATTTTTTCTGACTGAGTCACTTACCTTCAAGTATGGAGTTGCCAAATAAAATGCTTTCTTTAAGAAGCAAGGATATTTTGTTCATGCAGTGCAAATGAATTCTGTAGAAATCTAGCATCTGAGTGATGGATTTACTTCTTATTATTTTTCCAGGGAAATTCTGGCCTGGGGTTCAGTATTGCTGGAGGAACAGATAACCCACACATTGGGGATGATCCTGGGATATTCATTACTAAGATTATACCAGGAGGAGCTGCAGCAGAGGATGGAAGACTCAGGTAAAAACAAACTTATTACATGTGTTTGGAAACAAAATGCATAATTATTATACTTGTTCTCTGGGAGCCATATGCCAGCTGGATCTTTTGTGGGTTCAGGGGAAGTAAGTGACATGGCTGGAGTTTCCTTTCTGTTAAGACAGCTGATTGAAACAGCTGAATAAGGGTAGTTAAATCCTGTATAATAGAGGGCATTTGATGGTGCCACCTCCTTCTTAGTACCAGCTATTTACTTTAGTGCAAAAGGTAAGATGGGGACAGCAGGAGGAAACCTGAATATCAGCCTGCAAGTGTTCTCTGCCTGGCCTTTGTGTGTTCATGGCTGAAGAACTACACATTGGTCCCATACATTAGGCTACCAAGACTTTCCAAACTACAAAGCCATTGCTAAATAAATTATAGCTATTTGTAGCTGCTTCCTGTTGTTTGGCTGCAGTAGTGAGATGTGTTTACTGCTGTTTCCAAACATTATTTTGTTCCATGAGGATATGATGGTTGTGCTATATGTTCTGAGTCATCTCCAGAGTGGTCTGTTGCTTTAGATCCTGAAACAAACATACAGATCACTTGATGGGGTTCTCAAATACATGGCAACATCTCCCTTAAACAGGAGGAACCACAGAAGTGCTTGTGCTTGTCTTTCCTTATGGACTAAATGCAGAAAGGCTTCCATCACAGAGGCTGCCACCTTGCTCTTGGTTGTGCAGCCTACTAATGCACCAAAAAGCCAATTTTACTGGAGAAAACTGGGCTAAAATTCTGATGCTTTCACGGTCTCAGCACTGAAGTCAGCTCTGAGAGCCTTTGCCAAAATCAGATGGTTTAAAAATCATAAAATGTACCAGATGGTAGCAACATTTTTCCTGAATCCTTTTCCTTTAATTCAAAGCTAAAAGTAAGGGGAGTTGGCCAGTTTAAAGAGCAAGTTTGGGATATTTCTTACACTACATTAATAATTTGATTTTGGAAATGCTTCTTTTTTTTTTTTTTATTATGATAGTCATGAGTAATCATGGTGGTTGGAGTGCCTGCAGAATTTAATTTTACCTAAGATTGCAGATAAAAGGAATGAGACAAATACCATGTAACTTTGTGACTAAAATGCAGCTGTCTACCCCTAAGTTAGTCTCCTAATAGTGAAGAAAAACCTAAGCATTTCTAGGCTGTGATTCATTTCATCCTAAAATCAATGCCTAAAATAGAACAGAAGAATAAAAGAGCCTGTATTTTCATTGGTGACTCAAATGAAAAGGAGTTGCTTTGCCTAGTCCAGCAGTATTGATATATACTGTAAATATCTGCGTTGGGCCAGATGAGCTTCATGGAAAACACAGCATGAAAAAACAGCAGTATTTGGAAATAATGCTATAGAATTAGACATGATGAACATGATGACATGATTAAAGGGGTCGTAAACCTGAAACTACCTTTCTACTACTAGAAAGAAAGAATTCCTTGCAAAAAACAATGCTATCTTTTTAGCAGAAATTTTAATTACATATGAAAACTTCCTTAGTTTAAGCTATTAAGAAGCCAGAAGCAATTGCAGTATTTTCCTATCTTTGTAAAAAATCAAATATTTCATAACTCATCCCTGTATAAAATAACTACTGTAGATTTAACTCATGATTATGTCTGTGCTGTAAACATCTTGGAAAGACCACCTACACCCACAAAAAGTAGCATACTAAGGCAATTCATTAATCCATTTTAAGACGTGACGTGGCAAACTTTGTGTTTTGTAATAAAAGTTTAGCAGTGCAAGTGTAGTTATCTTATTACTGAGACTTATATAATGTTTCAAGCACATATTTGGCATGGTCATTCTTCCTACTCTCAGATTTTAGAAAGATTCTTCCTTTCCTTGTTTTATCTGGCAAATGGGTTTCACTTTGCTGCAGTCACTTTTTAGGAACACCTGAAAATGTAGTTATCAGTGGTCATTACAGATATGTCACTGAAGGGCCATATCCTGGGGCAGGCTTCGTTGACTTACACGAAAATTATTTTTTCATAACGAAGAGTTTATCAGCTGGGGCCACTCTGTAGGAGCAAAAGCTTAGCAGCATGTCAGTAACAACAACAGTAGCAAAAACATAGGTTTCTTAGCAAAAATCCAATTTTCAATTACCTGAGAATGAGAGATTGGTGTTTATAGACTGAAAAAATACATACTTTTCTTGTCTACTTTTCTTTCACACTCTGCCTGCAGTTACTCTGCCTTGTATAGCAGTATGGGCTGTCTGAACTGGCTTCTGTATCTACTGTCTGGTTTTAATCATAAAAGCCTGTAAAATCACTTCCAGTGCATTTTACATGATGTCCCTTTGATCTAACTTAGCTGAGTGAAGTTCTTCAAACAGCAAGACTATGAAAGCAACCTGTAAGAAATTGACTTTGTGCTCTAGACCCTTGGGGATATTTTACATGAATGTATGAGTTGAGAGGGGAGGAGTAGGTCAACTGAAGTTTCACGTAAGTCCAACAAAAGCAAATGCAGCCTATTGCACCTGGGCAGGTGTAACTCTACAGTGGTAGATGGATAGTTATAAGTGCATAAATATCAGGTATAAACACCTGATGCGAGGGATTGAAGATAAAGAAGCCAGACTTTTATCAGTAGTGTCCAGTGACAGGGCAAGAAGCAATAGACAACAAGCACATGAAATTTCATTTATCATGAGGAAACTTTTTTATGATAAGGTTTACTGGGCACAAGTAACTCAGAGAAGCTGTGGAGTGTCCATCCTTGGATATATTTAAAACCTGACTAAACATGTTCCTGGACAATCTGAAGCAAGTAAACTTGCTTCAGCAGAGAGGGTTTGACAATGGGATCTCAAGAGGTGTTTTCCAGCTTAAATGACACTGTGATTCTTTAATTTGGCCCGAGCCAGCAGTGTGCTCTGGCAGCACTGAAGACCAGCACCAAGGTGAGCAGAGATGCACAAAGAAAGGACTGGAGGCAACAGTCACATGTTGCAATAAGGAAACTTCCAGTTGTGTCTGAAGACAAAAAATATCTCTTTAATGTTACTGGTGATTCCATGAGATTATGGCATCTCTCTTCTCCAAGAGGTTCATAATTCATCTGGATGAAGTCCTAAGCTATATATGATTGAACTTTCAAATTGGTCTTGCTTTGGGCAGGAGATTGGACTAAATGACGTCCAAGGTTCCCTTCCAGCCTAAATTGTTCTCCAAATCTGCAGATTACTCTTGTGAATAAAACTTGTGTGTGAGACTGAAACACAGGTGATTAAATTCCTGGGATTTTCCTTTAGTGGAGAACAAGACTTTTATTGACAGTAGGTGCAATGCATAGTGCACGTTCGTATCACTTCATGACCCGGATCCCTGCTTAAAAAATAGCAATAATTATCGGCTACTTTAGACTTCACTCATCTTAATAAAAAGTTCCCTTTTTTGAGAGATTTCCTGAACTTTCAAAAATCAGAGAAGCACAGAACTGCAAGATATCTCAAGTTGGAAGAGACTCATAAGGATCATTGAGTCCAACTCCCTGCTTATCTCAGGATTACTACTAAAACTAAACCATGTGACTGAGAGCGTTGTTCAGATGCTCCTTGAGCTCTGCCGGGTGTGGTGCCACAACCACTTCACTGGGAAGCCTCTTCCCGGGACAGACCACACTCTTGAGTGGAGAATCTTTTCCTCATGTCTAGTGTGAATTTCCCCAGAGCAGCTTCATTCCTTTTCTTCGTGTTCTGTTGCTGGTCACCAGGGAAAGGTGGTCAGCATCCCCTCCAGTGCTCTCCTCAGGGACGTACTAATGGATATGTTTATGTACTACTCTCCCTGAAATGCCCTGACTTGTAGTTGTGCATCACACTGCACAACTCAGATTTTAGAAGACGTTTAGGTCAATACACTAACTCCTCATCTTGCAAAATAAAGCTGTGGAATCTTTTTTGAAGTCCATATAATATACAAAAAATAATTTCATACATAGTAAATAATATAAAATATATAATTTGGTGAAATTTTAAGAACTATTTTAGATTTAATTATTTAGCTAAATGTGACTATAATAACCTTGGAACTAAATGGAGATTATTTTTTCTCTGAATGCTTCATGCCATGTTTCTCTGAAGATTTGAGTTTCAAGTAATAGAAGGGAGAGAGAGAGCATATAAACCCTCTGAAAGTAGCAGTCATTCTGACTGAGTTGAAGGAGAATTCTTCTCAACAGTTTGATCTTTGAAGCATAAAAACTTCTGCTTCTGTCTCGTTCATGTGGGTTGTTCATGGGCAAACATCTACTTTTTAATAAAGAAGCTCTGAATTTAGCTCTGAATTTCTTCTATTCTCTGGAAGAAAGAGAATTCCAGTAATTTTGACTCAATGCCTTTTTTTGTTTTATTTGTGTTTGTGTCAGAGAAAAAAAACACAGTGTTTGTTTCAATTGCCTACATAAAGCAAAGAACTTCAATACAATATTCAGTAGTTACTTCTTTTGGCTTATCGATCGTAAGTGAACCTCTGGCTTCTAAAAGGCAACACATCTAAAAACCATTCATCATTCTGTGAGAACAGGAGTGATCAGCTTATGGAACTAGAAACACAGCTTAGTGGCAGAACTTGATTGGGGGGAGAAAACAACTAAAAGAATCACACAAAGCTTTCAATTATGATTAAGTTTAAAAGAGCACAGACTCACAAAATATTAATACATTTTTAACAATCATAAATAAAAACCATTTTGGGTCAAGAATCACTCTTGCTGATTATAGTTTCTCACAGTCTAAATTTGATTTTGTGGTAGAGAGTTTTCTCAAAAAGCTTGCTCACTCTGCAGGAATGAGGGGGTCATGTGAGTTCCTTATGTATTGCTATAAAAAATACACATTTTCTTCTTGAAAAGACAAGTTTTAAAACAAGTGTTTTAAAAGGTCTTGGGATCTAAAAATGTAAATAAAAGAATCTTGTTTAGGACAGGAATTCAAATCTCACATTTTAGACCAATCACTTGGTCACAGTAATCTTACTGAACCTGTGATATGAAACTCAGTTACTGCATATGTGACGAAATCTGAATGAGTTAATTCACAGGACTGGGAGATAGATTTGGACAGTCTTCAGCTTGACTTTCAAGGGTTAATGTTGTACCAGAGGTTGTTTCGGTGTTTAAGCCTGAGCTGTACTCAAGAGGAAAGAGGGTTGATGTGAAGGCTGAGTCCAAGGGAAGAAATTGGTTGTGCCTGGGAGGATGCACATTGCCCTGGTTAGCTGCCCAGACCTGTGGTTGTTTCATTCCTTCTTTCTTCTAGGAAACTGATTTACAGTCTGTTCCCATTTGTGAACCTATCAGTTGCTTTTCCTTAAGAGCGTGGACATTTGTAAGGAGGACTTAAACAGGTTGACAAAATCAGATCAATTGAGAGTTACCTTTGGCAGACTAGTCAGAAACATCACCGGTACCCCCAGGTAGCTGAATATCTTGGGTTAAAAAGTTCTAAGTCTGTGCATTGTTCATCTTTCCTCAGTTAATGTATTTTTTCTTTTCTTTAATTACTGATTGCTAGGAGGTTTAGCATTGTAAAGCTGCGGCATTTTTAGGCATGCCGTGTTGTTCTACCATCACCCTGTCAGTTTTCCCCATTTCCTTCCCACCCTCAGCTCTCAAAGTGATTTTGTGTGAGGAAAGGAACGTTATACATGTGCTAATGGCAGGAGACAAGAAGCAAAATAACTTGCCTTCAGTCATCCAGTAAATCAGGCAAAAAGCTTGGAATAGCGTAGTGATTCCTTTTCTCATATTTCTGTGCCTTAAAGGCTTCAGTTAAATGCCTACCAGCAAAGGCTCTAAACAAATTAGATTGGTGTTCTCTTCAATTGTCAACTTACCCACTGTGAAGTGTCAAAGGTTATAAATTTAGCTGGATATATGTAGCAAGAGAAGAACTCTGAACACCCTTTCTCATGGATATTTGTGGGGAGGAAAAACAAATTGTGTTCTGATCAAAATTTAAAATAAGTCTGTGTTTCACTAAAATGAAACAGAGAGGAAAAATTGTGATTTCATGCTATTAATTCAAAGCTTGAATACTGGAATTGAGAAAGACTGGTACTGTGTGCCATTTACCTGAGAAACTCAAAGGAAAGGAAGGGAGGAGAGGAAGCAGAAGTGAGTTCCCACCTGAGAGCTGGTTAGATAACAGACACCCATGAGCTGTGCTTTGCCTCTGAGGAAAAGTCTGAAGCCCAGATCTTTCCAGCAGCAGGCACACAGTTGTTGCCCATTGGTGTCCATTTGGAATTATAGATTGCTTGCCAAAAACTGAATTGAGAATGGTGCTATGGGGCCTTTTCAGAGTAATGTGAAGAGCCCTTCCCAGCAAAGATCATGTTCTTTACAAGCGTGTCATGTGCCTCTAAACAGCTTGGGAACTGGCTTTATTCCGCCATCCTTATATATCAAAACAGAAGTGTGTCTGCTTTGTGATTAGCTGCCTTAGTCCCTGTTAACTTCTGATCTTGTACTAAGCCTATCAGTACCAGGTCTGTGTGCGTTGCAATGGCACACGGCTTGTTCAGGATGTTGTTATAATTACGGTGCTGCCACAAAACACTGATTCATATCTGCACTGTTTACAGGCCTCTGACAATGCTATTAGTTCAGTACATAATTTAGCAGTAAGTTAATAAAGAGGCATTCACCCTATTAGGCAAAACATGCTTGCTTTGCAGACAGTCATAAATTAGATCATGAATTATTGACTGTTCACTCTGTCCTGGTTTGTGTTAGGAAGTTTGATCTTATTAACTCTGTTTGTCTGTGTAGTTGTGTGTATCTCTTTTGAGCTACTGTGGAATTGGAAAAAAAAAAGAATTACCACAGGTGATCTACATGAAAAAAGGCAGGTCACAAAATCCAAATCTGATTTTCAAATGTTATTTTCAAAGTTGAACATGTCTCACCATGGCTCACATTTTAAGTTAAAAACTTTTATGTCTTGTCATCAATTGAATATTTGACCATGTAATTTTGTTCTCTGTTTTATTAAATAAAAATGTTTTATTTTTCTTTGGCTGAATCCTTCTTTCTCTCTTTTTCCTTTATAAAGTTTGCATTCTTTGTTCAGTATTGCAGATCCCTAGGGTTTCACTGAATTGGTTTATACTGTATTATTTAACATTATTTATATTATGCTTTTCCTAGTTGGAAAAGAAGGTGGTAGGCTGTAAAAATTCTTACAAGATATACAAGGAAAGTAAAACTATGTTTAAACAGCTGAACTGTCATGCAAAGAGAATAGAAATGAATGAGTAATAAAAGGCTCCTCTCTGGATTGTGGTATTTGAAATTGATGAATTTGAGAAACCTCTTTATAGACATCAGTGCTGGACATTTTTATAGAAGTACCTTCCCCCGTACATTTCTGAGCTGTTTTCCACTAATTGAATTCTACTGCGTGTGACTAACACTTAAGCAAATTGGCATGGTACTAGGACTCTAGCTTACATAATGCTCACTGCACTAGAAGTTCCATGCAATGGTACTGAACTGGTTAACAGGTCTCTTTCCCAAGAATTGCTTTATTACCCATCCTGCCTGAATTACAGCTGCCCCAGAGTGCTGCAGTAGCAGAACAGCACCATGCAGCCAAATCCATTATTTCATCAACATGTTTGCCCTGATACTGCAGTTACGAGTTTAAATAGCTCAGTGACAATTTATCGGGAGTAAAAAGCTTTCTGTGGTTGCATACCTTAGAAATCATCAGCTTTCCGTGGACTCTAGTATTAGTCAAGGAAAAAATATTTCACGGCTCACCTGTTGAGGTGTAATCCTCTGGGGTGCTATTGAATTTTTCATTTCTTTCAATTTCCACAAAACCTGAAAATAAGATTTTAGATGAAAAAAGAAACTGACTTGACTGACCATTTAAAAAAAAAAAAAAAGTGCTTTTTAAGGAGCAAACATCTGATTTTAAAACTTCTAAGAAAAAACTTGGTCAACATTTTGTTTCTGATAGCCAAAACCACTAGTACATAGTGAGACAGTTCATACTCTTTCAAAACTCCTGTCTGTGGTTTGCGTGGAGAATTTGAACTTTGAGACTTTAGCCAAGCCATATTTTCTGACAGTACCTCATTGTTGTTACATTCCTTACTCCACTTTTATTGCGGCTGTTAGAGCAGGGGTTCCCCACAATGTGGGAATTTTCCTATCAAACTTGTAAGATGTAGGAGAACTTTGTTTTGATGTGCTGCTCATGTCATGCCATCCTGTGTGTTACTGTGAATCATAGCAACACAAGCAACAAGCTTTGGTGTTTTCTCTGTGCAGTACCTATTTGCACTCTGCTCTGGGTTGCAGCTGTGTTGTGTGCAACCCGATGGTACTAATGCTCTCAAGCTGGGGGAGTTCCTTACTGAACTTGAACAACGTGTTTTCTCCTCCTCCATTCTTTTTAAAGGCTGCACCTATGTTGGGAATAGCTATTCCAATCACACCAAAGCAGGAGGGAGTGTTTTCTGCTTGTTGGTGCAAGCAGAGGGATGGCGGTGCTGCTTCATTTTGTGCTCAACTTGCTGGGCCTGATCTTTGGCAACACTTTTCTTCTTTTGTGCTCAAGTTTCCCCATTTGTAAAATGGATACAGTGATCATTATCTTTGCCTCACGGGGATTGTTGTGAAGCTAAAACGAGTCCGTATTTGCAGAGCCCTTTGATAGCCCCAGATGAAAAGTACTTGTAAAAATCCTGAACCTGGGATTGCCTCCTGGGTTATCTGTTGTAACTGGTTTTCCTGCACAAACCTGAACGCGCTGCAGACACTGCTGGTGTCAGCTGGGAGGATTTTGACTTGGATTGAGGAACAGCTGAGCAGTTCAGGGCCTTCAGCAGGCAAAGCACACCTCGGTCCCAAGCAGCACCTGGGCTGTCTCCTGGCTGGACAGGCCACAGCCTGGCCCAGGCTGCTGCCATTCCCCAGGCTCAGGGCCTCACAGCCCCCGTGGCGCTGGGGACAGCTGGACCGGAGGGCTCCGAGGGTAAGTCAGGGCTGTGGAGCCGGAGCTGTCCCTGCCCTCTACCACACCTACAGCGCCTGGCCTGCGGCGTTTTCCAGTACCTGCCAAGCAGCCCTGCAGCTGGGAGGAGTTTGGCTGCTTCCTGATGCCCTCATTCATCCCAGGCTTTACAGAGATTTGTTTTCTTTCCCTTTCCTTTATCCCAACACCTTCCTCTCACAACACCCCACAGCTACCTACACCTCCTTCTGCTCATCCTCCACCTCTCTACTGTTCCACTCTGGCCTCAGCTGTTGATGGGCAGATGTGACTGCTTGTTCTGTGAGCAGCAATTTTCCTTCTGGCCACCATTAGAGGCTGCCAGAGCCGCCCGGATCGAGCCAAGCCAGCAGCAGCAGGGGTTTGATGCACTGGAACTTCCAGCACTCGGTTGCTAGCAGGAGTAGTTTCCGAAGGAAGGCATCGTTCATAGCAGTGGCAGGAGACCAGACGCAGAGAGACTGAGGATAACTTGGGAGTTAGAGAACGGACAGAGGAATGGAAAAATGTGGTAAGAGCAAAGGGTACCAAAACTGAGGATTGAGCTGGATGAGAAATACAGAGGGAGAAGAAATGCAGGGTGGGAGAATATTTTGGGAGGGGGGAATAGAAAAAGTAAACGTTAGTTCCTATAGATCTTGCAAGAGGTTAATAAAGAAAGTTTGGTACAAGTTTGAACCCATTTAAGAGAACACTTATGGAACCCCTACCAGTCCCAGCATCCTGCCCACCCTTTGCATGACCACCTCCCCTTCCTGCCCTGTTCATGCTTCCCTGTCTGCTTCCTCAGCCATCCCCTTGCTGCCATGAACTTGACATTGAACACAGGCATTTAAACACAGCTGTGGGCTGGCCAAGGCTGCTGGGTGACCGGGGCAGTGTCTGACAGGAATTTGGGCAGTGTCTGGCCAGGCATTCAGGCAGTGTCTGCCATCTTGGCAGTGTCTGCAGGGGTTACCTGGTGGAGCTGCTGGCCTGAGTCTCCTTACACCTGTGTCTGTGCTGCACTGCTGCAAATCTTTTGCTTTTGGTAAAGTTGTGCTTCATTTCCAGTAATTTGAAGTGGGAATCAGGTCTGCACAGTGCAAAATGGTATTTTATGTTTGGACAATTGTTTTGATTTGTCGTTTATACTTGTGTGTCTGGTTCATTTCCAACCCAGCAGCTTTACTTTGACGTATGTTTGTGTATTGCAGTCCCAAACTCTGTTTGAAGAGGATGCTAATTATGCAGAGGACATTTTAAAAGGAATAGTGTGGGAAGTGTAGGATCATAAACTCTGTAAAAAATTACCACAGGTGTGGCTTACCTAGCAAGATAGTTAATTTGCCTTGAGTTATTCTGGCCAAGCAATAACTGAGATCTTGATGGCACAGAAAATTATTTCATTATAAATGATTTAGAACATCTATACCTCCAGAATCATTATACAGTGACAGGATATCATTCTGCATTTAGGATGTTGGTGATAAAGGAAAATAAATGATGAAAGAAGAGATCCTCCTGTTGTAGATATAGTTAAACTTGACTTATATTCTAGAAGTTTTTCCTTGAGTCTGTGTGCAAATTGAATGGGTGTCAGCTGCTCCTCTCTCAAGCCCATATAGCTACACCCTGTGAGATGAGCTACCATTAGTTAATAACTACTCCCCATGCTCAAAGAGTGTGTTCAGAGATGCAGCTCTCCTGGGAGGCATCAGACTGAGTGGGCCTTTGCTCCTCTCCTTGCGGTGCATGGAGCTTGTATGTGAAACATTTTTAACCTCTCTGATTTTTATCAGACACAGAAAGAATGGCACTCCTTTTTAGTGTTGTTGTTGGCTCAGCCATCAAGTAGATATATGAGAAATTTTATTTGCATGAGTTGGGTTTTTTTTTTCCCAAAGGTGAGGATTTAAAGAATTACATTTAGAGCTGATTTAGAATTTACTGACATTTTTAGCACTGGAATATTATTGACCATCTTGCATTCTGTCTTTATGAGTAGATTTGAAATAATACCAAGTCAATATTGTACCAAATTTCGAAGTTAATATTGGATTAGAAATCAATAATGTGACACTATTATTATCATCATTTTCATAAGAATTATTGTTATTTGAAGCTGAAGTTTCTTAAATTATATGAATGCTCATTGCATATTAGCTTTGACACTTTGGCAACAAATTCATTCTTAGAGCTAAAAATTGCCTTGAATCTCCTTAGCAAGTGGGGTTTTTTTAAATCAATAATTTAAAATACAAATACTCAGTGCATTTGGCAGCAATACATTTTTAAAAGTTTTCAGTGCATGTGTCAACATATTTAAATTACACTGTTTCTTTATTTGGCTTGTAATGATTTAAATAATCTATTTTTTAAGTCTCCGTTGCCCTTGCGATCATTTCTCAGTGGAGTGCTAGGCTGCATCACTGCATAAATTTTGCTATCTTCAAATTGCAGGTCTAAGAAGACCTAAGAATATTATACTGAAGCTGAGCAAACATTTTTTTGGTCCAAAATTAGGTCCAAATTGCTTTTAAGTGCCAAAGGAAAAGAGCAAATCAGGGCTGCCTTCATTCACGAAAGGTGATTTTGCCACTGCCCTCTCTCCGGGGAATGTGAGGCTCCAGCTTCCAGAGGAGTAGTCAGACCACTAAACTGTAGGGGCTGTAAAATCAGTGTATTTTCTTTCCTCTCAAGGTTCTTTCACTTCCTCAAAGACAAGGAAAGGTTACTTGGGCCAGAGGAACCTTGCAGTGAGCGTGGTGTTTTGGAAGCCAGGTGGAGGCTGTGGACCAGGGTCTCCTCCATGTGGATGCCCTGAGGACTGCTCAGCAGCAATCTTACATGGACCAGCATACATTGGTTCTATGCAGGTCCATACAACATAATAACTCTATGTGATGTTCTGTGTGATGAATCCTAACAGCCATAACAACTATGGTTGTTAGAGTTCATATGGAATCATTGAGTGGTTTGGGTTGGAAGGTCCAAAGATTCTTTAGTTCCAAGCCTCCTGCCAGGGACAGGGACAATTTCACTAGACCAGCTCCATCCAACCTAGCCTTCAACACTTCCAGGTGTGGGCATCCACAGCTTGTCTGGGCAACCTGTACCTCACCACCCTTACAGTAAAGGGTCTCTCCAAAGGAGAGACTATCTTCTCATTATCTAATCTAAATCTACCCTCTTTCAGTTTAAAGCCATTAACCCCTTGGCCTGTCACTATGTGCTCTTGTAAATTTCTGTAATGTATATAAAGATTTTGTCAAGTCAAAGAAGCAGGCAGAATTTATTGCATCTTGGTATTAAAGATGCTCCCCTCAGTAATGGCTGCATTCGAAGGAGAGCATTGTGTTATACAAAATGCAACAGGTTTAATGATGGAAACAGAGGCAATGAAAGTGTTTTTCTGAGATGACATTGGAGACAGCAGATTGTTATTTTGATTTTTGTTTCTCTGACTGCCTAATCTTTTAGTTTATTCAATTTTGTTTTCATTCAAAGCTATTAGATTTAATTTTTGTTTTGTTGGTTTTTGCTTAACTGGAAAATTTGTTCAGTATAAACCAATGTTGTTTTTGTCAAGAAAAAAGGATCATAAGAAAAAGAAATTGACCTTAACTTTCCATTTTATTTCAGAGTTCAGTTGCAAATCTGTAGGTGTTACAGCCAAGAGGCACTCAGATATATAGAAAGATGGGTGATGTTTCCATCTCTGAAATTAAATCAGTGTTACCAGTAGTTCAGCTATATGCCTTTGGCTTGAAGAACTTGTCTAGCAAGGCCTTTTAGTATGAAAAATCAGGTGTCATATGTAGGAGATTATGATGACCAGGGAACATGTGTTTGTTCTCCCAAAAAAAAGATTTGGGGACATCAAATGAAACTAATAAATAGCAGGTTGAAATAACCACAAGGAGAATTTTTTTAGCTGGTAGCAAAGCTGTGAGATTCATTGATGAAAAATACTGGGAATGTAGAGTTACATGAGGTTTGAAAAAGGTTAAATTTGTGTAAAAATAATTATCCAGGGATATTAAATGAAAAAAATAAAAATGTACTTTTGACTCAGGAAAGTCCAGGAGTTGCAAATGTATTTTGGGTAAAAAACTGTGTTAATATTTTTCCTTTACCGTCTGCTAAAGGCCACAGTTGGGAAAAAACCCCAGGCTAGATGGAGCCCTGGTCTGGTTCATCACTCCATGTAACTTTTATCTTTTAGATGAGCAAACACCTTATTCCACACATTTTAGCTCTGAGCTTCCCTGTAGCTGGATCATTCTTGCCATAGGAGCAGCGCTGTTTCCATTGGGCCAAGGACTGGATCTCTGTGGGAGCCACTGTGTGTTTGGTAGGGATGTGGTCAGAAGGTTCAGCAGGGCAGCTCCAGTGCAGGTCCCACCTTGCTGCCTCAGTGTGTGCCTGCAGCAATCCTACTACCAGGGGCCAAGGCTTTAATCTACTGCACAGGGTTTTGCACTGAACATTTGTGACTGCTCTCTTTTCTATTTCTGTTGCTGTTGGGAGCCACTAATGGTCCCCTCTTGATATCAATCACTGCACGTCCGGATGTGCAGGAGCTCAAGTAGTGCTAAATGAGCTCAGCATTGCAGAGCTGCATTAATATTGCCATTTACCTGTGGTAATTGGCTGTAGACATATGGAAGATATGGAATCTGGCTGGATTTCTACTCTAAATCTATTCTGTCAGTGTCTGAGCTGGCTTGGATGTCTCTGCATGGCATTTCACTGTGCCAGTTTTGATGTAATATGATGTGTCTTTGGGGTCAGATTCCAGATATTAGGTTGGGGAATATTTTCAGCCAAGAGGTGTGTGTGTGTGTATATATATATACTCCCAAAAACAGACACCCTGTGATAAAGGCATTGAAAGACATTCCACCTAAAAGGACCAAAGGATCTCTTTGGGGTGGCAGAAAGAGTTAACTCAGAGGGAGTCCTAGCTTTGTCCAGAAAGTTCTCAGGAACAGGGCAGAATGCAGAAAGAATCCAAAGTCCTTTAAACAATAAATAAATTGCTTTTTAGCCAATTTTGTGTCTGGAATATAGTCTTGCAGCTGAGTTTTAAGGCCCTTAAGAAAAAAAAAGGAGAGATTAATAAAAAAATAAATGCTGATGCATCCTCTATTGAAACTGTGAATAAGAACATATTCAAGCATCTAAATATATTTTCTTCTGAGTCTAAAGGCTGTAGGGACTTTTCCATTCCTAATTATATAGTGCAGTATGCCGTCTGTTTCTGACTTACAACATCAAAAATAGAACTTAGAGTCATAAATGAAACACAAGAAGAGGGATAAAGAGATGATGTATATGATAAGGAAGTGCTCTGCTAATATTTTTACTGTTGTAGTCAGTCACTTGGGTTTAAAATTCAGTGACTTATGCAAACCCTTTAATACACTAGGATTTCATTAAGAGGCTGTTTAAAAAAAAGGATCTGTGGATAACTAAAGCAGTAGCAAAGGACAAGCAATGTAAATGTCTTACGACAATTTTGTGACTGTACTGGTTTTGTCTCAGGTCTCAGCAAGGTCATGTCTCTAACAGGGTGTGGAAACACAGTCATTTCAGGCAATAACATACTCTGAAACTGAGAAGTATTTCATGAAATCTGATTCCCTGACAATTTGAGCTCCAGTCTCTGTTCTGGAAGTGAAATAAAGCTCAAAGTCTTCTGGTGGGACAACTGCAGATCATGGTGGTAGGACCTACAACCTCCCTGGATGCGATCAGAAATTCCTGACTGCATTAAAGAAGGCACTTTTGTCTCCAAAACTATCACTAGACTCCTGGTGTTCAAAGGGGGAATTTCATTTGTACTGTTTTATTTCTCATGCAAACTTTGGGAGGACAAGAAGTAGGACTTTGTGCTAGTGTGTCCCTGGATAAGGGAATGAGAAAAGTGACTGGGACTGCCCTGATCTAGAGCTGGATCTTCACGGGCAGGCTTTTG
Source organism: Illadopsis cleaveri (assembly GCA_013399915.1). Classification (NCBI taxonomy): domain Eukaryota; kingdom Metazoa; phylum Chordata; class Aves; order Passeriformes; family Timaliidae; genus Illadopsis; species Illadopsis cleaveri. Next base: position 267,129 of record VXBB01013008.1, read on the forward strand.
CTGATGCTCTTCCACGTCTTTCACCTTCTGCCATTTAGGCAGGAATCCATTAGAGATCACTTTCACTTGGAAGGGTAAGTGGCTATTTTCTACACCCAAATACTGAAAAAATTCAAAAGAGTGAACTGTGAGGGTAACCAACACAATTTCAGGTCTCCCTCCAAAACCTTATGGAGTTTGGCGGCTGTGGGCTGAACACAGGTGGTGTGCTATAGGCAGACTGGGTTTCCATTATATTGTGGTAAAATCTGCACACATACTTAAATGAGAAACATTCTATAAGAGGGATTGCTTTTTAATTTCAGTCTCTGGAATGACAATCATTCCAGTTGCTGATATGAGTTGTGAGGCTGCAGAAGCACTGCACTAGGTGTTAGCTCAGCCATCCACCAGCCTCTGGGCTCCTGCCGCCAACACTCTGAAACTGGTTTGCCAGTACAGGAGGAGAAACCATCTGCCCAGGTGAATCTACTGAGGGAAATACTGAGCAAGAGTTTAGTTCCTGTCTTTGCACACACATAGCTGCCTTTGTGCTTGGTTGAGGTGTTTGCCTTTCAGCACTCGCTTCTGAAGACTTGTTGCAAGGGCGAGTGCAGCCAGGAACAGGCATGTGACTGCTTTGTTTGGTTATCCAATATTTATGCTGAGTATGCCTAGGGGCTGCAATGAGGGCTAGTCCCTGTTTAAGATGAGCCAAGAAGGTGTAGACTCTCCTCTGGAAAGCTTATTTAGACTGTAAACAGGAGACAAAGTAAGCGGGAGGCAAGTGAGGTTTTAATCCTACATTTGTAGACTATGAAAGAAGAACCTGGTGGAGGTTGCACACGAAGAGTTGGGATGGCACCAGGCCAGCATTACTGGGGAAAAGCTTGTATTTTGTTGAATTAATTTCATTGCAATAGATTAATGCCATTGATTCAGAGGCTTGAAGGATGATGTTTTTCTCTCAGAAATAAAACATTGTGAGTTTAGTCCTTATTTAATTTTTCCTCAGAACTAAAGATAATTCTGTTCTTGTTAGAAGCATAGGTTATATTCAATATGTCAAATAATGCCTTCATGTTAAATACGGTTGGGCATTTTATTAATACATTTTATTGCACCAATATTTCCACATATTTTTAAATCAAAATCCATCCTAGGATTTCAAATTATTATTAAGTTCAGTTCTAATTCTGCTGTGTCATTTGTAAGTTACAAACCCACCCTCCTCATCATAAGTTTTATCAAGTAGTATTTTCAGTAGTAACCATGAGATATTTGGTATTTCATTATAAATCACATAAGTGTCAAATTTTGAGTTAGAATTGGCTGTTACCTTCATCAGACATTTTTATAAGCACTAGTTCTCCACCTTCCAGAGACAGACAGGAATTTTCTTCCACTGATAAGTTTTATCTCTTTATTTTTGAAATAGACATAGAAGTAGTTTTACACTACTTTACAATGTCAGGAAGGGGTCTAAGAATATACATGAATTTGCTAGAGAAATTGGATCATGTCTCTAGGGATCATTATACATAAGGAAACTGTGCCTTAAGGTGCATGCATGTCATTGGCATTTAGTGTTAGCTCTTTATTCTGTGATTTTGAAGACAGATGTGAAGACTGCTCTAGTAAATATGATATCCCTTATTCTGAATTCTTAGTGGAAGTTTAAAAGAAAAGATTATTTCTCTTGGAAGGAAGTTATATGAACCAGTATCAATATGTACATTTTTTACCCCATATGCTGTAACTTCAAGTTATTATGGAATAGGAAGGGTGTGTATAGAATTAAAATTTTTTAAAAAAAAGTAGGGGAGAGTCATCCTCCTCTAGCTAATGGACTAGACATATTATCTTAGGGTCAGATAATGTAATTATAATTAATTGCTGACCTCTTGAAGAGAAGATCATAATCCTTTCAGCTTTCATCCTAGAATCTTATGTTCTTGCTTAAAGTGCTGTGCTCTTGTGAGTTCTGGAAGAAAGAAAGAATCAACAGTTTTGTAGAGAAACAGGCTAAAAAGGTTGGAGAAAGGAGTAGAGGATAAAGAGGAATTTTAGTTTTTCTTTGTCTTACTTTTGTAGCATATCTGATATCTCCATACTGATTTATGGAGATTATATATATATCTACCTGATATATTCCATAGTTTGGCACTCATTCTCCCAATATAACTATTTTAACCTTGATTTCTATGCTCTGACTAAAGAATAAATAAAGTCCATATGAATTTGGGTTTTCCTGAGAAGGCAACTTAAAAAAACCAGTTAGCTTTGGTTAGAAAGAATCTATGAATGCTGGCCATGCTGCAATGGAAAGCATAGTAACACTGCTTTTGAAAAGCAGCATTGTTCCACTAATACAACTTTGCTGAAGGTGTCTGTAGGATAACTAAGACCTGTGGATTACTACAGGGTTTAGTGTCATGATGTTGATCCACGGAGTACAGATTATTCCCTTGTTCTTGAGTCTACAGTTGGTTCCAGTTAGCTTTCTTATGGAGCTGCAAGTGGACTAATGTGTGTTGGCAGGACCATTTGGTCTTCTGGAGCTCTTAGCTGCCACACTACGCTGCTTTGGGTTTCCCTCCAAGGCACCATATTGCACAGAACAAGGGAACAGAATGATCATTACCAGTTGTCACCTACTATATGTCCAGCGAGTGCCTAAGGATTGTACTTGTCTTCTTTCCTTGCAAGTTGATCAGCTTCTCAAAGATTTCTGTGCAGTTTCTTGAAAACAGTAAAAGTCAAACTCAGATTAATACAGTGAAGTTTAAGCCCTTAAAAATAGTGGGTTTTTCCTTAATACAAGCCCTTATCTGCTTTGAAGATAGCAACAAGTATCAGTAAATTTGAGTCCCCGACTTTCCCCCTTAACAACAAAGGATCTCTCATAGTTCTTCTATCAGTTTTAACTGGTTTGGATGTGTTCTGTATTTAACTGTCTGGCATCCTTCATACCAAATTTATACTACAAAATCCTGTGGAATACGTCCATTATGTTAAAGAACTTAGATGAGCGAGTGTGCCATATGAAAAGCTGCCTAACTCATTCTAGTTTGTTACCTGCGTGGGGAATTCTACAGACCTGAATAAATTTAGGTGTGTGCATAATATTTGAGAGCAGGCCTGAGGAGAACAACAGATGGATGAGAAGCTCAACATGACCTGGCAATGTGCACTGGCAGCGCAAAAAACCATGATGTATGAGGTACCTCCCAACCCAAACCTTTCTCTGATTATATGGTTATATGACAATACAACTACTGTATATGTTGGTGAAACTACTAGGATCTCTTCTGTTGGACTTGTGTTATGTTGGATTATGAGGTAGATCTTCCCCTGGGCACAGGCCTGTCACCGTCTGAAACTTAACAGATACAGGGCCTACCCACCAAGAAATGGGAAAAGAAATCACAAAAATAAAATTTTGCCCTATATTTGGCAAGTGAATATAAAGCCAGGAAAATGCATTGGAGAGCTGCTTGCAAGGGCAGAATAATTCTATCCCTAAGGGGTAAGACCATGCACTTAATAATCTGAAACAATTTTCTTAAACTGGGTTTACTGACTTTTTTAGCTATTATCCTTTTAGGTTTATATTGTTGCAGCATGTTCTTGAATGTTGTATTTATTTATTAAAAATTGAAAAATTAACCTCTTTATGAGGGAGGAAAAAGCCTACAGGTGTAGAAAGGCATAGAATCATAGCAGCATGGTTTGGTTTGGGTTGGAATGGACCTTAAAGATAGTTTAGTTCCATCATTCCCAGCCTTGAGCAGTGACTTTCCATTAGGCCAGGTTGCTTAAAGCCCCTCCCAACCATGGAAACTTTCGACATTGGAGTAAACCACCAAACCCGACCTTTGAATGATATCTGGAAACTCTGTGATACAGTCCTTTTCCTCATAAGGGAAGCTTTGTGTCCCTTCCAAGTTTGACCAATTTCAAATAAATGTGTTCTTTTTGTTGTTTTGATTTCGGTTTGTTTCAACAAAAGCAACAGTGCAAGAACATGACAAAAACCATTCAAAATTCTCAGTGTTCTGATAAACTTTTCATTCTCCCTCCATGTGCTAAGACTCCTAATCAATACCCACATCAAGTGTTCTTTTGCTGTAAATAGTAACATTTGATAGTTGATTTTTATGTATAGAAACAGCAGAAATGGGAATATTTTTAGCAACTCCTATTTGCTTTGCTGATTGTGTTTTCAGACATTAAGAACACATTCGTTTAGAATATGCCTTTTTCTTCTGTACCCAAAATACTTAGAGGCATCTCACAACAAATGTAGTGCACAAGAGCAGTAGAGTCTCAATTAATCTAGTTCTTTGGAATTTGCTCTTTTCACTTGTCCTCATTTGCAAAGAAAGGATGGCCCAGTAGTTAAGTCATTAGCCTGCTGCTTTGGGGATGGATTTTACTGCTCTTAAGTTGTAAATTTCCTTTCCAACTAGGACAAATCTGTCAGATAAGAAGAACGCAGCTCGATCTAACCAGGACATTGATGGTGGTTATATGTTTGTCCTCAGATACTGTAGTAAACGCTCAAAGTAAGACTGTGAGGGAATTTTATTAGTATTCAAATAAAAAAGAAAATGTGATTACCATACAGTAGATCTTGAAGCCAACAGTCAGCGTTGAAAACATAAAGAATTTAACTTGAGTAAATTATTTAGCATCAAACATTCTCTTTTGAATTGTCTGGTTTTTGTAGGACAGCATTTTTACTATACAGCTTTTGTATCACACTATGAGATTTCCTTAAGAGCAACCATAGTTGGCCTTACTATGGTCCATAGTAATAGCATGCAGCATGAGTGTTTTAAAGCAAATTTATGTTTAGTCAAAAATGTTTTTATGAAGTCTGTGAAGACGAGTTATTACTGATTTCTATCACTATAGGGCATATAACCCCAATTTATGCTGGAGGATGGTAGGTGTGGGTGATTTGGTTTGAATCAGGTTTGATCCAGTTTGAGTCAGGTGTATCTTTTGGAAGGACATACATTGGCTGTCTCATTGCTTGTCAACCACACTACAATGAGTCTGTCATCTGCCACACTTAGACTTGATGATCCTTGTGGGTCCCTTCCAGCTCGTCGTGTTCTGCGATTCCCAGTGAAGTATTCTTCATTTTACAGCACTGCTGACAAAACTTTGTTTGGTCCAAAGTAACAGCCGAAGCATTTAGTACCTGTGGCTCTTTGTGTTTCTCGTAGGGTCAACGATTGCATTCTGCGCGTGAACGAGGTTGACGTGTCGGAAGTGTCGCACAGCAAAGCCGTGGAGGCCCTGAAGGAGGCGGGTTCCATAGTGCGGTTGTACGTCCGCAGAAGGAGACCTATACTGGAGACCGTCGTAGAGATCAAGTTGTTCAAAGGACCGAAAGGTAGATAAGAAGATTAAAAGACATTTTAAACCTGGTGTTTAGCCTCTCTGGTAGCTTAAATTGCATCTGGCCTTGTTGGTTTGCTAACTGGTTGACCCTGTCAAATGGTGAAATGGAGTTCATTTAGGCCGGTAGAATTTGAATTCATGGTTACGTCTCTTCCTGAAGCGTAAAGGAGTTAAGTAGTTGTGGTTTACTTCATTTGGTGTTTACTGCAGGGATGTCTCCTTACCTTCTGAAGAGACACAGAGATACTATGTGGTAGCACATATACTACCTCTAAAGTTCCTCTACTCAGACCTTTGATACCTCATTTAAGGTGCTGTTGAATGTGGAGTTTCTGAATGCTTCCTCTTTTTAGAAGGCTTTTTGATTATCCAGCTTACCGTCTCTGCTTTCATGATGTTTTTTTCTAGTTATCTTTGGAACATGACAACAAGAATATCAACCTACCCAGATCCATAGAAAAAAAATTATTTTATTTTATTTTATTTTATTTTATTTTATTTTATTTTATTTTATTTTATTCTTCAACGAAATTAAGTGGATATCTAGCACAAAATCTTCACTAATCTAAATGACCTTTATTGCTTCCAATCGAACCTTCTGGTTACAGGACAAAAAGCCAAATTCCTTTCTAGAAGTATTTTTCTTCATAGCTAATTTCTGGAGAAAGAAAACGCATATTTTCATGATACATGTGAATAGAATGAACAGCATTTAATTTTTTTTGATCCATAATAGCTATTTCATAAGCAGCTCTTTGAGATATATACATATATAATGAAGACATTTGCATGTATCTTGATATATGCAGTGCACATGAGATTACTCTCCCTGTTTTATCCATAGTGAATAATCTGCAGCTTTTTTCAGTGTTCTCCCTTACATATCCCCTCATATGAATATTATGGTATGCTTCTCCATAGGGTTTTTTTATACTAGTACTGAAGTACATTTAATATAGTGAAACATATTGTTGAGATTGACCTCTAATACTCAACAAAGATAGTGCAACACTGAAAACAGTGCACTCTTTGACACTGCAGTGTATTCACTATGCTCTGCTCTTGGAGAAGAGTAAGATGCATTTCAACATGCATCTGATGGTAAATGTGGTCAATTACAGTGCTGGATTGCTTTTCTAATAAAAAAGCATTTCTAATGGTATTGTTATAAATGATTTGCACCCAATTTGATATCAAATGTTTCATTTTCACATTTCCAAAATAAAATTTGAATCAGCCACAATAAAATTTGCAACATCCATCGAAGTTGGGTGGATGCGGGAACAGCCTCAAATGAGCTGAATCCACCTCATCCACAAACTCCAGATTTCAGGATACAGGTTTTATACAGTTTTTCTGCCCTGAGGCAAGTTCATTGTGAGCCTTTGTCCAGTGTGCATATTCATGCACTTCTTTCTTTCGCTGCTTGGTTTTTGGAAGATTTTCCTGGCAGAGTCGGGCTTCTGAACTGGATTCCTGGAACTGGGCTTTGAGATGCTGAGCCCCTCAATCTCCTGGCTCTCCCAGCTAGATCGGTATCCAAAAAGTGGTGGGTCCACCCCTGATGAACGGACCCTCTCCTGCTCAGCCTTGTCCTTTCTGTTGCAAATGGTGGTTTTGGCCTGCTATTATTTTGAGGACCTTTACAAATGTATATGTGTTTCGGTAGTTGGAGACGCCTTTTGCAATCTTTGGAAGTCAGAGCTTGCAATACAGTCTTAGGTTATAACATACAACATATTTGATACACAAATTTACTTAAAACATATATCACAATATTTTGTATGCATGTGAATTCAGAGTAGAAGTGCAGACACTGTTTTTAAAGATTTGGAATTAAACTAAGTGTGTGATACGATAGTCATTTTGAGAGACCTAAGGCTAAAGAAACTAAAATTAACATGTCCTTTCTGGTTGTGATGAAACAGTAAAAATTATTCACTGTGACCAAATTTTTTGCTACATTGTGGAAATGAACAAGAGAGGCAATCATTATCTAATAATGGGTTTGCATTGTGTTTGTTTTGAGTGTATGCCTGAAACTATATCTTTTTACAGATATTTTCATAAAACAGGATGGATACCAAAAAAGTGCCGTTTCAGGCAAGCTAAAGAACTTTTGCTGCTTACTGCTGAAAATGTGATTTTGCATCTACAGTCTTATATTAATTTTTCTATAGATAAGTGCTATAAAAATGAATTTTATTGTTAAGCTGAATATTTTTTAATATTATCACTTTTATAGAAACAAGTTAGCTGGAAACTTAGATTAAAAAAAGTTGATGGGCTAGTTTTCTGCAAAAGCCAGGGGTTTACCTTCATAATTCAGGCAGTAAGGAAGCATTCTCTATTAGGCTTTCCCTATTCCAAAGATAAAATAACAAAATGAAGAAAATAAATAATTTATAGTTGTGATGAAAACCTTATCAATACTATTTTTAATATCTACAGCATTTTTCCTTTGACTTTTTTTTTCAAAATCTTTCATGAAAAAATTATCTGTTTAGAGGGAGGCATCAAACACTTAGTAGAAGTTGAGAGTAAAACGTGTGAATCTTGGCTGTTGTCACTCCTCTGATGTTTATCTCCTCGTATTTCAGGTGATTTATCTGTGAACTGGTCTTTCACACCATTGTTATGCAATGTAAGAACCACTTAGTATTTAGATAAACAGTGTTTCTTACTTCTCAGAGTGAAATTGGGATGTTTTGGTGTCCAGAGCAGGATCTGAAAACCAACATGGTAGCTTCCACACCATTCCTTCTTTCCTACTCACAAAATTAATAAAGTAAATCTGTTTTTTAGACAAGAAGGTTGTTCCATACCAAACTCAGAGTAGGAAATATCTTTTCAATTCTTTTCCTGTCTCTGTCAGTGTATATAACCTAGCATTTACTGAGTTCATTCCTTACTGCCCTGAGAATTTACCACAAGAAAGTCTTAGCTTCCATAATACCAAGTAAACTCAGAGATCCCTAACTTGCCTGTCCGTGTGTAGTAGACTATACCTTTCGGCATTTGAAGTTGGTAAAGAAGAAAATTTGCAAGGCTTTATATGTAGAAGTCCTTTTAATTTCATCTGAGATATTCAAGATGAGGGCTTTTACAACTTATTTGTCCATAGAGACTAGTTGGGTTTTTTAATGGGGCGTTAATTTTTGTAGCTGGCAACCACCATATAAAAGACATTGATTAATTTGGTGAATGTATTTTAAATGACAGATATTAAATAAGAATTGTCTGGCGATGGCTTAGGGCATGTGACAGCGGAAGGGCATGCTTGTGTGCTGTCAGGAGGTCCCCTCAGAATGCAGATCCCCATGGACTTGTTCCTGTTGCTTTACAAAAAGGCTTTCCTAGCGTCATATGTGCTAAACCTGTGTTATAAATGAAAAGCAAAATCAGAGATTATCAATCAACAGTTTATTAAAACAATCCCATAACCAAAACGGAAAAGCCACAATAAAAGAAACAACACCGATGCGGGTGGTAGGGAGACCACCTCTGTAAGACTGGTCCGCCCTATCCACATCGAACAGTCCCCAGGGTCCGGGTTTTATAGGGTTTTTTGTATCCCCAGGCAAGGTTTATTGTGTGGTTTGGTATAGTGTTCATATGTAAGTCCAATTTGCTACTCTTAATTCAAGTTCAGAAAGGATTTCTTTGCAAGGCTCAGGCTGCTGAGTAGATTTCCTGGAACTCCTGATTGCCGTGTCCTTCGGCTGCCGATTGATATCAGGTGTTGATGGCCGGTAGGAGGCGGAGATCATGGGCCATCTCCCGTCTGGCCACTTTCTTTTTGGTGCAAATGTTCCTTGGCCAGGCTTATTGTTTCAAGAAGAATGGGTCTGATAAGTAAGTCTCTGTGCAGGACACACCTGTGCTTTCTGGGGTAATCACAGTCAGGGTTACCAATTTCTTAATTCATTTTACACAATATATTTCTAATACACGAATTTTTCTAAACCATATTTCTCGTATATGACACCTGTAACCCTTTAGTTTTATTTCTGGAGTGAGAAGAGGTAANTGATTGCCGTGTCCTTCAGCTGCCGATCGATATCAGGTGTTGATGGCCGGTAGGAGCCGGAGATCATGGGCCATCTCCCGTCTGGCCACTTTCTTTTTGGTGCAAATGTTCCTTGGCCAGGCTTATTGTTTCAAGAAGAATGGGTCTGATAAGTAAGTCTCTGTGCAGGACACACCTGTGCTTTCTGGGGTAATCACAGTCAGGGTTACCAATTTCTTAATTCATTTTACACAATATATTTCTAATACACGAATTTTTCTAAACCATATTTCTTGTATATGACACCTGTAACCCTTTAGTTTTATTTCTGGGGTGAGAAGAGGTAAACAAAGACACAAATGAGTTGTGTAATAGCAAAATCAAGGGTTCAAAGAGAGCTGCAGCTGTGTAGGCCTTTAAAGCTGATCATCACTTTGACATACCTGATTGCAAATACTGGCAAATAGCCACAGTCTGTGTCTTGAAGGCAATTGCTAACTGTTACCCTTGCAGGCTCTTCCTCTTTCTTATGTGGTTGGGAGATTGTCGTTTATGAGCCTCTTGCATGTCTCTTCAGTCAGGCACACAATCCACTGTATGGCTTTGTAAAGGATTGAGTGGCCAACAGTTTTGATGTTAGATGTTTTGTTTCAACTGGCCAACAGTTAGATGTTTTGTTTCAGTCACTCCCAGGGCACTGCAGATTTTAGCAGCCAGCATCCCTACAGTGGCAGACAGCTGTAACAGAGGAAAGATATACTTGCAGCTTTCCTATTTAAATCATTGGGATTTAGACACTAGTGAAAATCCTGTCATTAAGTAATATGCTTTTGTTGCTCTGTATTGAAACAAGACTAGCTGTAATGAGAATGGATTGCACATGCTGCAGTGTTTGTTCCTGGGGAGCAAAAGGCAGGCATTCAAAACAGAGCAATTTAATGGTGCTGTCTGGCTTTGTAATATAACTTGTGCATTAGCTTCTTGTAAGACCCTGCAAATAACTGTTTATGGGCAGTGAATTGTGAACTTCAGTCACTGTTCAGGGGTTGCAATGCTCAATCCCATTTCATTGCATTTGACTGGAGAATTTTAAACCAAAGTAGTTCCACTGACCTCAAGACTTTCATGCTGTCCTGTCGCACTCCAAATATGCTTTTACTAAACCCAGAAGCACTGAGTAGTATGATGCTGCACAATTAGTAGGCTGATACGCAAGTGATAGAAATTAAACTTGATTTTTTTAAATTTCAGTTTTTAAATGATCAGCAGAAAAATTTATTTCTACCATTGTAGAAAATTTTTGGCAGTCAGAGACTTAGAGTAAACACAGAGGTCATGTAAAATACTACCTACCTGCTTGCCTACGTAGCTGATAATTTAAGTTCTGATATAATGTACCAGAAATGAGGGTAGGGGGAAAGAGCAGAAAACAAGGATTCTTGCAACTACAGCAGTGGGGGATTAGATAATAAACTTTTGACCTTACTTCTGTAGGAAATGTGGTGTCTTAGAAGACATAAAAACTGCAGAAATGAAGTTCAGGGTATGTGAAGCGGAACAGTTGAATACCAGGATGCTTCAGAGGAGAAATGTCAGACTTAAAAACACCCAAAAAAGGAACAACATAAAGGACAGTTAATTTTGCTATCTGGATATTCTGATGGCTTTATTATAAAGTCATAGAGAAAGAGGATTACTTTCCCACACCCTTCATGATAATAATGCCTATCGTTAAAGTGTTTGAGCTGTGTCAGGATCTTGCCGCGATGACTGGAGCTGCCCTTCTGTTCACGACATTTTGATGAAAAGGCTCTGGACAGACCAGCAGCTCTGATGCTTTTTGATTTCTGAAAGCATGCTTTTTGCTCATTCCTGATGAATTCAGCCAGTGAAACATTCTCATGAGGTCCACCCCACACTGCTTTGGGCACTAAAACATGTTATGGGGCACTTAATTGTCTACTCTTTCTGCTCTCAGAATTAGGGCCATATCAAAACTTTTCTTTTAATCCATTTGGAGTGTGATTGTATTTTGGGGCTTCAGATTAAAAATTAATGCATCTCTTAAGCACTACTCAGCCCTATTCTGTATCTCCCTCTGGATGGCTATTCTTCTTATCTTAAATTTCTTAATCAGCAAAGACTAAGCTCCTAAGCCAGACATCTCAATAAAATATGCAGAAATAAAATGGGATTCATATAAAGGGCATAATGCACATTTATTTTTGGGAGTTACGTATATCTGTCTAAATGTTAGACTACGTCATGGGGCATAACCAGTTCCAGAGTTCCCGTTTCCTTGTGTTCTGTGCCCAACTGAAGCGACTCTGTGGCACGTGGTAGATTTTCTTTCCCAGTAACTGTTTGTTTTACTCTTCATGACACTGAATAAAGTCAGTGGACGGTAATGAAGCTTTATTACTATACTAAGAAAAGAATCAGTATGGTTTAAGAAGTGTATTTTTTAACTCTGATAAGTTACGAGACTTTCTTGAGAAGATGCAGAGATTTTTCGTCATCAATATAAGGTATGATTTCACTGTAGATTTATCTTGGATTGTTGCTGAAATGTCCTCTAGTCTGTTACTGTCTGTAGTTTCCTAGAGGTTCATACTTTTTTCATAAGAATTAAAAGTATTTTAGTTTTGATTGATGGCTTTATTGGAAATATCTTGTGTGTTTTGTTGCATAGATAGTATCCCAGCTTGCAGTGACAACTGAAATAGTCACAAAAGTACATTTCAATTATGTGTATTTCAAAATGTCTGCTAAAAAAAAATTGTTCCATTTAGAATAACACAATAGAGGGTTCATTTTAAAAAAAATTGAAGTCCTGCTTTCAGTAAAGAAAGGAGGAAACATATGACTTTTATCTAGCAAAGCAAAGTCAGAAGTTACCTTTTTATCTCAAATAATAGCTACAGCACTTAAAATGAAAGAAGGGGCTTTTTGCAAACAAACAACCTCAATTATTTATTTCCCAATTTCAGAGAATAGTGAGAGCTTTCAGTATTTGCTGTTTGATAACTGATTGCAATTGCTTGCTCCAGACTGGTGATGGTCCATTTTTTTATTTTTTTTTTTAATCACAGTTATCTCTTCTACTACTTTAATGATCTATTTTCTCTATTTTAAGAGACACTAAATATGCCATAGCAAACTTTAGCATATGGGAATAGGGGCTTTTATGGCAAGTTAGGAAGATATTTTCTTAATTAAAAAATTAAGAAGTGTTTTGTAAGGTCCAAAGTGTTTTCAATAAAATCATTTTTTCACATTTTGGACAGAACTTTTTCTTACAGTCTTTGAAGAATTTCAGTCTTATGATCCTATCAGCTGTGAATTTGCTTCTGGTTTTCAATGTTCTCTTCCTTCTATGCTCTGTGAATCCTTAACTAAAACAGAGCAAAATGGGACAACTTAAAAGACAGAACATATAAAAATGAGGAAGCAGGCAAACTTTCTCAAGTCTGGATTTAACTGTTTTGGTTCTCAACTCTAATTTAAGTGCTTCACTTCATATTACTGTAACCTTATCACTTACTTCAGGTATAAATAGAAAACCACCACAATGGAAACTAAAATACAATTTTTTGTGAAATGTCTTTACGTGAAGGAACTTGTATTTCCTCCAATTAGCAGAAAGTGCTCCATCAAACACTACTACATAATTTTCCAGGTTTAAGGTAGTGGCTTAAACCATCATTTATAAGTTAACATCACTAAAAGGCATGGCTTCCCTTCAGGGTAGGATTGTCTAATGTAAGAATATATGAGTATCTGATAGTTTATCACATGAAAATTGTATTCTCTTGAAAAACATAAAATTAGAAAGCACCACGATAAAAGTGCTATAAAAGCCTCTGCAGTTTTCCAAGCATATTTTGACACGTTTGTGTTGCCAGTGCCTGATGTGGTTAAAGTGGTAGGTTATATCTGTACCTTTATATTTCCCAGACTGAGGATCATGTTCTTTAATTTAAGTGATGATAAATGCATACAGCTGCTATTATCATATTCTTCGTTATGGTATAAATAAAATACGAAATGTATAATCTGCCTTTGGTGACTAAAGACTTGCCATCTCATTTGTGTCAGTTACTATATATGAAGTTTTTCTTTAAAAAAACCCACACTGATTCTGTGAAGTGATTCCTTCCATTCCTGAGGAAAAGTAGTTCTTGGACACAATTTCACAAAGAAATAGTTACTATTAGAATGGCACATCAGTTCTAGTTTTTCAGGCTTTTTCTAAAGTCTTTTTGTCTTTAGGGGAGAAAGAAGCTAAATCTGTTATGTTTTTTGTTAGAAATGCAGTTTAATGTCAGGAAGTGATGGAATCAGCTTGTCCTCACATGAGACCTACTTCAACCATCTTTGGAGATTAGTAGTCAGTAATTAAAGAAATAAAATTCCAAATCAAAAAGAATAATTTTAAAAGGAGTTCAGAATCCTTCCTTCTGGTTGGTTGTTTCACCTAACACTGGAGCTATCCTGTGAGCTGTAGGATATTTATTGCTTGAAGTTTTTTATATTTTCATGATAATTATGATTTTCCCCTTTTCTTTTTAAAATGTCATTTTCCATTAGCAGCAAAGAAGTAAACAACATGTCTGGGAAGACTGTGCAGCACTATTATATGCACGTATTGTCTCTTCTTCCCTTGAAACCATTAAGCTCTTAAGAACACTCCAGGCAGGTCTGAAGAATCCTGTGCTCATGTGCAAAATGAACATCTAATCTCATAATACATTTTAAGTATCATTTTCCAGAAATCATTCACAAAGAGTAAGGTTTCCACTGATACGAACATTGCTTTTTGCAGCTTCATCATGCTAACTATTTCTGAAGTGGTGCAGTAGCAATTTCAAAGTGCAGTGCTGTATTTTAATAGCCAATTGAGATGGCTATAAAAATCCAGCACTGTGCATTAAGATCATTACTAAATTGCCTCAGCAATACTTACTGATGAGGCAGCTTCAGCAGAACACATTTCATCTTAATGAACTGTGGCTGCAATAGAGCAAAAGCAGCAGCTCAGGGAAAGATAGATGTGCAGGTAGGCTTGGATGCCAACAAACTGGAGGTTTTGTTTCAAGAAAAATAAGCTTTGGTTGGTTGCTTTTTGTTTTCAGTAGAGGAAGAAAATAAATCTGTCATCTTTTTCATTACAATTGCAGTTAAATAGCAGAAGATGGTGCTATGAGGTTGTTTCACATCAGACCATATTCAACCTTCTTGGGAGCTAAGTAGATAAATGACATTTCAATTGACAAAATTTTCTGTGTTTGTCCTTTCTGAATTAGCTAGGAATTTTGTATTATTATCCAGTTGCCTAGATAGTTTCATCAGCTCTGAGTAGAGACAGCAAAAGGTGTGGTGTTCCGGTGTGACCTTGGCTTTTATCATTCTGTCATGAGGTGTTGGCCATTTTGTTGTGGTCAAAGTTACTTCTGAGACTGTTGCTGCAAATTGAAAGCTGTTAGCATGACTTACTTGATTCCCCTGATACTGTCATTGTCACCTTCACAGGTTTAACTCTTAACTTTTTTCTGAAAATTACAGAGAAGGAAGATGTCGGGGGATTGTTTTTTGGTTTTTTTTGTTTGTTTTTTTTTTGCATTTGTTTTGTTTGGTTTTTGTTCTGATTATTTCCTTTAGAGACAGGACTTACTAATTTCTCTGCTCAGCTGTTGGATAAGTGATGGATGCATCTCCAGCTTTGGTTCATATGGCGTCCTTCTGGGTGACAATAAAGCAGACCATTTAAATATTCTGTACTTGATTTATCCCGTCCTTGTGGAAATGCTTCAAAGGAACTTGCATTCTTAATGGATTTCCCAGTTACATAATGATCTCCAGCACGCTGCTGAAAAGTTTCTTGGAACATCTTTTGTCTCAGGCTTGTATGAAAAACTGTGATGTGTGTGCTTTGGGATTCTACTTGACACTGTGTCCTTATACTCTCTGCAATTTTTAAAAATCCCAAAGACTAAGTGCCTTTTTTGGTTCTTACTTGTCTATGCCAAGTGTGAGGAAAATTCCCCATGGGTCTTGACCAGCTTCTTTTTCAGTTCTAAAGTTTTCTCCTGACTAAATGTAATCCAGTAAGTCTCATAAATTATAGCATACCTTCGTACTCCTTTTTCCTCTAGTTTGTGACTTTCTGGGTAGAAAATAGTTTCATCATTTGCCTCCCCATTCTAGAGTGCTATGTAAGAGTTAAAAGGGGAATGAGAGAAGATCCCTTTCATTACATTTGCCATTGCTATTTTCATCAGGAGGACAGGAGATGCAGCAGACTTTGTAGTGGGTGTTAATTGTCTCATGACTATTTCCAGATACACAATAAATCAAAAGATAGGGAAGGACATCATTTGCTAAACTACTCGGCTAAGTGTGGAAAGTCTTTCTGTAGACAGGATGCCAACATAATTTTTTGTGTTTCTTAGTGGAGTGGTGAGAATTTCCTAGGCAGTGGCGGTTTTCTTGGCCTCTACCTGTCTGATCCTTGTTCTAAATTCTTCCAGTAAATCTTAGAGAATGATTATTATGTTTGACCTTTCACCACTTCAATAATAAACAGTTAATATGACAACTATTACTGGAGTCTGGTTGACATCCTGATGCAGCAGAAGGTGGGGATTAGCCTGCTATGTGATATATGTTTATTGATGCAACATCTTTCATTTCACCTGGGTAGTCTGAAAATCCTTATATTCCCTTCTTTGGAGACCTTCATTGTTTTTGAATATAAAGCCTAATGTGCAAATTAGTCATGAAACTACAGAGCAATGTTTTCATCCTTTATTGTTCAGTTAATTATCTATGTAGCAAGTTCTGTTTTCTTGATAATTTTTAGATGTCCAGATTTTTCTCAGGACATCTGCTGTCTGAAAGACAGCACACATCAGCAAAATATTGCATTGCGATGAAGAGCACCTTTGAAAGAATAAATGGTATTTAATTAATTTTTTATAGCATAAGGAGCTGGAGCCCTTCATTTTTGTCTCTTCATTTTTCTCATCTCCTTTTGTCCTGTAATCATAAGCATGGGCAGACTGTATTTTAAGTCTTCTGAGGAAGGCATTACAGATTCTAATCATGCTGGAGAGACAAAGCTGTCTGCAGCTTTAGAGATTCAAGTGATGTAGTAAATAAAATATCACACTGCAGCCTATTTAAAAATTATTTTAGATTGTCAATATTATTCTTTTGTTTGCACTAGTTGGAAAAAAAGGAAGGAGTTACATTAAGGCATCTCTGAACATCTGAAAAGAATAACTGTCTTAGAAGTCAAACACCAAAGTGATTAATTGCAATAGTTGTTCATCTGGCTATTTCCAGTCCTTTCTGTACTCCCTTGGTCCTTTCTGCAGGTCTGTCATCCTCATTTTGCTTTTAGTATTCCAAATTCTAAATGAAATTTCACTTATCCTTAATTAAAACAAAATAAATAATACATTTGTCAAAAATATGTTTCCCTATAGTATTTTAGCTTTGACTTGCCATTTGTTATTTTAGAACATTTGTCCAATGACTTTGAAGAACTGCTTTTCCTTCATCAGTTAGGGGGGTTTTGTTTGTTTGTTTTGTGTCTCTAAACATTATATTAGAATTCCTAGAAATGACAGGTGTTTTTTGGAGTTCAGGTGGAAGACGCCTTGCTGTGTGCCATGGAATACACTGCCTGTGCAGGTGATCTTTCTTTGCAATTGGGCTCTCATAAGAAGTGAGACCAGCAAGTCCAGACTCTGGGACTCCCTCCAGTGCAAAATGTTCTGGTTCTGCCTGTACCAATCAGTGATGTGTACAGAGGGCAGCTGAGTTTTTACATGCAGTGAAGGTTCCTCTATTGCAAACACGGTGAGATTCTTACAGAAACAAAGTAGAGCCTTGCTGTGCCAAAGTCTTGTGCTCCCTGACACATAGACAGCTGCTCTTCAATTCTTCTTCTTTTGACTTGGCAGTAAAGCCATTGATTTATGAGAGTATCACTTGTTCTTCTTACCTTGCAGAGACTCACTTAAGATTTTTTCATTCAGAAATTCTGCTACTTGGTCCAATGTCAAGTTGATAAATTTTTCTCAGCATTAAGCTTTTGGTGTGCTTTGTAGACGAAAAAGATTACTCTGACCTCTTCCAGTGGAGATTTTGGCTGTTGTTGTATGAGAAAGGCAAGGAGATAGCTTAATGCTTGTATCTTTAGTGACTAATTTTGGAGAAAAATGCAACTCTGAAAGCTTGAAAAAGCAGATTATATCCGTGGAGGAAATCTCCATGAAACCATTAACACTAGGGAGTATATCCAAAATTTCCAGGAGCACGAAGCTCTGTGTTCATTACCTGGGATGTTGGCTTCTGAATTTTGAGTAGTAACTTATATGAACAGATAACAAACCTGCTCTTCAATTTTTTAGAAAAAAAAAATCCTATCTTTATTTGTTGATAGGAAGAAACAGTTGCAAAACAAGATCTTGTGTCTTCATGACATGTAAAAAAGGGTATAATGACACAAAAACTCTTTAGGATATGATAAAAGATGTGTTGCATAAGCTAAAAGTACAATAGCCTCAAGATATGCTTGACATGTTTATTTTGGAAAGTGATATTTGCAAATAAGGACATGATAGACTTTTCTTTCTCAAAACTGTGTTTTGGTTTTTGTTTGTTGTGTTTCTTATGCAAAACAATTTGTAGGCTGTCTTATGAAATTAATAGAAAGGCATGTTATTCACTCCAACAGACAGAACTGAAAAAAGGAGACATAAAATAACAGCAAATAATTTTGTAAAATTGTTTACTGTGGGTGCATTTACATTTTATATACTGTAATTGAAAAATAAACTCAGTGTAATGGTAGGCCAGGAGTAAGTCTTATCCACAGTCTGTAGGTCAGATGTGTATTGTTTCTAAATGCAAATTATTATCAAATGTCATAGCCAAAATTTCTGAAAGTTATTTTTAAATTACACTTTTAAATACTGCTATAACAAATCAGACCCCCTGTGTAATGCAGGATTGTGGTTTTAGAGATGCACTTGGCAGTTATAGAGAGATGTTGTGATTGTAGGTGCTCTCCTGACCAGATGTGAGAAGTGCCTACCTTTTTGCTGACATCAGTTTTCACAGAAAGATCATCTGTGATAAGGTGGCTATAATGATCAAAATCAGCAGCAAAGGAGCAAGACCTCAGCCTCAAATGAAGAAGCAATAAGTTTGGCAGCACTTAGAGAAGCTAGATACTCACACACTCACAGGTCCTGATGATGGTTATGACAGACCACCAGAATTTACCTGATGAAATCTGGGTACTGACAGTGGTCGGGCTAGAACACATGTGGAGAGAAGGAAATGTGAAAAACTGGAAAGATGAAGCAGAAAATGCATCCTTATTGAAGTCAACAAGGAGAGCCAAGGAACTGTGAAGCCATCAGTATATTTTTAGACTTTCAGAAGAATATTTGAAAAAGTAGGAAATCTCTTTATAAGCATCTAGAAAAAGGTTGAAGAATAATGATAACCAGAAGACACCATACTTCTCTTCTGCAACGCTTCCTCGTTTTTTGTCAGATGACACCATGTGCTGGGAGAGTTCAACACTGAAATTGGTCTGAAAAAGCAAAGATATAATTGAGCAGGGTCAACTGCGAGGTGCTTTCAGCAGAAACAACCACTTAATCTGCTAAACAATGCTGACATAAAACTGTAGGAAAAGAATCATGTGGAGAGTAGCTATAACTTTGTTAGCTGTAACATCTTGTCTCCAACACATCCTGCTGTGATGAAACATTCAAATGCTTTATTTGATTTTATAAATTGAGGTATGGTTTGTAAGATGGAGGAGCATTCCTTTCATCCTGTACAGGTAAAGCTTTGAGCTCTGTACATCAAGAAGGGTGTATACCAGTTGGAGAGACTCCAGGGGAAAGCTGTAAAAATGATCAGAGATTTAGAAAGCCTGTCCTACAATGAATAAATGAGTGATCTGAAGCCATCTATCTGAAATACCAAAGACTAAGTGGGAGGTGGGGGGCAGTTTATTGGCACCTGATAGCAATCTTGCCTTGCATCTTTGAAGAGTGAGTTTGCTCTCTGTGCTCTCTCCCTAGGGAGGGTGTGAAACAAAATTTAATAGACAAATAATAAACAAGATTTGTACTAGATGTAGAAGTGAGGATTGTGATTACCAGGGAGGACATCAGGTCTGTAGCATGGGAAATACCTAGATATGCTACACAGCCATTTGTTAGACCTAATGCAACTGCTTCTATCTCAGGTTGAGAAGAATAATGAGTTCCTTCCTGTCCCAAGATTCATAACAAAATTTTCTCATTTCACTATACTTAGAAGGCAAAGAGTAGGCATGGGGTTATTTAAATCCTCCATCTGCAGAAATGAAGAAGGTGTCTTCCAGATAAAAAAATATGTTCTTTCCCTGTCCTCAACGGTAATTTTATATTTTTCATTTCCATCTTTTTTTTGCTTTAGGAAGGGTAAAACATTTTTGAAAAAACTTATGTGCATGGGAAAATATTTATGAATATTAGAACATATAATCTGTTATCTTAATCTGCATTTCTCTGTCTTTTCAATCCTTCTGTTGCTCAAGCCAGGATCATGCTCCTTGGGAACAATTTGATCTTGTGGGTGGCCGGTTCTTCACCAAAGGGTGTTTTCACAGCATGTTTCAATATTTGGAGGCTGGTAAAAACTCCTTTGCTTTGGACTGCATCAAGTCTTTTAATGCTAAGTCTTGACTTCATATAAACAATTTTGTCGAGCTCCGATCAGAGCTGAGTTTCTTTGCACCTAAAATCAGTCTTGTAGGCTTCGGGTGAGCCTCACTAGTATCAATCTTTTCATCCAAATAGCTGCTTAAATTTTCCAAATGGGGCCCAGAAATGGCCTGTGAATAAATCAAGATGTTAGTACATTCATTCTTTCCCCCAGGGTTTCATTTTTCATTGGAAATGCTGCAAATGTAGTTCCCAGAGGCTAACCTACACCCTGGCTCTGGCATTGCAGGCAAGTTCAGTGTTTATTATTAGTTGAAAAAGCTGATAGAAAGGTCGTGTTAATATCCCTCCTAGCTAGAACCCCTCAAGGGACTAACAGCAGGGTCTTGTGTTATGCTGTATCTCATTAACAGGGAAACTCTTATTCGCAGAAAATCTGTAGTGTAACTCAGGCTTGAACAACTATATTTTTAAAGTGTTATACTCTGCATTTCAATTCTGCTAAGCACAAGTTCTTAGAAAATATTTAATGGGCTGTGACCAGTCTGAAAAAAATCTGTAATTCTGTTTCAAGTGTGAGTTCACATTCTCTTTCTAGTTAGGTATGCTAGAATACAATTCCCTAAGCAAATATTTGGCATAATTTCTGAGAAGTCACAGATTCGTACAATGATTAAAGAATATTTTGAGTTGGAAGGGAGCTTTAAAGGTCGTCTACTCCCAGTCTTTTTGCAATGATCAAGGACATCTTCAACTAGACCAGGTTGCTCACACCCCCATCCAATACACCCCCATCCTTGAACACTTCCTGAGGTGGGGCATCCACAGCTTCTCTGGGCAACCTGTACTTCACCACCCTTATGGTAAAGAGTTTCTTCTCAATATCTAATCCAAATCTGCCCCCTTTCAGTTTAAAGCCATTACCCCCTGTACTGTAACTAGAGTTCCTGCCCTCAGCTTTTTTTAGAAAGGCACAAGGGTCTGACTTTGCTCATTTTACTCTGTAAGAGTATAGGGGGCTTCTCATTGGCAAATAAAACATTTTTGCTTCGCTTTGCTTCCTAGAGTGCTGCAAGACAGCATCATCAGTAAACTGAACTAAGGGACCAAACTACAGTTTCAGAGAGACAAAAAGAATCAAAGCAAAGTGCAATGACTCATGAATCCATTTTCAGAGTGTCTTTGCCTTATTACTTCTGTTCAATAAGCACCATCTATTTTCCTTCTCTGTATCATTTATATACCTGTTCAACTATTAATATCACGGCTCCATAAATTGCCTTACATTAAAAAGGCAAAATTACATGTACATTTTTGCCTTGATTTCTCTCTGTGTTTTTAAGAAGGATGTAACTGAGCAGATGGCAGATTGATTATTTATTTAATTGATTGCAAATAGATACAAGCTGCAAGATGAACTATGATTTCATTTTGTATTTTCCACCTTCAACATAATTGACAGAGAGGTTTTCAATAAAGTGTTTCTGTTCAGCTTTGCAACAGGGATGAGAAGATAAGTAAAATTTCCCTCATCAGATGGAGGACAAATAAAAGAAACTGATGAGTCTGTCCTTGACATGTATGGTTGTTAAACAGATCCCAAACTGACAGACTGCTCCTTCTGTCTCCATTTTATTGGTGACAAATTATTAAATATTTGTCTCAAAGAGTCATTCAACTTAGCAGAGACCCATCTATACTCATTTAAAGATATATCACCTAATGTTATACAAAGCAAATAGCTTTTCTCCCTGAATTGGAATAATTTTCTCCTGTGTCAAGTCTGTAGATTTCAAAAATGAATCTATATCAGGAAAAAAAAAAAGGCAGGAAAAACACGGATTTACACAGTACAAGGACTTAAAATTTAACATCTCATCAAAAAGTAAAAACTACTTCAAGACAGATCTTGATGTGCTCATCTACAGGAACAAATGCTTTTCATTTGCATTATTAGGAGATGAAATATCTTGTTCTGCTGTCAGTAATTACAGTAATTTGTGCAGAAAATGACATAGGTACTATTTGTTAATGACTGGCAAACTGTGATCGACTGTCAGCATAAATTTGGTTCCTACACCTGAAACAGCTGGTGTATTTTGTGCATGGAAAGTGAACCATATTTCAGGATTTGAACCCAAGTTAATATATAATGTAAAAACAATAGCAGGCTCTGGATCTTCTTATTGCAGTCGTTCCAGGTGTCTGTAACTGCCTGTCTATCTCTTGGCACTGCAGAGGAGCCCTGCCCTGTTATTTTTTTTTCCTTTGCCCAAACATTATGTGTGTGAATTTATGTAGTGTCAGGAATTAAATAAGGTTGAGTGAACTTTTAAGAGCATAAACAGTGAGTGAAAGGAGAAAAAAAAAAGCCTCCAAGATTTTGTTGAATTGTCTGTCGAAGAGATGAGACAGTCAGGGAAAGGAGACTTCCCTTGCTTTTACACCAGTGAGATCTAGATCTGCTGTGCTGATCCCATTTCCAGATACTTGTCTTCAAAATGAAAACTTTAGAGAGCTGGTTGGTTATTGGTTACATATTAATGGAAAATGGCATTTTTAACAGGAGGTGCAGTTAAAATAAATGTGGCTATCAGGGCATATTTATGGTAATGTGGCTAATTGCCTTAACATTTTGAAAAAAAATGGGACAGGACAGATAATTTGATTTCCCCCGTCTTTCAACCTGCGTACATAACTATACTCTAGATTAGACATTCTCACAATGCACACAAAGGTGCTTAAATCCAACATTCTCAAGCCTTGTGCTTCTCTGGAAAGGGTGGGTTAAAGATTTCATATTTGATTCTCTAGTCAGGAAAAGAGATTCATAGTACCAGAGTATCTTGCAGAAATATTGAATAAGCATTATTATTACAACACTGTTTTCTTCCACTATAGATCTGCCTCAGCTCCCAAGAGCCTTACAAACCCATGATTGTTAACTTCTTTTTCTATCTCTTAAGCTTAGGAGAGCAGCTTTATTTTTCCCTTTTCTTCCAGTAGGACTCGTGCCGTAAAGGCATATTTTTATTGACAGTTTTTTCAGGTGCATTTCTCGCCTAAACGGCCATTTCTGTCCTACTCAGCTACTTGCTCCTGTCCCTGCATCTTTTGTCTTGCCACATCCTTCAAATTGAGTTTGCAGGGCAGCAGTGATGACCTTGCAGTGCTCTCCAAGGGGGGCACAGATCTATAATGAGGGGCCATGTACAAAAGTGTGCTGCCAGCAAAGAGGACGTGTGAACCCAACACCATCCTCATCTGCCAGCTCTTACTGCTGCCATCTCTGTGAATGATGGTCAGTATGCACCTGGTCTGTGATTCAGGTTAATTTGGCTTGGTTTTCATGCCATTTTCAATTTGCCATTTGGCTAGAACGTTTGCATGGCTAACCCAAGGCAGGGAGGACATCAGCAGAGTTGTCTCTTTTGGCATTAGTGAGGTTTTAGGTCAGCATATGACAATTTTAAAAATGCATCGTGCAATCCCTCACCTGGCTTTTTTGCTGCTAATTAGAACAACTAGCTGCTCAAATTCGTGGAATGGTTTGGGCTGGAAGGGACTCTAAAAATCATTGCATATCATCTTACTTGCCATGTGCAGCGACACCTTCCACTGGACCAGGTTGCTGAAAGCCCCATCCAGCCTGCCTCTGAACACTTTCCCAGGATGTCTTCTTCATCTGTAGTCTTGTACAGTCCAGTTGATTTTTGCCCAAGTGAATGAAAGAGGATGGGACTAAAAAACCCAAAACAAAATGAAAAATCTCTTGCCAAGAAAAATGCTGATAATGTAGAAAAAAAAATCAGAAAAAAATTGGTAGTCTTTAGCAGTCCCTTCATACCACATTCAGCCACACAGGTTGCTTATGCTGTGTTTAATATTATTCCCTGGAAGATATAGATGATCCTGTCACCAGCAGCCAGCCCGATGATGTCTATCCTGATCAAAAATTCTGGTTTTTACTGCCTCTGGATCTGAGGATTATTTGCCCTTGTGGGTGAACCAAAAGGATACAAAAGCTTCCTGCATGAAAAGGAAGTGACCATTCATTCAGTTCAGTTGTAGGCATATGGAGATGTGAGAAGAGAAAGGCATTTTAAAACTTCAGATATAAGCAGTTAATCCCGTTCTTAGTGGCAGATATTGGATTTTTATGTTTCAAAACACTAATCTTCACTTTTTAAAAAACTTAATTTGACTGATCTTAGCATGAAATGTTTAGACTTGGTGTATCATGTGTTTATTTCCAAAAGAACCAAACTATAATTCTTGGAGTGTCAGTATATGTCAAAAATAACATCATTTCCGTTTTCTTGCACTTAACTGGTAAAATTGTGACAGTGTGGTTTAATATGATTTTCATGAACTGGAATCCTCATTAATGCTTTGAAAGTCAGATTATTGTGAATAATTAGGAAAATTCCCTGATCTTTTCAAGTCAAGCAAGTAGTAAAGTATTCTTAAGAATTACTGTTATGCAATTAGGCCACTGCTCGTTGTCTATGCTTTCTGGGAATTTTATTCCTAATTAATTTGAATCAATGTAAAAACATAGAATAAACACAAGTTCTAATGAGGCTCTAAGTGTATTTTCCTAATTTTCTGTTTCCTTTCTTTTCTGCTATATTTGAGCAGAATGTATCTTTAGGGATAAATATATGCAAGCAAAAAATAAGATTGGGAAAAACATTAAACTGCAAAACAATAGAAATGAAGGGATTGTTTTCATTTGCTTGTTAGAGAACATTTTTACAAATTCCTACAAATAGCAGTGTAATTTAACAAGATGTGTTTTCAAGGCTTTATGAAAGATTATAGAAAGATTAGCTTTACTATTATGATGATGTAAACCAGTGCTTTATCTATTATACCTACAGCATTATTGTTTTTAAACTTGCACTTTTAAACAATGCTGCCTTGCAGCTTTATTAACATTTGCATCATAATCTCAATTTCCCATCATTTCCTTTCTGGCTGGAAATGTAAATGATTTTTTTTAAGCCAAGGAGTGTAACGCTAAGAACATATTTCTTTCTTTTATATTTCCTGAGAATAGATTTCTTTCTTTCATATTTTAACATAATAAATTTGGCTGCAATGTTTGATTTTGATGCCCCAAAAATGAAAAACTGGTTGGAAAAGAGCTGAAGTTGTTTGTATTAGCTTCTGAGGCTACAGCTGGGTAACTCAGCAAGAAAATCCCTGAAATATCCAGATGATGTTTTTCCATATTCTGGACTCTTTCGTGTTTCTGACTTTCATGGGTCTCAGATGATGTTGATGAATCCTGTGTCCTAAGAGAAGATGCGATATTTTGCACTCTCCTGCCCCCAGCAGAAGAGCAAGCTCAGAGAATGCAGTGGTGGAAAGGGGTTTTCCAGGACATCTCAGCAGGAAGCTGTTTTGGAACAGATATAAGGAACTGTAGTTAGCAGCATGGTAGCCAAATTTTAAAATTACATATGCTGAAAACCTGTTTAGATATTCTCAATCAAAGGTATGGAAATCAGCCTGCCTTCCCTCCATCACCAGATAGCAGCTACCACCACAGTCTCACCTCTGAATTTCAGCTGGCTGCCATTTTTCCAGGCCTTCAGTCCTTCAGAGAACTCCTTGTGATAGTATGAATGTACATATGCAGCAGTGTCTTGAAGCCATTTTCATCTCAGTGAGATCAGTATCTCTGTTTCATCAAGAATCAAGGACACACCTCTGCACAATCTTGCACTGGGCTGTGCAGCAAGTTTGTGTTACTGTAATGTTTTAAATTATCTTTTTTCTTTTTATTAAATCAAGACTAGTTAAAATTAGAACTAACTGTGCTATTGTAGTTTACTTTGAAAATTGAATTCGCAGAGCTAAAAATTCATGCAGATAAAGGCAAATAAGATGAAAAAATTTACTGTTTAATTTTTATTAAAACCTCAACCAAAATCTGTCTCCATACAGAAAAGTATCAGTGACTATTTGCAAGAAAAGGGTTCTCTTTGCCTACTGTATAATCCCAGCTGCCAAGCAGCATCCAGCCATAGCATCTCTTGTCAGCACGCTGCCCATACTCAGTGAAAGTGCTGTGTGGGCTGCTCAGTTCCATCCTCATGTAGTCTGGCATCCCTGTTGCTTCAGTAGTATGGAGAGGTGGTGCACTGGGAGCCAGAATGTAGGGATTAATGAAAATAATAACTATAAAAATGGCTGTGGGCAAGAACAAAGGAAATGTGTAAAAACAGTTGGATAAATACCTGAAGGCATGAATGTATGATGCCACACCGTGTAAGGGGAACAATAATTTTCACTTTGTGTAAGGTAGTTTTGGACAATATTCTTCTTACCTAGTGGTGCTGTACATCATTTTTATTCTATCTGACACCAACTGGGAAATAACCTGAAACACTAGATATTTCTGAAAGAAAATGTTAGAACAATAAGGAAGATGGTTAAAGTTTTTAACCCAAGGCCATCAGAAAGAAACACCAGATAACAATATGCTGTGTTAGATGTGTAGGTACTTGGGCCTTCTTTGTGGTCTAGGCTGTTATCCGATTGTTGGTTACAAAAGGAGCCCTCTGAAGTGATCTGGGAGCAGGGTCTGAAACAAGAATTAACAATGGTAATGAAATTAGCTTTTAAGTATGTTACGAATATTAGTAAAAGTTTTATGAATCATACTGTACTTAGATTTACTTTTTCATCCACAGAACAAAATGTAGTCAAATTTTATTCACATAAGTCCTTCTGGCATAAGATGTCACATGCATCAGGCATAAGAATTGCTATAAGAACGCACATAAATTGATATTTGACTCTACTGCTGCAGCATGAAGTAGATGAGATAAAATGACTTCATATACTTGGGATTAAAAGTTTCTCAAGAGCTGATGCATAAGATGGCAAAGAAAGACAGAGAGAGCTCTGTAGAGGAGCATTGGTCCCTCTTTGTATAATTATTGTGACACAAACTTTAATTTTTATTTTATGTATTTTATAAATTTTTTCTTTTATAGTGTATTTTTTTTTTGTATGCACCAACAGAAAGAGGAGTGTACTGTCAATAATGAACAATAGTCATAAGTCACAGCTATAACAAGCGTATTAAACATCCACAGTTGTGAGGTGTTATTCTGAATATGTGCTATACATGTTCTCCAGGAAAGCTGAAACTGGCAACAAGAGGCTTGAGCAAAGGGCATGAGGAGACATTCCCTGGTACTCCTTTGTTTATAATTAACATTTTTATAGTTTGTTTACTCATATAAACTGGACATAACAGTGGTACCTGTCAAAACAAGTCAATCATTATATCAGTCAAAGCATTTTATATTACCCATGTTCCTTTCCTCCCTACAAGTGGAATTTGATTAATTAGAAACCTGGATTGGGCATCATGGGTCCAGGTTTGACAGTTTTAACAACACCTTTTGTAGCAGTGTTGTAGGAGTGGCTGGCCCTTGGAAAGGCAGGAGCTGGCCCAGCTTGGGTTCCTCATTGCTGTGTCCAGTTATTTGCAGGAGCATGGTTGATGTGTCATGTGCCGTGGAGCAGCCAGGCTTGCAGGGAAGGGCCTCAGTGGGGGAACTTGTTGGGGGTCCTTTCTGGTGGTACTTTCTGTTTTGCTGTCTGAAATAGCTTCTTAAAATCCGAATTCACATGGTGTTTTGGAGCTAATTGGTTCATTTCACACCTTTAGAAAATAAATGTTGCAAAAAGCAATGAGAGAATGTATAGGGAAGGGTAGTGACATTTATTCATGAAATCTGTGAATAAGTTAACTATTTGAGATCTTCCTTTCATATATTTCATTCACTCTCTGTTTCATGCGCATCCTCCAGGGTGCAGGTGCTGAGGTGATCTGGCTTACTTGTGTGTGATACAAAGGACATGAGACATCAAACCCTTACCACATTTCTTGGAATCTTCTTGATTGGTAACCATGGACTGACTGATTTTTGGAGAAATTTTTACCCTCTAAGTGTCTGCTGTTGTTATGGGTGGTCCTTTATACTGAATACTTCTTTGTTCAGACTCCAAGTCTTAGACAAGGTGGCTGCTCATTTGCTGGTTTGTTTTTTTTTCATTTAGTAAACACACATTTTTATTGAGATGATCTGCTTCTCTGTTGGGCTTACAGGCAAGAGAATGGTCGATGTCACATGCTGCAACCTTGCTGCCAACATCCCACTGTCATGGTACAGGGTCTTCTGCTGACAAGACATCTGTTCAATGGTCTTAGAGAGCCCAGACATTCTGTGCAGGCCTGACAGAAATGACTCATTTTGATTTTTATTGCTTGGAATACTTTGAACTGTCAATACACATGATTTCTCTAACCTTTGGTCCTTCTTCTAGTGCTTACATTCATTCTCCCATTCACATTTCATTTGTTGATATGATATTTCTGTTATATTTCTGATACGATATTCTCTGTGTAGGATAATGGCAAAATGCAACATCCATTTCTGGGGTTCTGACTGAATTTCTTTAAGTTCACTTCTCATTAGAAAGCTGAAATTACATAGCTGCAGTTGATCTTTTAGGCTCTCTCTCTGGTGCTGCAAAATGATATGCCTGCAGTGTAATTCATCCACTGTGTCTTATACAGAGATTTTATTTTTTATTGTTATTATTTATTTTTATTATTCCAACAAAGTTGGACTAATTATATGCAGAGCCTCCAAGACTACTTTTACTAGAAAAGTAGTTAGAACATATTCTATTACTAATATAGTGGTGTATTTAAATCATGTATCTGGTATGGCAAATAATGCAAAATAGATTTAAATAGTCAAATATTTTAATGTGGTTTTGCCAATAATCCCAGGAAAAGATATGGCTAAATATCTTTGACTTACTAATAGTAGCATTTTTTTCTGCAGTTTCCAGTTTTGGTGGAATAGCTTTTGTCCCCGTCCCTTTTCCTCCTTCTGGTTCCAGTAATGTCTCCTTTTCCATTGGATTACTACATGTTATTATTCACAGGATCAATGATCAGTATTTGTGGAACCTAAAGACAAATGAATTTTACAAACATGTATCCAGTTGAAATGGAAAAAAAATGAGGTTTGAACTTTCCTAGTTTACACATTGAGTCAGTCTGATATGGGCCCATCCTCTTCAGTGATTTTGAATGTAGCTGAGTTTGACTAGGATGTGCACCAGTACTAAATCCAGTTCTCTCTTTTTGTGGTGTCAGTGTCTCTTTGCCTCGCCCAGCCCTGGCACCACGGCANCTCTTTTTCTCTCTTGAAGTAGTCTCTTCTTCACTGAAGCATGGAAACGTGGAATGGTTTGGGTTGGAAGGGATCTTTAAGGTACCAGCCCTGTCATTCTCTAGACCAGGTGGCTTAAAGCCCCATTCAGCCTTGGCCTTGAACATTTCCAGGGATGGAGAATGCACAACTTTTCAGGGCAACCTGTGCCTCACCGCCATCATCATAAAACATTTCTTCCTCAACTACATTCTGTATTTGTCCTCCATCTAATTTCTGTTGTGAGAAATTTGAGCACTCTGTCCAGGATCAGCTGTTTCTGTGAAGCAGATTGCACGTTAGCCAAAGAAGAAGTGATCAACTCCTGATCTGTGTTCTGATGGAAATGTTTTCCTAACCAAAGGAGTCAACAAGAAAAAGGTTCTGCAATTAAATGTGCCCTTTTATTTGGGGGTGAGGGGAGGCTAGTTCAGTGGAACAATGAAAAATACAATTTAGAAAACATAGCTTGTTCCATTCTTCCCACTTGTTTGAATGATTCTCTTCTTTTAAAACAGAGTAAGAATCTGCTATAACACTAACCTGATGTAGTGAGAGATGCACACCAGGGCTGAGCAAACCTTTCTGAAGTCTTAAAGCAGAAACCTTCAGTCTAAATGAACTCAGATTGTGAACTTTCATAGCACTGATCTTCCCACTCACCTCTTCCCACATCCAGACCCCAGCCTTTCAAAAACCAGAAGTGTGATTCACCTTATCTCTTTCAGATGTCTTGCTGAGATGAGATGAATCATCCTTTAAAAGCTCTTAATGAATTTTCACTTATTGTACAGGTAGTGTAAGTGATTAGTATAGTTATCTGATGTCATTTGGCCATATGAATCCTACCCAAAAGTTTTTGTGTAGTGTACTTTGTGTGCCCTAGCAATTAGCAGAAATCATTTAAATAAAATTAAATCGACCGTTGTTCCATTCCCTGTTCTTTCTAAGAAATCTTTTTAAGAAGGCAAGTATGATTAAGCAATGAAATTAAGTCATTATTGATTGACATGGAATATTTTTCTCTTCCTCAGTTTTCTTGCCCACCCCCTCTCCCTTTGCTCCTCGCAGTATTACCTCATCTTGTTTTGCTCTTTTAAACCTTTCTATAATCACTGCTGGTTTTTTGGATGCCCAAAGTCAGACCCTGCTTACAAACACAATGTAGCCCCACGCATTCCATCATATCTAAATTTTATGTAGACTGTAGTAGAAAAAGTTACTCCTTTTGTTATTGTAAGCTTCACTTTTCTCATGGGAGTAGCCTATGTTAGTACTGTTTTGTTTTATGGTTTCATACATCCTTTGTGCTGCAACCATGCAAACAGCAAGCCAAGCACCTCACTCTGCACTGCAGGAGTTTCAAGTGATTACCTTGGCTATTACTTGCTTGTATTGCAGCAGGACCAGGCTGAATTAGGACCCACTTTGTGCAAAGAACAGACCAGATGTGTGTGCAGATATGGCCTCGCCCTTTACACGCTTACAGTGTCAATAAAGGGGACAGGAGGGGATCAAAGTGCACCACAACCTAATCTTCATGCCCTAGGTGAGCAGTGGACCTGAAGAAAGCCCTCTGGCTTAGGTCTAGCTCACTCACTTGCTCTCAACAGCATTCTGGAACATTCTGGAATGCACTCAGATCTTTCCTGGTAGAAGCTTACACAGATGGGATTTAGATCAAATTGGTAATTATGCCACCAAGAAATATTATTCAATCTTTGTTCCGTGTCTGTAACTAGTGTTTTAAAGAAAATTGCCATTCTTAATGTTTTATTAGAATATCTTTTCCCTTCTCTGTTAGCAGTCCCAGGAAAAAATTCTTCCCTGCTGAAAAAATCATAATCTTTTTATCCTTGTAGTGACAGTAGCACATAAATAGTAAGAGTGATTGCCAGCTTTACCTAGAAATTCAATACAGCTGTATTTTAATTGCCCTATAATTCTGAATTAACTTCGTGTGTATTGTTAATAGTCAATTAATGAAGTAGTGTTTCAATTTGAGATATAAATTCAAAGGTTTTTTTTGTAGTTTAGTGGTGTGGCACTATCCATTAAGTAGTCCATTATGGTGTCTGACTTCACATCTTTTTTGAAGCTAAAATAATGATCAAATGAAAATAATGTGGGGGAAAAACATTAAAATATTTAATTCATTCAAAACTTCTCCTACCTCTGTACTCACACAGCTGCTAAAAATGTTGTGTATATTAAATATACACTGTCTTTTAATTTTTATTGCCCAAGCAGTCTCCCTTTTGAGTTTGATGAAATGCCAGATTTCAGACAACTCACTTTTTACTACTGCATTTTACTGCTCAGGCTACAGCAATTACCAACATGTTTCTTTTCGGAATGAGTGAACAGCATAGATTTCATAGATAAAACCAGCGATTACTCTCTAAATAGATATAACTTTTTTTCTGTACAGCTAAAAGAGAAATCCCCAGCTGGAGCAATAATCTAAGCAGGTTATTGTCAGAAGCAGCTTCTCAGTTCAGATGGAAGTTTCCATTAGCTACATAATCTCTGAAAAATTAGCTGTATGAAGTTAATTTTTATGGAAATCAAGCACAGTAATTTCTGTCTTTTCTTTGATTGAGAGATAAAAATGTTCCTAAGAATTAAAGCAATGGTTTGCTTGCATGTGCAATGTGTCAGAGGATAGGAAATATAGGAAAAGGGGAAACTGTATTTTCTTCTTCCCCCAACATCTATTTATTTTGCCTTCTTTTTTTTTGACTCATATCAGCGTGTATTATTGACATTATTCCAAAGTTTGGGTCTTTGAGTGTTTATCTAGCGATTTCACAGATCACTGAATAGAAGTTACACATTTACAAAGGACTATTGCTTTCTTAGTTTATGTATCCATAGCCACAGATTTGTGTCCTAGAAAAAACGCACACTTTAATCAAACATCTACACCTTTTCTGTTTCACTTTCACCAACTTTCACTGTGGTACCACATGAACTTGCAAAACCTGTGCTAGACCTCTCCAAGTATTTTTCAAACCATGTGGACAGTCAGAACACCTGTAATTTTGTTCTTATAGATGGTATTTTATAGCAATGTTTAACAAAATGGACCCCAAGTTTCAGTTTTTTAATGCTGGTCATAGAAAGCTGAGCCATTACTTCTTGATGTAGGCTACACTGGACCCCAGTGAGAAGGGTATATAGAATCATCACTGGTTCAATTTTTTTTGTCTCCACCTTTCTGTAATTGAAAATGGCAAAGAATTTCCTTACTTTAGTTCTGTCCCTGACCTTTCAGGGAAAGTGAAAAAGTATGTTATTTGTATTTCTGTAAAAAATACTCAAAGTTTACACTGTATATGCTACTCTTCCACTTCTCTTTAATGCAATGTGTTGTATTGCTAATGTTTTGTTTATAATATCTTTTCCAGGTCTAGGATTCAGTATTGCAGGAGGGGTGGGAAACCAACACATCCCTGGGGACAACAGCATTTATGTCACCAAGATTATTGATGGGGGAGCTGCACAAAAAGATGGGAGATTGCAGGTTGGAGATAGACTTCTTATGGTAAGTATGACAAATTTAAATCCCATTTAATTAACTGAAAATTGTTTCATGTAAGGACTTTTATTCACCATACGTCTTTCTGGAGGTAACCAAAACAACTGGTATAATAATTTTATTTCTATCATCTTCATTTTCCCATTTTTTATATATTTCTGAGACTGAAGTAAAAAAAAACCCCATTCCTCTGGAAAATGAACATTTTATGAAGGCAGTGTATTATATTACTTTGACAAACCTTTTACAGAGAAGAGAATAAATGTATTGTGGACGTAAGCATAACAAGTCAAAATGCACCATAAAACTTAAAGGATTTTAGACAAACTTTGTTAAGGTAGTACTGATTCTACTGTTTGTTGTAAGCAAATTGAAAGATGTTGAAACATACCAGTACCTGACTCCTATGTAGCAACTGTCAGTGGACTATTACCTACATTTCAGTACCTGCAGGAATGTTTTATGTCTATGTTCCGTATAGATGTTAAAAATAACCCCAAACATTTTCCAGATTTTCCCTTGAGGAAGTGTATTCTTCAGATGGAACTCAGTTCAGGAAATTCTTCCAGCTATGTGCCATGCTGGGTCATTGTTCCTTGTCTGTAATGCTCTCCCACTCACAGAGTTTGTTTAATTCAACATTGAGGGGGAAATCCTGACCCTGGTGAATCAGCACAAGTTAATCTATATCAAGCTGTATTCATGTCAATGCATTTGCATAGATTTCAGCAGGTAGAGAAATATTTTTTTAATAAGTGCAATGAAAAAAACTCGTACTGCGTTAGCCCTGTTTTGTGATGTGATATTTAAACAGTAAAAAAATTGCCTCGACCTTTTTTGTGTCCTGTGAAGGTGTGCCTAATTGAAGTTTTCTTCATTTGGCTAGGGACACTGTGTTCCAGTCACATATGAAGATGACCATTAATTTTATACATATTACTAAACAGGACTGGAAAGGCACTTGGTTGCTGGGTTGGTGACTCTTTGTCTTTTTTAGTTAACCCAAATGGATAGATAAACACCTTAAGGATCAACTGGTGTTAGCAAAATCAGAGCAAAATTAAACTAGAACTCAAAAAAAATTTCATTGGCATTTTTTCTTTGCACAGTCTCAGCATAGTGAATTTCAAGTCACGGTTGGATAATGAAGTTTTGGCTTATTTTAGTGCAGAAATGTATGTTTTTATTCACCAAATTTGCACTTTAGTTATTTTGCACATTGCTGCAAATCTGCTTCTATTCGGGTACCCTGGTGAGAATTCCTTGCAGTTTTTGTATTATCTCAAATTTTTTGTTACTTTATTCTTAATTTCTTCTAACTCACATTAGGTAGCGCATATATATATATATATATAAGGGAATCAAATAGATTCAAACCCCCTGCATTCACCCTCTCCTGTGTAATTTCATTGGAGTTGATTTAAATAGAAATATTTTATATGCCACTGTGCATAAATTAATTCTTTTCAGATTTTTATAGGCGTAGTCTATTAAGCATCTCAGCCTTCAACCTGTGATTCACTGCAGTCAGATATAGATGTTTCTTCATTGTGACAAGTTTATGCTTCTGAAAATGAGCAGAGGTCACCTGCATTATGTCTGATGTCTTTGCTCTTCTTTCCTTTCAGCTTGGACTGTTTCTTTACTAAGTGTTGCCTCCTTTTATCACTGCATGTAAAATGAGAAAAAAAAAATCATTTCAAGTATTACTGTCCTCCAGTTATGGACTTCCAGATCAAGATTTTCACTGTTGCATAAGAAAACACTAGTCAGTTTACTCTTTGTATACCTTAATTATTACATATTTGGAGATACGTTTGCAAGATCAAAATCTGTTTCTAGAATTCATGCAGATTACAGCCGTGTTTCTTGATTCTCTCCAACAAGACACCCTCATTTGTTTATAACTTCTGTACTTTCAGTATTTTTCTATCCTAATTTGTGAATTATCTCTTAGTTCATGGCATTAACTTCATGTTCCTTTATGAATAGTGAGTGAAAAAATTAATTACTTTCTTTTGGCAGTGTTTCAACGCAATATTACCCTTGTCATCTATACGGTCCTACTTCTGCTTCACTGATTTCTTATTGATTATACATTTGAACACGTACTCTTTTTTGGTTTTTTCCTTCTCAGTAGTGCATCCTTTCTTGATCTTTGGTTTTTTCCATCATTCTCTACAGAATTTAAAAGAATTTGTCTTCCTTCTGGAATTCCCAGCAGCTGCCAGGGAGCTTTTTTAATTTTTATATTTGTGTTCTGATAACTTTGTGTGAAATGCTTTCAGATCCCAAAAAAGGTGCAAATCAAATTAATATAAAATTAAGATGCAATGAAAGTGTAGATCCAAAATAAAAACTTATATTGAAATATAAGACAAGAAGGGGCCACCTAAGCATTTTGCAGCTAGATTACCCTCCTGTTACTAAATGCAGATTGCACTTAGTGTCTTAAGCATTTCAGAAGATGTGTTACATAAATATACATTGTGATTATTGTGAAATCTGTACAAGGGCATGTTGTGCAGTTATGTTCCTGTGGCACTAAGCCTGCACTGAAGACTTACTAACCTGAGCACTTGCACAGGAAAATGCTCCATTGTATGATTATCCCAAGGTACCTGTTTGGAAAATTACTGGTGAAAGCGTGTGTGTTTAAACCAAAAACTTAATGCTTTTTCTAGGTATATATGAAAGAAAAAGACCAGAGCTCTTCTCTGAAGACTTACAGCTAGGAGAAAAACATTCCCTCACTGTGTTCTGGTGATAATGCCTGTCGTA
Organism: Illadopsis cleaveri; assembly: GCA_013399915.1. NCBI lineage: Eukaryota > Metazoa > Chordata > Aves > Passeriformes > Timaliidae > Illadopsis > Illadopsis cleaveri. The sequence goes on from VXBB01013008.1 coordinate 302,844, forward strand.
ATGTCTCCTTCTGCTGGTGGTAATGCCAGCAGTGAGAATCCCACTGCAGTGGGTTTCTCAGCTTCTCTCTGCAGTGGAAAGGAGCACAAGGAAACCACATGCAGAGCATCACAGACCACCTTAGTAATTCAGGGTCAGCTGTAGGGCCAGACAAGATTGCTCAGGTATTTATCCAATTGCATCTCAAAAATCTCCAGGGATGGAGATTGCAAAGCCTTTCTAGGAAAACTGTTCCACAGCTCAGCTGTCCTCCTGAGGAAAACACTTCTGATAACCTGTTTGACCCTCTCTTGTTTCAACATCTGCCTGCTGTCACTAATCCTGTTACCACATGTGACTCTGAAGAGCTTAGCTTTGCCTTGATCTTCCTGGGGGTCTGTTATTGGTTGTCTTTAGAGGAACCCCTTCTCCTGGCTGAAAATGCCAAGATCCCCCATTTCCTCCTCAGCAGGTCAGTGCTCCATCCTCAACCATCCCAGTAGCACACCTCTCAACTTGCATCCTTTTGTTATTTTTCCTGTAGTGCAGGAACCAAAACTGAACAGTTTCCAGGTACAAGCTAATGAATGTGAACTATTGGGGAATAATCCTTTGCTCATCCTCCAGCCTCTGCTCCTGCTCATCCAGCCCAGGATGCTGTTGTCCTCTTTGCTTCCGGGATACACAGCTGGCTCATGCCCAGCTTGCCATCCATCAGGAGCCCCTAGCACTTTTCCATAGAGATACTGCCAGGCTGTCAGTGCCCAGCCTGTGCTGTTGATGGGAGTTAGCCTGTGCCAGGGGCAGGATTTACTGTTTTCATCCTCCTGAATATCATAAAGTCTTCTTCAGGCCCTTCTTCCACTCTGTGGCAGCCCTGCCCTCAAGTATCTGACAGTGAAATGAAGTAACCTCCAAACATGATGCACATCTCCCCTGTTCAAGGTCACTGCTAATGATGATCAGGAAAAGCTGGAAAATTGTTTCAGTTATTACAGCGATGATAATAATTACTTTTTTTTATCTCATACCATCATGTTACTTTGGACAAGTTTGTTATCTACAGAATGAATAAATGAGAAATCAGTATAAAACTGGTACTAGTTTTTTACTAGTACATAACAACACTAATTGCTAGAAGCAAGGCATTTTTCAGGGGAAGTGCTAAAACAATTAGGGTTTAAAGGAAAATTTAAGTTATTGTTTACCTTTTATAACTATTAGCTTTTCTAAAATACGTCTCATATGCCAAAACACCCTTTCATGTTTTTGGCCGTGTCCTGTTGCTTCTTGGCCCACGTAGTCACAGAGATCAGTGATTGCATATAAAAAGAGATTTAACTTGATTCTGTTTTCTTGATGAAAACAGGAGGAAGAAACAGGAGTCATTTTCCTTTTCAGAAATTTATGCTTCCTTTCTGAAAAAAAAGTGTTATTTTCTGGTAATTTCATAGGACTGCAGTGGAGTTGTGATTGTGCCATTGTTGATGTGTTCCTTATAGGGTTCCCTACCAGTATCTCTTTTTTTTCAGATTGCGTATGAATGCAGGATCACGTTTGCATTAACGTGCATAAAATCAGAGCATGTAATTCAAGATGCATCCAGATTAGCATTTGGTTGTGATCAGAGGTGCTCTTTTAAAATGATTTTGGCTGTCTTTGTGGGATCATCTTTCAGAAAACAGCCCAGCACTTGTGCAACTAACTCACAAGTCCATGGGATTGTAAGTATTTAGTTAATGCAGACAGATTTATATCCTTTGTACAAATGATTAGTCTTCAGCACTAGAAAGCATTTCACTTTTAGCAACCTTTAAAATGAGTGAGTTTTGAAAAAGGCCATCAGCATTCTAGATTTTCAGCTGGCAGGTTGTAGGTGTTTACTGGCAAATGTTCACCCAGGAAATTCCACTGTCTGAATGAAAAGCTGAATATTACAGAAAAGCAAACATTACCACTGGTAAGATAAAGTTCACCCCTTTGTCTCATTCACTGACTGAATCAAATCTTTCTTAGCCTAAATCAGTAGAGGAAATGAACGAATCCCCTTTAAAAAAGGAAAATTAAATAAGACAGACTTAGTCCTCTGGAGCTCTTATTCTCATATCAGCTTATATTGTTCTGAATGAAATTATTCTTTAGAGCACTTGTACAGTCATTTTGGGGATTCTAAGCTTTTCTAGCTGCTTTTTGGGGCTTTTGATTTTCAGTATGAATCTAGGAAAACTTCCAAATAAAACATTCTCACTTGGGTTTATACTTCATTGCCGTGATTATGCTATTTAGGAAAAAAAAGAATCCAGTCTTTTTATATCTCGTTGGCATCATTTCTTATTGATTTCCCCCATCACTCAAATAGCTTCTTTGATTGGGCTTGTATCTTTAATTTCCTTCTCTACTGCTATTTTATTTTTTTCCCTTATTGGTTTCTCATGTTGTTAGAATGTCTTATATCACATAATTTCTATTTAAAGAAAAAGCTTTCCTATTTTTTTTTTTTCTTCAGATGCTGTTTGCATTTTTAAATTTTCTCTGCATGGAACTTTTCCCATTAGAAAAGCCCCACTTACTCCATGCCTGACTCCTATCCTTTGGCTCCTGTCACAGCATTTTTTGTCCCAAGTATACAGCTTTGTGACTAAACTGACCACTCAGATAAATATCTTTTTTAGCATTTTCCTTAAGGGTTTCTTTTCCCCTTAATTAATTGCTACTTAAATTGGCTTCTTACATCCAGAAAGTTGGCATGCAGTACCCATTCTACCCACTCAGAATTAAGTCAACCCTTCTGCACTAAAATTCAGCCTCTCAGAGGATTGCATGCTATATACATTTTGATTTCTTACTTTGTGTGCATCTCCCAGTCTTCATCTTCTTTACCTCTAACTCAACCCTTTTTTTGCAAGCTATATGCAAAAATATATAAGGTTATCTCTACAGGACATAAAGCTTTGCTATGATGCATTTATTGGGCCAAACCACTGAAAGAGTCAGATTTCTACAATTTCTACAATTCTGTTAAGACAGGCATCTTTTATGGAAGAAATGGCTCCAGAAATAGTCTCTCTTGGCATAAATCTCAACATAAAAGTCAACAACATCATATTTCCTATTATTATCATCTCTGTACAACATTTTAAGGAATGATGTCCAGAGATTGCCCTATGAAAAAAAATTACATACTACAGTCATCTTGCAATAATATCTACGGGGCTGAACAATAGAATTTTTCTAAGTATTCAAGTTTTTTGTATATCAGAGTACATACATATGTCTTTATTTGTGATCATTGTTTTATAGTCAGAAAGTAGAAAATATATTGATAGATGTGCATAGGATTATTAATAGGAATTATAGATCCAAAGCAAGGACTGCCTTCTGAAGGAAACCTGGAAGTGCAGATCTAAGCTGATGTTGGCAAATGACTTAGGAAGGTGATCTGATCTCCTCAAAGAGCTCCCACTTAAAAGAGGCCTTACGGCATCATTGAGGATCTTTGTTTTTGTAAATGAATCAACAAGTTTGTTTGTTTGTTTGTTTTCTCTTGATGTATATTGAGTCTTTCTTTATTTCTTTGCTTACTGAGAACTGAGCAGTCCAGGACAAAATGAATTTACCTAAACTTTGCGTTGAACTCTAGGATCTTTAAGAGGATAAACATAATGCTGAACTGCATAGGCATGAAATCTTAGTTTAGAATTACTTGAACTCCTTAAGTCTTAACATCCGGATTTCAGTAATTTGTGCAGTGTTGCTGTCCTATAATGTTATTGTCAGAGAGAAGAGACAGGCCCTGCTGTATCAAATGTATCAATGTTTCTATGTATCATACTTTACTTTCTGTTTCTAAAATGGCTTTTTGTTTTCTTTACTGCACAACTGTGACATCCAAGTATCTTCTTAGAGATTTTTATCAGCTAGATTTACTGAAAGAAACCCCAACAAAAACCAGAAACCAACACCTTTGGAAAATAAGTCTTACAGCAGCCCTATAGTGGGTGAGGTTATGTGAAATTTTCTCTACTTCAAAAAAACTTAGGATGGAACACAAAAAGGTAGATGCAATGTACAAACAGCGTGGGAAGGAGAAGAGGTAAAGGAGAACCTCGTGGTCATCTTTCTAAAATGTGTGAATCTGAAGTGTCTGGCAGTTTTGAAATATATAAACAAGAAAGACATAATTTCAGTCACTTCTTCTTGCTGCCAGCCTATTAATTTAAGAAATTTATTTATTAAGGGGTTTTTTCTCTTTTGTAAGTTATTGCTCTTCATAACAAAGAAAGATATATAAATTTATAGAAGTTCGGTATAAGATTTTTAATTAAATAGAAGACCTGACAAAACACAGCATACCCTGTCAGCAGCTCCCTTCTGAGTGTTAGGCTCTATCACTGATCTTCCTGTCAAATTATCATAATATACCTGCCATTGTTTGTTTTAATTACCCTTAAAACCAAGCCTGAGAATTATACAAGGGAAAAAGTTTGGACAGAATTCTTACATTCAACAATACTGTCCAATAGCAATAATTCTTTTCTTGGTGATGATAAAATCATCTGGATATGAAGAGTCCTCCAGTGATTCATAATAGTTGGATTTCTTTCCAGTTGCCAAACCCTTTGGCAGTTGCTTATTGTCACATTCAGGTTTCTGATAATTAATTGATACTAAATTCCCTAGAAAGAATATATTTTTTCTGTGATATACTGTTATGTTATACTATACTGAGAAGGGAATTCTGCTTCCATCTTGCATAATCTTTGAAAGGAATCCTTGCAGTAACTGTGCCATTGGAGGGTGGCAATTTAAATGACAGTAAAATGTTTCATATACTACATTCCCTGTGAAATGTAGGTCATTGGAACGGGCTGCCCAGGGAAGTGGTCACAGCACCAAGCCTGCCAGAATTCAGGAGCGGCTGGACGATGCTTTTAGTTACGTGGTTCAGTTTCAGGCAGAACTGAGTGGGGAGATGGACTCAGTGATCCTTGTGGCTCCCTTGCAACTCAAGGTGTTCTGTGATTCTGTTATTTCTCTTGTCTTATGCCACATGCCTGAAACATGGATCTGCACCCTTTACTTTTCTCCCTTATCCTATCATTTCTCCATTCAGGAGAATTATAAATTTTGTGGCAGGGAATATTTATGGTTCTGGGAGGACAACCTATTGTTGACATTTTGTGAATACAGTGGATTTATATGTGAATAAATGTTATATGCCTCTACAATAAACCACTTCTGATACTTTTCTTTTGATTTTCTTTCTGTGGGAGTAAAGCATAAATAGGCAAAGCTTACTGCCACCATTTCCTTCCGTATTTTATCTGTAGTCTTCTGCTCTTATCCTTGCTTAAGTGTTTTTCTTTTCTAAAAAGCATAGAACTAGTACTACATTCTCTTACTTTTTCAATGTCTTTTTCCTGTGCTTCCAGAAAACTGACAAACTTTCACAGTGGAAAATGCATTTTCCCCATCCTGAACTGCTCTTTTTCAATTCCTGCGCCTCATAGGTATTCTATATGCCATTTTTTACCTCTCCTTATTTCAATGGTCAGTGTTGTATCAATGATGGAAAGATTTGGGTCTGTTGGGTATTTCTGAGGTCCCGGCTATGGAGGCTAAGAGATGAATTAGGAAGTTTGTTTTGTTAGGTCAAATCATATAGACAGTTTCTGATGTGGTGCTGTTATTATTATTAGATACACTTTTATATTGGTGATTATACCAGTAGCAGGACATCACAAAGGACGCTTCTATTGTCAAAACCAAGTGCCTTCTTGACCGATTTTGGTTCTGTGTATCAATATTACTCCTTCAATCAGTCTTTGGATATGCATGTGCTAAGAAAACTGTTTTCTACCCGGCAGCAGTATTGCTTCTATAATCTTTAGTGTTCTTCATTTGCAGCAATGTTCCAAACATTTTGAAAACTGAAAGGATGTGTCATTTTTGTGTCTGTTTCTGCATTTCAACTCATGTTTCTGATTTCTCCTCTAAGGTAAATAATTACAGTTTAGAAGAAGTTACCCATGAAGAGGCAGTAGCAATACTGAAGAACACATCAGATGTAGTTTATCTGAAAGTTGGAAAGCCCACCACCATTTACATGACAGATCCATATGGCCCACCAGACATTACTCACTGTAAGTGACTTCTGCAACTTATTTTACAAGAGATATTTCAGTTTGTCAGATGATTGTATTTTTTCATAGCTTGTTCAAAGTAGCCCATTAAAGTTTATGAAACAGCTTGGAAGGCTAGAAAAATGAAGAGTTTATTGCCACCTAAGTATGCTACACTCAAGAAATATTGCAAATAATATAACTCTGCTAAATATTTTTGCAGCAAAAGTAGCAATGTAGAAGATACATGGCTGTGCTTGTTCCAATTAGCTATTGTCCAGGTGATCAGACTGAAATGTAACTCTTGTGAAGATTACAGCAATAAGTACATGCAAATGCATTTGGAAATATGATTAGATTTGTAGCCTGGAGTGCTGTGTCCACTGAAAAATTGGAACAAGCAGCAAACCATCTTGTACTAACTTAGTAGAACCCTGAGGCAAATGTATCTCTTATTTGAATAAAATATTCTACTGGAATGTAAAAATCACTGTTCTACTTGCAAAACTTTACCTATTTTCTGTGGATATCCAATTTGCAAAGTCACAGTATGGTTTGGGTTGAAAGGGACCTTAAAGACCATCTAGTTAAAGTCCCCCTAACATGGGCAGAGACACCTTCCACTAGACCAGGTTGCTCAGAGCCACATCCAACCTGACCTTGAGCACTTCCAGCGATGGCATATCCATGCCTTCTCTGTTCCAGTGCTTCATTACTCTCATAGTGAAGAATTCATAAATCATTGGTCCACTTTGCTTTATTCTCAGTCTATCCATTAACTTGATACATGTTCATCTGGCTTTTTGTTTTGTTTTGTTTGCAGAGGACCAAGGCCTTACTTGTCCTTGCATTCAATGCACACTCTGTTGTAGGAAAATTTGTTTAAATAATATGGTAAAGCTCAGTGAAGCATCCCATAAGGGAAGATGTCCTCATTTTAAAACAAACTGATTTCAATCAGGCTGTTGTATCCTTGCACTCGAAAGCATCTAGGCTCGTATACAGCACTCAGATAGAAAGATGTGCATCCAGGTGCATCCCCAGGACTCCCTGAGGTGACCATGTACAAGGGTTGGTGGCTGGCTGTGGCATACTTTTCATATATATATATCAATTTTATGTTGACAGCCTGCTTTCTAGAGTGCTTTTTGTACTCTTGAAGAGATGACAGCAATAAGGATCTTCTGTCTCTGCTGTCTGTCCTGTTATGCATGTCTGTAGACTCACATCTCTGCTGTCTCCTTATCTGAGTGTCCTAGGTTCCAACCTAGTCTTTATCTCACACCACCATCTCTTAATGGCTTGAATATTTATTTTAGTTTAGTTTAGTAGGCTTTCCTGGCAAGTTGCATGTAGTTATATTGAGTATTGATGACTTATTGATGAATCTAGCTTTATCAATACATGCCATAATCTTATACCAGTCCTCCTGGTGTCCGTACCCAGGCATTTCCATTCCCTTGCCATTCACAGCATTCTTAATGTTTCAACTGCACTCTCTATACCACTGGTGCCTGTTAGCCTAAACAGTTCATTACTGAAAACTCCCTTTCTTCATGAATTGTTCGTTAAAAACTGTCTGCTTTGGGTTCAACTACCAACAGGGACCAGCTGCACCATCTAGCAACTGGATGGAAATATAATTTTTGACAAGATATTCAGCAGTCGATCCATACCATCTTGATTTCCTGCTAAGAATTCTGTGGGCACTTAAGGCAAACTAAGGATGGGGAAACTCACTAAGGGCAGTAAATGCTAAGGATTTAATTTTTTCTGCAGTTTTTAGAGTTACTGTTGTGGACTGACAAAGTTGAGGGAAAAGCTAAATATCCTAAATCCTCCTTACTCAGTCTGCTCCATGAAAACAGAAGGGAAGGTTTTGTAACATGCATGTCAGTGGTGTGCTCAGCCATGCTGAGGATGCCTATTTAGTTAGCAAATGTTACGACAGATGGCAATCGTATTGTTCAGTAGCAGCCTGGTCTGGATCTTAGCAAAGCCCAGGAAGAAAAAATGCTAAATGTCCATATCCAATCTCCAGGTTTATAATACTTTCAAAATGATAATTTTGCAGTTCTAAAACAGTGTGTTTTATGATGTGAGATTATAGATCAGTGGCATATGAGAAGACAGAAACAATTCCAATGGGAGAGTAAAAGTTGAAAAGATTTGCAATAGCCCCTTCCCAAGCTGTTGGTGCTTACAGATTCATTTATCCTCAGGGAACCTTTCATTATACCTACATGTTCAGAGCATTTCAGAATGCAAAATGACCATTCCCTGTAGAGAGATTTTGCTTTGAAGCGTTCTGTATCTCAGCATCTGAACAAAAGACTGAAACTAATACTAGGAAGTTTAGCTGTCTTCTTCTCATGACAAAATTAATCATAGCTCACTGCAGAAACATGTAACATTGCTTTTTCTATTTATCATTTATTTTTCTAATTAAATTAGCTAGAGATAGAATACAACTATTACTGCATTTCTCATAAATGTTCCAAGTAACTTTGAAACAGCAAAAAACACACTAAGATCAAAACCTGCAAACCCAGTATATAAACAGACAATACAGTACTATAACTTTCATCATTAATCATTAATATTTAAGAGATTTGCATCCATTTTCTATTTTAAGTATACAGATTTACCATGGTCTAAATACCATCTATGTTGATACTGAAATTTCAATTATATTGGGGATTTGGGCACCTTTAGTAGATCACAGCTTTGAATGTGTGTATAATTCTTGCCACACATAAAATTCCTGCTCTTATCCTGCATTGAGTTCTTACTATATTACTCCCAGTACTGTGCACTGGAGCCAAAAAGAGTGCTTTTAATCTCATTCTTTCCTAATTGCATGTCCTTCTGCAAGTTAGTCCTAAGTGAAGAAAATGTTTCCTGTCTCCCAAACAGCAGACCTATTCAGCCTTCCTCTTCAGGAACTAAAGATCCTCGAAAGAGTGAATTCCTTGCAAATAAGCCAGCATTACTACTACTATTACTATTATTATTATTGCTATTATTGTTATTATTACTATTATTGTTGTTACTATTTTCAGTAAAACTCCAGCTGTTAATTTTTCTTGTTATGTTTTAAACTCTCTCAAGCTAGGATTGTTTGTTTTGATCTTATTTACAGCATTGAACATGCTCTTGGTACTTAAATCAAAAAAATTATATTGTGACATCTAATGAAACATGAAAGTTGCTGACTAGAAATGTTCATTTTTGCTATCAGCTTATTCTCCACCAATGGAAAACCATATACTCTCTTCTGGAAACAATGGCACTTTAGAGTACAAGACATCCCTGGCCCCTATCTCACCGGGAAGATACTCACCCATTCCAAAGCACATGCTTGTGGAGGACGACTACACCAGGTCAGATACTTCTCTTTCTTTGTTGCCTTTCATGCAATTGTAAAGGACATAAGTTAAGCATTCAGTGCATCTCAAATAGAATACAGCATACTGTACATTTCTATTCAGTGTTGCCCCGAAGAATTGTGGAAGTACAGTAGCAGAACTGTATCTGTGTAGTTAATTTCAAGGTAGACGAGACATATAGGAAAAAGCCGGGAGGGTTCTTTTATGCCTTGTTTTAGAGGAACACTGAATGTCACTGATGAGACAGTGTGTATTTATCTTTTTGTTTGAAGAGCACTACCATTCACCTAGAAGACAGAAGTTGTTCAGTTTGGAAAATGAGCCCTCATTGTAATGTCTAATGCCACAGAAAATGAGATATATATATATATTTTTTTTTTT
>VXBB01013008.1:312760-480201 GCA_013399915.1 Illadopsis cleaveri
TTTTTTGTGCTAGGAGGGCGCTGTTCTCATCCTCTAACCTGACTTGCTGTGTCTTAGAAGTCAAAGAATCTCATCCACTTATGTATTCATCAGCTTCGTAACCCACTAATTTGCAATTCATTTTTCTTGTGGCATGCGATTTCTATCTCAAGTAGCTTAACTTGTTGGATCAGACAGATTCAGAGTAACTAAATCATGATACAGTGTTTAATCAGGACATAGATGTGTGGAAACCACACCTTTCTTCCCTGCCTTGGTTAAAAGCATTTCTCTTGTTTTGATTGAGAATGCAAAGCTGAAATTAATTTCCTTCAACTTATAAGACATTCAGTTAGGGTGAATTTTCTCCAAATGGTCGAAGAAGTTAGAACTTTAATTAATAGTTAAAACATTGTTTGGTTTTTTTTTAAATCTGCACCAATGTTTTTACCTGATCAAATAATGATCTCATCATTTCTCAAATAGCCATGTATAGGGAGGCTATCAGTATTAATTTATCTGGGTTGCAATGATGAAGGCTTTGTCAATAAGCTTGTAGGGATGAATTTTCTTCTTCTATAATGAGATGTCAGCACCACTATTGCTGAGAAAGAGTTAGTGAAGTTTAAAAACAGCAAAAAAATTGCAGCCTTAAAAGTAAGTAATAGCTAAGGACATCACGAAGTCACAGAAAGTGAAGGGATTAATTCTAAAAAGGGAGATAAGCTGTCCTGGCAATGAAAAGACCATTTAAACAGTTAGAAGGTTTGTAAGGTAACAAAGAAGTATTGTTAGTCCTGTTTCTTTATGTTCATGTGGCTGATTTTAACTTTCTAGTTATTTAAAAAAAAAAAAAAAACCAAAGAAAAGAAAAAACAGTATAGAAGGGAAGGCAGTGACGCTCTTAGCCCAATAGTTTAGCAGATATCCAGTAGAAAGCCTACAAAGAACCATGCAGGATATGTATTGAAATTAATTAGGTTGTGCTTTTGACCTTTTTTTTAAGGAAGAAAGATGCATTCCTATGCTGATATTTTTAGAATGTTTTTAAATAAGTTAGTTGTGCTGGTTTAGCTCCTGAGAGAAAAATACTGCCAGTCTGTTTCTTGAGGTATTCACACCAATGTCCATTTTGTGTTATTTGGAGGGAAAAAAATGAATGCCCAGAGAAGCTCTGTTTATTATATGAAATACTCCACTCCTTTGTTCTTTTTCCTGTCTGGATTTTCAAATGAATGTGTTGCCTAATGAAGATCTGATATTCAAAGTCTTCTTGTGGCATTGGCACTATCGACAGGAACTGCTGACTCTATGAGTATGACCTTCTGTGACAGGCATGTGGCACCAGCAGAAATAAAGGTGTCAAGTGACGGGAGCAGGCTCTGAATGCCACAGCACAAATCAGATGGAAATCTCATATTTATGTGCAAGTTTTAACTCTGACCTATTGAAAAGGAGGAGGCTATTGCAAGCTTCATTTTATTAGTGATACTAGTCAATATGCTACATCAGGAAACAAAAGCACGAAGAGAAAGCATAAGTCATAAGACAAATTACTCTTCTTGCCACTGCATTTCCTCACTGGACATGCACATACATCTGAGAGACACCCAAGCAAGAGCCAAAGACCAGTTTTCTTCTCTGACTACAGTGAATAAGAAACTCTAACCTTAAAAACGAAACCATTTAACCCTTAAATGCTGCTGAGATTTGTTTATTTTTTAATGTCCGTGTGTGTAATTATTGCCTATTGATGCAAGTGGGACTACTGAAATGCAGCAGTTAATTCTTGTAGTCATTTTCACAGCTATAAACTCAGAATAGTGAATGCACTCTTTCTGTTCAATGCCATAGGGTTTGCTGATGAGTCTGCCATTAAAATAAGAAGATATTTGGGAAGTCTTTGTTGCTGACCAATTCAGAAAATCTTTTGGGAATTCAATTATCATATTGATAACTGTAGTAAAACCTGTAGACACCTTGATTGCAGCATTTACAATTAGGTTTTCTCACATAATGTTTTATAATTAAGATGTTTGCCAACTACTGCAGTGCTGTCCATTAAAACTACCTGGTTCTTGCTGTAATAGGTTTACAAGGCTAATTTACATTGTGCTCACATAAGGAAATTTATTACCCATGCAGTCTTGCAACACTTCTGGCAGATTTTCATTTGTGCCAGCTACAAATATTTGGAACAGTAACTTCTCCACTTAAAAAAAGCTTTTGCAATTTTGGAATTCTGGAATGAGTGAGGCAGATGACAAGCTTTCCTTTAACTTACTTGTGATAAGGAATCTATCAGTAAAGCTTGAATGGTTGCACATTCAACTCAATTTGCTTACTTCCTCCTGCTTTTGCTTTGTATTTTTTGTTTATACATTCCAGTTCTAAGGGGTGTTTTTATGGGTTGTTTTGTTGTTGTTTTTTTACCTAAATGTATCTATTTTTCCTTACAAAAATAAGTGTTTCAGTTGATAAAAATTTGTGGGTTTTGGTCTGATATTGAAACTATGCCTGAAAAAAATTCAGTCTATATAAAAAATCACCTAATCCGAGCACAAGGGATAGAAAAGTAACAAATCATCTTCAGCCATAAATTTTAATGAAGCTGAATGTTGTCTCTTAATTACTGAATTTTTTTAAGTTGTGTGTATTATTGCTACAAAATACTGTCAGTGATGGGCATATTTTAGTTCATGATTTTTCTGGATTTATTTTAAATTCATTTAGAATGGAAACTTTGACTTCCTTTATTTTTTACAGCAATTATCACTTTTTAAATTAAACTAAATAACACAAGTTCAGGTTAGTAGAATGTGGGATCCAAAGCAGATAAAAACTATATGTCAAATAATTCTATCAGTACACTTGGCAGTACACTTTGCTGCTTCTTTTAGTTTCTAGTAAGGTTAAATTGCTGTGCAGGAAATGCAGGGGATTCATTGATTGTGTTCCTGACCAGCCCCTGAAGCTGCTAGAGGGGAGTAACAGGGTTTGTGGCAAAGGTGGTGATAAATAACGGCTGGGATCAGAGTGACCAAGAGTTGGCTTAGTTCTTGATTCAAAGGAAGTCTGGGAAGATAGTCAGCAAGTTATGACTGTTAAGATTTCAGAAGAGCAGACTTCAGCCTTTTTGAACAGTTGCTTAGCAAAATCTCTTGGGATGCTGCCACAGAAACATAGGGCCCATGAAAGATGGATGGTTTCTAAATAAAACTTGTTGAGAACTCAGGAAGGAACCATCTTGTTGAGCAGAAAGGAGGGGTACTCAGCAGGCCTTCATGGCTGAGCAAGAAGCTTTCTGATGACCTAAAATGCAAGATGTAGACAAGCATTGCTTGACTGCTTAGTGACAAAATTAGAAAGCTGATTGATTTGAGCTAAGACTTACCCTCAAGGGTCATAAAGGAAAACAAAAGTGATTCTGCAGATGTGTGCTACTTTAAAAAATGAAGGTAAAATTTGAGGAAGAAAAAAGGTGATGAATAGAAGCCAATGTAGTGACAGATAATATAGAAAAAGCTGAAGTACTCAACAATATGTTTGCCAGGCACTTAAGGGCCCAGAAGGTAATTGGAATAGTCACCATAGATTGACTAAAAGCAGTTTGTGTGCTTGTCCGGACTGGTTGACTTTCCTGATCAAATTTTTAACTGCTTGGATGAGGGGGGAGGAGTGGCTGCACTTCATCAGGCAGTGCCACAGCACAGGTGTTGCCTTGAGAAGGAATGCCTCTTTGCTGAGGGAAAACACAGCTGACTCCGAAGTCATACCTGGCCTGTGTCATAACTCCCACTAATGTGCATCTGGGATCTGCTGTGGGGCACATGGTAATTCCTTTTCTCCACTAGTTGTCATGGGGAGTGGCTACAAAAGTATTTCTCACACCTCTTCTGTGGGCAGGAAGAGGTGTAACATGGGGAGCACCCTTTAAAACTCTTCCAACAGCCTCTCATCCAAACATGAGGAAGTGTTGGATGAACATGTGCGGCTAATCAGAAAGAAAATATGGTTTGTAATGGTTTGGAAACCTTGTGGATAGCCATTTGGGTTTCTCCTGGATTGTGTGCTGTATTACCTTGCTAGTTAGCCCTCTCTCAGCATGGCTTTGCTCATTTGCACGCAATGCTGTTGGTAAGGCTTTTGACCCACTCTTCTACAGCACGCTTTGAAAGCTGGGGAAGAATGGACTAAAAGAAGGCACTGAGTTGGGAACTGACTTAACCAGTAGGCACAAAGGGTGATGATCATCACTTGGCTTGTGTCAAGTGGTCAGTGATGAACAGAGGAGCTCAGTATACCAAGGGCGTCAGTGAATGTCTTCATCAGTGACCTAGATCATGACACACAGTGCACCCTCAGCAAATTTCAAGAGGATAATAAATTAAGAGGGAGTGGTTAACATGACAAATGGCAGAGCTGTATTCTAAAGGGCTTTTGATATACTTGAGGACTTGGCTAGCAGAAACCTCATAAAGTTCAGTAAGAAGTCTGCATCTCAGGTGGAAGAGCTGCACACACTTGTGCAGGCCATGAACATCTGAATTGCAGCTTCACTAAAAATGACCTGGATGTTACTGCAGACACCCAGCTGAACATGGACCCAGAAGTGCACTCTCACTACTAGTCAGGTAATTAGCATACCAGGCTATCTTTGAAGAAGCATGGAGAGCAGAAAAATCTGTTATTTTCTAAAAGCCTCTGACCAGTTCCCATTCTTTGGCTTCAGGAGGGTTGTGGAGAGGGTCCAACATATTCTGAGAGCCCTAAATCACATGGAGGTTGGAGGAGTCTTGAGGGAGTTGGTGCTTGTTTAGTGTTGTGGAGAGGAGATTAAGGGGCAATCTAAGAGCACCCCATAAGCACTCAGTAGCAAAAAAGATGAAACCAAACTCTTCTGAGTAGAGGAGCACCAATGGCAACAGGCATTGGTTTTGGATGTTCTGATTTCAATTTGAGAAGAAATTAAAACATAAGATGGATAGAACAGTGCTGAAGTAGTGCTTGTTATGAAGGGCTGTGAAATATCCACCCTTTGAGATTTTTAAGAATTGACTAGGTAAGATCTAGTGTTGTCAATAGTCCTGATTCAAGCACAGGATTGGATCAGATGACCTACAGAGATGCATTCCAACCAAATTTTACTTGGTAGTAGCAAGAAAAAATGATATTTTTTGTTTCTGTCATTTTGTGGAAAATTTTTTACTAATACAGCAGAGAGAGCTGTTACAATTTTCTCTCTAGCATATTTCTGCCTTCCTATTTTCAGAAATACTAAAATTATAGACTAAAAATCTTGTAGCTTTTAGATACTAATTTCTTGTCTTTAATGAACAAAAAAGGGAAAATTCCATAAAAATAAAGAACAACCATCTTGAGTTTTTACTCCCTTTTTAGCTTCAGATGATGGTAACATCAAACTTCCGTGCTTCAGCTGATAAAAAATTCACTTAACATTTAACTCTGGCTAGATATTAAAGACTCATAGATGAAAAAGCTGAGTTATCTGTTTTGCTGTGTAAAGCATGTTTGATTTTTTTTTTTTTACATACGTTTCTGCAAAATAGCACTTTCTGGATGGGGAAGAGGTGCTGGGAATTGGATGGGAGAGAAAAGAGAACCATTAAGTTGAAGTCTCAGGAGATTTTTTTTCCCTGTATTGAAAGTAGCATTCCTCAACTATTTCTTGTTTACTTATCTAAACCTGCTAGTTGAATTGACAATGTTGTATGGAAAAACTTTTGAGTTTCTGTTGACACACAGATTTGACCTTCCAGTATTAAACCATTACAACAAATATTACGGTTTGTGTGTTATAAAATGATCATTAACAGTTTTTTGATGATAGTTTTAGGAAGAAAAACAATAGGATAAAAGAAATGCAGCTTTTAACAATGAGTCCTGAAAACTGCTCGTTTGGGATCTTTAAAGTTGACTCAGGTCACAAGATGTAGTGCATGTTTCAAAAGTGTCTTTTTGCTGAAAGGCATCAGCTGCATTTCCTGTCAGTCTTTGTGTGGGAACAGAGTTTACACACATTTCATAGACAAGGTCTTTGACTGCTTAGGTAGAACTTTCAAATTAATTTTACACCACGTTTAGTGTTACCATAGTTGTGATGAGTAGAAGATACATAGAAGCCCACTGATAGAGTTATAGAAACACCTGTAATTGTGAGCTCACAACAATCATTCACCATGCCTAACCCAAACTCAGCATATTTCCTCTACCCTAAAGAAGATATATGTAGAATGTTGGGAAGACTGATGATGCCTTTTGTTTATTCCTCTTATTAAATAACTTGTAAATTTGGCAGATATGTTGTTCAAGTTAATATTTTCATGCTTAGTTTTTGCCTGGGGCTTGATTTTTTCTCTAGGGATAGCAAAGTTTTAATAATTTTTCTTTGTAAATTAGTGTAAAATATATCTATTGTTGCTTAAGTCATTTTAATTAACCACCATTATTATTAAATTAAATTGCATTTATTTTTAACCAGACCAGTATGATGATTTAAAGGATAGAGGGAGAATTACATGCTTTAGCTCATGTTCTATTCTATTCTATGTTAGAAATTACTATGCTATTATATTTTAAATACCATAATATTCCATACATAGGTTCAGAGTGTTAAGTTATAGAAGCTGATGAAATGGAATCTAGACAGCATTTCTAATGCATTTATGAAAAGCTATGTAAAAGCCAGAAAATGCAAATCTTTGGGAAAACTGCAATTCATTTATCCTCCAAAACATATTTGATACGTTTTTTGCAGTAGAACTCTTTCAGATTCTGTACTCACACTGCAGTATATCAAAGCTTCTCACAATTTTGTCATGCTGACTAAATTATTTTAAAAAGCCTGCATGTTTGAGCGCAGCATTAAATGGCCAAAGCTAGTTTTCCTCTCTACTTATTTCTTCCATTCCTTTCTGGCACAGGAACATAGTCAGGAGGGACTCTGTTCTGTGCTCTGAATGCCCAGTCCTGTGTCACATTTTAATATTGAAGAGACTGGAGGAATAGGGGGAGTGTGTTTAGCAAGGGATAAGGGTGGGAATCGGTGTGAAAATGAGGGAGAACTTGTCACTGGTATGTGAGAATGGAAATCACAAGAAGGGAAGACTAGTATTTAATCAGGTAAGAAAACCTGGATTTGGAAAGGGAAGTCAGGGTAAGACAGGACATAACAGAAAAATAGGTGAAGAGGCATGAAGAAGCAATGGAGTATGGCAGCAGTGGAGAAGGGATTTCAGGCTACTGAACCAGCAAATCCCTCAGAGAGTGACACGTGAGGTTTGAGATAATCGATACTTGCACAAGTGCACTGGCCAAGGAACAGAGATGCAGAGCAGGCAGGAAAAGTTGCAGATAAGATGCTGGCAGGATCACGCTGAGGCCATCTCCCTCTAGAAAAGTGGAGAAACACCCAAAGTTTCTGAGGTGTGCATGAAGTGGGTGTGATCCCACCAGGCAGTCTGTCATATTAGTTCCTTGTCTGTCTGTCTGGCAGATGCCAGCCTGCTGCTGTGACTGGTTACTCACTGTGTCTCACAGGCAGGTCTCTCCTCTCTAGTTTTTAAGTTGGTGACATATTGGATCCAATATGGTATCCCAGAATAGAATTTCTTCTTGGTTTAGTCTTTGATCAATCTAAGAAATTATGTTTTTTTTAAAAAAGTTAGTTAAAAGAAGACTCTTCAAGTTACAAATTAAATGTTCAGTTAAAGGGACAAAAAAAAAAAAAAGTTTATCTATGTAACCTTAAATTGGACCCTTGGTGAAATACATTCCTTAGATTGAAGCTTGAAATTGCTAACTTGCATATCAATTCTTTTATATTTTTTGTAATTATTACACAAATTTAATCTTAAACTAGTTGTTAAACTTTACAGATGCATAATTGTCTGCCTAGAGTAAGATTTCATTTTGTTATCCAAATTTTTTTAAAATATAATAAGTCTTGACTTGGGAGAATAATTTATGTTAAAGTAAAAGTTTAGCCATTATCAAGTCACAGATAATCTCTTATTCCTGAGTTATCCTTGCATATTTAAATAGGCCTGTCAGAGATCCCCAAGTAATAGGATTTGACTGTTTCTAATACAATCACTGGCAGCTACTTAGTACTTAACACTTACAAAAAAACTAATCAAATTTTGGAATATGCCTTAGTGCTTGTATGGAGATTTTTGAAACGAGATAGTAGGATTGGCCGTGATAACACACACAGAAATAGTAAGTAGCTTTCAATAATGCACAGAGGACAGGATAACCTGAAGTACATGTAAAATACAACATGGACATGGACCCTTCATGCAGCTCTTGCCACTTGAGAAAGATACCTTGGGGTGACTGGGTGACTGTGGTTAGATCTGTGACATTGTCAGCTCAGTACTCAGGAGAAATCAAGAAGGCAATTAAGAATGAAAGTAGGATCTGATAGGAAAGGACAAGAGTGCAAAATATAATGGTTTTCTCTGTGAATCTGTGGTGCATTCAAGTCTTGAATCCTACATGGAGGCAACTGAAAAAAACCCTCAGAAGAGCATGACAGAGATGAACAGAGGTGTAGCATGGTTTCCAGGGAAAGATTAATAACAAATAATTCCAATATGGAAAATGATGTCAGAGAGAGACAGAAAAGAGATCTGCAAAGGTACCCATGGCACAGAGAAGGCAACAGGCAAGGACTGTTACCACTTCCTTATAACTCAGATACAGGGAGTTTGCAATGCATTGCCAATTTTGAAATATGGCAAATAGAAGGTTTTTTTTAAATGTTACCCTATGCTATGAATGTGCAATCAAGTAACAGGCTTAGAATATGCAAAGGTGGAGCTTTCTGGGTGTGTCATGATCAGTTTGTGGGGCTCAGTGCCGCGGGGCTGAGGAGCCTAAGAATATAAAAATGTTCAAATATGGATGAGAATAACTGCTGATTCATGGTGGACAGGCCTACTGATGACAGTCTTCTTGGATTTAATTTCTGGTTTGTGTGGTCAGTGCTGAATTCCAGCAGCTGAGCAGGTAAGGGCCATTTTTTGCTGGTCCCTGCTTTCTAAACAGTCATTTGGGCCTTTGGTCTGACAGTCTCTCCATTCCTGTAGGAAGCAGCCTTCTTTTCCATTCCTGCAACAGAAAATCATTACTGATTTTTTTTTTCTTTTTTTTTTCAAATTAAGCAGTCATTTCAGTTCCTAATGGTTAAAAATAATGAGTGTAGAATTGGATGTAGAATATTAAAAGTTCTAAATTATACTTGTGTCTTCCTGTAGGCCGTTTCATTTGAAAACTCGATTAAAATGTTAAAATAGTATTGTTAAGAGGAACAAGGCAATCCTTAATCTTCATGACTCTGCTAAAAAGCACTTGTTTTGCAGTTAAAAAAAAACCTTTAAGGCATATGGAAGCAGCAGTTAATAACGGAAAAGCTGAGAAATTATTAATTTTAGGGTTTCCAGAAAGAACTGAAGTACTGCATTTCAGGTGTTTTCCTCCAGCTCTCCACACTCCTCCTCTGTCTTTCATTTAATTGAAATAAACATATCATATGAGTCATTTGGTCTCATTTAAATTGCCAGGGCACAACATATAATAAAAGCAACAATCAGGTCTAATTACCCTATTGAACAATAAGATATGTGGTTCTCCTAGAAGGTTATATGAATAAAAAGCTCAAAGGACATATATATATATATAAAAAATCATTAGTTATTAGAATTGAAAGATTTTATTTGTAATAAATTGCCATTAATTTTTGGTTTAATAGTGAAATACTTCTTAAAAAGTTGTTTATCTACTTCCCAGCAACATTATATTAGCAAAGCTGATGTGTTAGATGTCTTTATGGAACTTGGATACAATTAAAAGTTGCTGCTCAAAAAAAAAAAAAAAAAAAAGTTGAAAACTTGTAGCATTGGGAGATTTCTTTGCTCTCAGATTGAATTTATTTTCTCTCAGATTGTTTTCTGGCTATAGCTGTGCATGCTTATTATGCTGTGAGAGCTGAGCTGGTTTCTTTCCATATCATAAAAGGTTTTGAAATGTTTTAAAACTTGAACCTGTTAACATTTAATGTGCTGTGTGTTGGCAATTGATCCCTACCAAACAGGATTCTGCAATAAAAAGAAAACAAAAAGTTAATTTTAAATTGAGGAGCCTGCATGATGCTGAGGAGAGAATGGTTTTTAAAAATGTCATTTTTTTATAACTTCTGTTCCAAAATTAAGTCAGCCCGAAACAACAAAACAATGGTGATCTAAACAAGGAATAATAAGGACTGCAAACAGCAAGGAAGATTGGCTTTACACAATCTGTTATGAAATAAATAAAACCAGTGTTAGATCAATTTTCAACTCCCAACTGTTACTGTTATCTTTTCCACCGATTAGTTCTGTCTTTCTGTGAGAATTGTGCCTCACTGCTGTTACATCTGTACTGAATAACAATTCCAGCTTTCAATTTTTTTTATTTTTTATTTTCTTGCTGGAAGAGTGACTCTGCTGTTCATGTTACCATTTAAAAGCTTTGGTGTTAAGTGACTTGATTCTCTGTCCTGTGAGTTGAACTGTCTACTGAGGCATGTGCAAGCCACGCTATGCTGCTACTTACGTTTACTACTTATATTTTTTGTTGCCTTCCCTTTATTGTTGTGTGCTTTATTCTCAGACTAATGTAGTTGTTACTGTCCATCCAGACCTAGCAGCTGCTGCTCTTACTTGTCACAAAACTTTGTTTTTAGCTCACTGATAAAGACAGAGAACTGTGATGCTTATTTGTCACTAAATAAACGGTTTAAAGGCAGAAGGGGAGCATGTCTGACCAAGAAGTTACAGTAGTTATTTTTCTGAGTAGATCCACATTACATAATTACTCTTTAAAAGAGATATTGCAATTATCAAAGATGTATATAGTGATATTCACACATTCGGCATTTTAAGGGGATTTTTTTTCTGTATAAGTATTAACAAAAATGAAGATAATGGACAAAAGAAATTCCATAATACAGTCTTTGTTCTTCCTCAAAAATAGTTTCAAAAACAGCATAGCATTTATTTTTAAATTGAACCGCTGAAGCTATACCTGCTGTATCTGAAAGAGATATAATTGCACATAAACTACAGTTAATTAGTCCTTAAATAATACATATATAGCCTTTACACTTTCCTTAAAGCATGCTAAATGGCTTGCTGCATGTTTTTAATTCATTTGAAGAATTACTGCATCATAAAGTAAGGCCTCAATGTTTATGTTCAGTCTGGCTCTTAATTATTATTGCAAGAAAAGATGAGGTGACCTTGGCTGTATTTTTTTCATAATGGCACATTACAAACTCTCTAAATAGCATTCTCATTATCCCATGCTTTGAGAGAGGACAATCTGTCTCTGTCATAGCACTGGAGAAGAAGTGTGAGACAGGATTTATCAGGTGGGCTGATCCCTTTGGAAAGAAGTTCTTTCTTCTTTCTGTGAGGAGAAATATAAATGACACGAGAAAATGCTGCATTTGAGCAATTATTCAATAAAGCTGGGTGGTCTTCATAATCTTTTTAAAATAGGGTATTGTTTTCTTCCAGTAGGTGGCGACTATGGTAGTTAGTAGTTAAGTAGTCGTTTTCCATAGAGAAAGTGAAGAATGAGGAGGATATTTGACGACAGGCTCTTGCAGCAAGTATCTCAAATTAATTTTTGTGATTAATGGCCTACATGGAACACAGCTTGTATGAGCAGAACACTGACCTGCCCCATATCATTTGAATCACTCCTATACTTTATTTTTTTTTATCCCAACTTTCAAATATTTTTACACTACTTAATTCATATTTACTGCACCAAATTGAGAGAAAAGATACAATTATGCCTATCCTGGACATTGGATGTTATGTACTGCTTTTGTTTTTTCAAATTCTTGCTTTTCTGTGCCATTAAAACATGCAGTCAGAGCCCAACTATGCAGCTGGCAGTTGTTAGCCTATGCATCTGAATAGGATAGAGGTATCTAAAGGACCAGTGCAGTCCATGCTCTCAGTGACCTTGAAGGAAGTGACATCTGATGGGAAGTAGGTGGCTGTGGTGATCTCAGACCATTTCATAGACCTTACACAAAGTGCACTTGTAACTGGAATTAGCTGATATCCTATATCCTCTTCTAACCAAAGACTCCAGATTTTAAAAGAATAAGAAGTAAAAATTCCTTTTCTTAATTTTAAGACCTTTCTCTGCAGCTCAAATACAGAGGATATGATGTTAAGTAGGTCACAATATCACTTATATAATATCAGTGAGTACAGGACTTTATACTCAGACTTGTTCCACTTTCCTGTTGTCTTACCACCCAGGAAGACTGAATAGAGTGAAAAATGTTTCAAAAATATTCTAAAACATCTTAACATTTGCTCAATGTTTTAAAATTTTCTGGGCTTCCTAAGACAATTTGTTAGGACTCTCTGTTTATACTTGAAGGACTAATTTGGTATCAATATCTAGATGTTGAATGTTTAACTTCATTTAGCTTTTGGAGGCAGCTTGTAACTGTCAATTAACAAAGAAATCCCTCATATCTACCCATCTCTGTGGCATGGTTTGTGTCTCACCATGAGGTTGGATGGTCACTGACTGATGACTTAGTGTAGTTTGAGCACTCAAAATATATCCAAGGGGTAGCAACACACTGATGTCATCTACAACTCAGAGAAGACAATTAACTTGAATATAGGGCACAAACAATTTTTTTATGGACTGGTTAGTGTTTTAAGCCATGGAGGAGTCTACAATTTTTATTCATCTTCCTGCTCTGGGGCAATATTTCTTCAATTTTCTTAGTAGATATCATTTATATTTGATATTGATACTTGTTCTTTCATATATTGCCTAAAGGCAGAAGCTGTTTCTAAGGGAATAAAATGCAGTATTGGACAAAAGTGAAATAGAATGGTTTTTATTGGTATTTTTTTTATTGAAAGCAACAATTGATTTAGTAAATAAATTATTAAATCCAGCCCTCTGAAACAAGTGAAATATACTGATAGAAAATGATTGCTTAACCTTAAACTTTTTTAAAGGAATTTTAGTATGGACTTGACACAATGCTTTATAACCAAATGAGTGACAGCTTTGCTATTTTGCTATTTGGTAATCTTAAATTGCCCGTTTTTTAACTGTAAAGTTTTCCCTGGGAAATTCAGGCACAGAGAGTTCTTAAATCATGTGGCAGATTGCTATGAATAATGTTATTAGCATTGAGTGAAACCAATTTTTAAGTAAAGCAGCTACTCCTTTTCCCCCAAAGGACAAACCCAGAAGCTAACAAAAGAAATTAGGTTCTCTGTATCTGCCAGCACATCCACGACTGTAATAAATTCTGGTACCTGTGAAAGAGCAAAACGCATACCCATGTGAGGCATAGTGCGGCCAGAGGAACAAAAAAAGTTCATTAACTTCTTGGCCTCTTGATATTTTCAGACTTCTGAAATAAGATTTCCATCTAGCTAATATTGTATGACAGTGATGAAAGGCAGTGGCATACCCTGGATCTTCTGGCAGAAGCGTGGATATGATAGCAATTGACCCTTGGCGCTCTTTAGAGCAGAAATGTCAGGAAACAATGAGTCAGGTTTCACAGTGCCAGTGGGCCCCAAGGTATGTCCTGGGGCCAAGGCAGGGAAGTTACAAGGTGGGCGATGTACTGTGTGTGGTGTGGATTTGTTTTGCACACTGCTCGCTGTTGGTCTCCTGTGGATCCCCGGCTGGTTGGTATTAAAGGCTGCATTCCCTTCTCCCCTCTCCCAGACGGCTCCTGGGAGGGCTCTGGTAAGTATTGCCTCCCCCGGGCAGGTGGCTCTAGGCAGCAGGAGAGAAATTCTAGTTTTAAGATCTTACTCTTTGTGTCTAACTTCACAGGCTGCTGTTTGCAACTTGGAGCAGCATTGCAAGTGTGATTGCAGTAGCCTTGGCAGTGAGGTTAACTGTTTCAGATGTGATCTGCATCATCAGATTTTGAAGGCTGAATCTGAAAAGAGTGCAAAGAGCTCTTGAAACGCAATGAATTGCCTGCCAATGAGATGAATTGCTCACGCAGTTTGTTACCATCACTGTTATTCTAGGATATGGGTCAATTTGACAGCAGCTCTAGTTGCAAAGTCCCAGCTCACTGGGACAGGAATATGTTGTATTAACAAGTAATATGTATTTTATCTATATTATAAATTAATGGGTAAAAAAATACTTCTTTTTCAGGTAACAAACATATTTTCTTCTACGCTGTACTCAAAATTAAGATCACAGAAAGCTGTGTAGATGTTAGATTTAAAAAAAACAATTTAAAAAAAAGAAAAGAAGGAGTATGGGGAAAAATGCCACACTTTTTCAGCTTCAGAGATAAGATATTCCCCTTCAATGCCACACTTCCCATGGGGCAGTTTTATGGTCCACTTTTATTGTGTATATCGTTATATGCAGCTACTTGAATGCCATACTACTGTTACCAAACGCTAACACTTCCTTTAACAGCACACTTTACTTGTTGGAAAAACCCCACTGAAAAGGTCTTGACATATTTGCTATGCATTCTTTTAAAATGATTGCTGTGTTTTCTCTGTATTCTCAGCAACTAATATGCACCTGACCTTTTACTCTTGTCTCTGTATCACCAGGCCTCCTGAACCTGTTTACAGCACTGTGAACAAACTGTGTGATAAACCACCTTCTCCTAGGCACTATTCCCCTGTCGAGTGTGACAAAAGCTTCCTTCTTTCAGCTCCCTACCCCCACTACCACGTAGGCCTGCTCCCTGACTCTGAGATCACCAGGTACTGCATGCGCTTCTTCCTCACCTCCTTTGTTATAGTGCATGAACATCACTGGATTTATCTCATAGTTTGCATCTTCACCATAGATCTTTTTCTACAGCTTGTGCTTATTTTTAACCATGCTTTCACATCTGCACCACTGGAAAGATACATGCTACCTTGGTATATGATTTTGGTCATCCAAAATCCAATGATGAACACAGGCAATGTTTTGATCCATTGGAATGGTGCTCTAAAATAGGTTACGTAATATGTACCACATTTTGCAACTGAATTCAGTGTTTGTTTCTCTTTGAGTATGGAAAGTGACCAAGACTTCACTGAAAGCTCTAGTAATTTGTTTTGATTCTGTCACTTTATTCCTTTGTTGTGCATACTTAGTTCACTGAACATCTTTAGGTTTATAGGACAGCTGCCTAAGCCATTCAGAAGAAATAGAGCAAAAAATAATCATCTCCCTCACCAAATCATGGTTAAGAATGCATCTAAAATTTAGCATTCCCTAGGCTAGCTGTGCTCTGAGAGGGTGGTTAGGAAAGCCTAAAATGATGAACATTTCCATAACTGAAATAATGGAAGATCTTCCTGTAAAACATAGTCAGCGATTGCCTCCTGATAAATATTTAATGAAGTAAAGCAGACTGTCCTAAACTGTATGCTAGTATAACCCAGCTATTCTCCTATAGACTACAAGGATAGTAGTGAACCATTTGCAGACAATATTTGGGAGATAGAGGAAGAGTTAGGCACAATTTTTCTAGAGTGCTTTCTTTGTTAGGAAAAATTCTATCATGTTTTATATTTTATATAGAATAGAAGAAAAATAATTATGTTTGGAGCTTTGATCATAGACATTTTCTACAGAAAACATTTTTCAAAGCAAAGAATAATGTGGGAAGAGAAGAGCAGAAGTCTGTAAGTGAAAAGTAAGATGGTAAATTAATGTAAGACACACTAACAGGAAAGAAACTCCAGGGATTAGGAAGATAGCTGTGAAAGGCATTGCAATGCTATGAAATAGAAGGCTCCATTAAAAAAGCAAGAAGACAAATACTAGAAAAGAATGTTGCATATGTGGCAAAATCATGCAGAAGATGTCAGTTTACTAGAATGAAAACCGTGTAGTCTCTAGAATTTGTAAAAAGATGCTTAATCAAAGTGGTGAAAGTGATTAGTCAAGGTGTTCATCCCAATGCAAGTTTAAGTAAAACACATTGATTAGTACAGTGTTTTATAAAGGTGTAAATATCTGCACAAGGATGCCATGCACTAAAAGAGCTACCCACAATCTTTTAATTTCTCTGCTAATGTTGCCTTAAATTGCATAAGTGAGCAAAAAGTAGTAAAATTCCTCTGGTTCTTTAGGTAAAGTATAAATATGAGTAATTTATTTGTGTATGGCAGAGCTTCTGAGGTTTCAGAACGAGACAATAGAAGATTTCATTATAGAAAGGCTCTTATAATGGTCCCCTTAGAAAGAAAGGTTCCAGCTTGAACTAGAAAGTTGAGTGAGTGGTTTCTGGGGGATGTTGGGACCATGGAGTTGAGTTCCTTACTAACCACAGAGAGAGGTAATTCATTGCTGAATGGTTGATGTCTGTAGACATGACTACTATGGATAGAGGTTGGGGAAAAAGATTATGTTAAGGCTGCTTCCTGCAACCACAGGAAGTCAATAACCAGTAGAGCTCTGGAGGGCTCATAAAACTAGGCCATCTTGGCACCTGAATGTATAATTCTGTACGTTCTTTTGCTTTATGATTGTTTGATTGATTGAATACTTGGTCATCAGATATTTGATGGCCTGACATCAGGACTTGGAAAGCTGGGTATTATTCTGCTGAGTGTGAGTTAACAATTCTCTTCAAGAACAAGATTTCATGTATCTTCATTCTACTTTGATGTAATACTGAGCTCTAGTCCTGTATATTTAATCAGTTTGTTTAAATCAACAGTCCAACAGAAACTGCAAAAAGAACATAAAATATGAGAAAAGACACTACTCATGGTTAAATGCTCTATGCTATACTCTGCTACATGCTGTTGCAGAGGCAACTGATTACTATAATTTGTACTTCCTTCACGCTGTGAAATAACATTCAGATGGAAAATACGACAGTTTTCCATGTTCTCAGTACTGTCATCTTTTCCACAGGACTCTGAATAGTTGAGTGTGGAGGAAGACATTTGAAATAGTATTTCAGCAAATGCCTTTCGTGAGGAAAGTGACAGCTTTACAACGGATCATGATTCAATTTCCAAATGGACTCAGTATTCACAGTTGGAGAACAGATTTTAGAAAAGTACTAATCTCATTTTTATCCTAATGCAAGTGGCTGTTCTTGCAAGAGTATTTAATGTACACAGCCCTAAATTTCCCAAAGGCAATGTGTTTCAGAGCTGTATTGTGTTGAAAATTCTGAAGAATTAGTCCAGTAAAAGACCCTGGTTTAAATCCACAGCTATGATACCACCATTTCTGTAGGATGTTATGCTAAAAAAAACAACTGCCGAATACTGACCACGTATTTTGAAAGGTCCCCGATCTCACCTGACTTTCTCAAAGCTCTTTTCCTCCACATTAAACACTTCAATGAGCTCCAGTCAGAAATAAAAATGTATCTCACTTTCTTCATGCAGACTTCCTAGAAAGATTTCTGCATCAGCATTTGTGGGCCTCAAGTTTGGGGAGGAAACGGCAGGGATTATTTATGTGTTTTAGTAATTACAGTTATTGTTGTATCTCAGTGCTCCAATATTGGGAATCTGCTGTTGATCCACAAGAAATTCAGTTTGACAAATGACTATTCCAGAGGAAGAGGAACATGATGCCATATTCTCCCAACTGAAATGTTTGTGAGCTGGCCAACGCCTTTCGAATTGCTGCTACAGATAATTTGTCAGCTGCTCCTCAGATGATTGTTTTGTCAAGGCTCATTAACTTAATAGGCAGAGAATTCATAGGGCAAAGCTTTATTTGTCTATAAAAAATTCAAGTTTATAACCCTTGCTTTTATGGTGGCCTGTCAACTCCTGGGAGATTTGGAGGTCTAGAAAAATGTGCTTCCATTTTAGGATAAGTGTAATTAGTTTTTTGATTGAGTAATCGGTTCATATGAATTTGATATTAAGAGGGCTATGCCAATGTGTGACAGCTGAAAATCTGTACTATTGAAGGCATGAGTAGAGAGAGAATTTTGGAGTATTAAGTTTTCCTTTGAGAGCACCATGTGGGAATGGATGCGGAGTATTCGTGTTCTGGGCCCTGTCATTACTGACTATTATGTCTCCAAATAGAAGATTATTGACAGTGAAAGGAAATCACAGCTCATGGATGTAACCCTCTTTCCACAAAGATGAGACTTTATTTCAACACTGTGTAGCACAAAATGTTCCCAGGCTTTGCACTGAGAACTTCATTGCATTCACCTCTACAAAGACACACTTGAAAAATGCTTTGGTTTTTTCCCAGAATTCACTTCCTTGTTTTCACTGAAATCTTTCTGGCCCTCTGGTTGCCAGTATACTTTTTGTTATAAGTCCTTGACCTTGTGATTGGTGTTTTTTTGGTTTTTGTGTGTGGGGTTTTTTGTTGTTTTTGTTTTTTTGGGTTTTTTGTGGTTTTGTTTTGTTTTGTTTTGTTTTGTTTTGTGCATGTAGGAAAGCAACTAGTGGTTGGGTTTCACTTCAAGGTATTTGATGAATCACATTAATGACAGCAGTATTTAGAACCACCTCTACTTTCTTTGAGATGGGGATTAGGGAAAGAAGATGACATTGGCATGAGGCTGTAGAGCAGAGTCTTGAAGAAAACTGACATATGCATTGGCATTCAAGGGAAGCTGAGCATTGTGTAACTCATAAAGAGCCACAGGAATAAAAGTGTGCTGAAATGGATGCAGGCATATGGGTAAGGAGACTGCAACATCCAAAATCTTGATGTGCACTGCTGTTTCCAGTGTGGCTGAGTCCCCACAGCCTCCCTGTCAGCACAGAAGGGTCACCACACTCCTGTGGTCTCTGCAGCCAGCCTGGTGCATGTCTGCCCTAAGCACTGCTGCCTGCAGTCCCCCCACGTAGTTTTAGGGATCCCTGGGAACCCTCCACAGGCCATGAAGGTCACTGGGGAGATGCTGATCACTTTTCACAGACCCTGAGAGGAAGTTAAGGTAGCTGCAGTCAAAGGTGTGAATGGTGAGTCTCTTGGGAAGTCAGTCTCTCATTATTAATATCTGCACAGCCTTTTCCTTCCCAGTAACCTGCTGGGAATGAGCTTATTGTCAGAGTGATGCATATAACTGTACTTGTGTGTGGCTGCCTTCCAGGGAGGCTCTTGTTTCCTTTATTGAAATTCACATTGTACAGGAGTACTCATCGTCCCCTGTTCAATCCCATGTGTTTAATATGGGAATTACATCTCCCAAAACACATCTCGCCGTATTTTGTGTTTCTTGAACTGCCTGGCAACCTGAAAATGGGGTCTATCAAACAAGTAGTAAAATAGCAATGATATTATGAAATTGAGTCTTCAATCTGGCCCACATAAACACAACCACCTTTCTTGAACTTAAAAATAACTTCTAAAAAATAACTTCTACTGTTNGTGTTTTTTGGGGTGTTTTTTTTGTTTTGTTTTTGGTTGTTTTGTTGTTTTACAAATTTCAAATACTAATTACAAAATGGGAAAATAGTCTGGTTGGGTCAAATGGACGTAAATACTCAAATATTTAAAACAGGAATTGAAACAGATTTGTGCTCCTTCTTTTAACACCTTCAGATCAGCTTCTGGAGTGATCTGCATTTTACACAATCCAACAACAGAAAACAAGCTTACATATAATGAAGTACTACTGCTACTAAAAAACATTGCTTAAAGACAGTGGAGGGGAACAAGTACACAATTCTTTTGGTGGATTTTTGAACATAAAAACAGGCAATTTTTATGCCCGAGGTTCAGCTTATTTAATGTCAATGAAAACAAAGTAACCTTATAGTCACAAAAAACCCCCCATCTTCAGAAAATGTAAGATACCTAGTTAAAATCATTCTTAGTGAAGTAGCTCCCTAAAATCATAAAGTGGCATTTTCAAAAGTGAATACTGTGGAGTTTTGTTTTGAGAAGTGATTTTTTAGGCATACTTATAAACAGATTTAGGCATTCGGAGGCACTGAGCACATAGCAACCTCTAAGCAATTTGAGATTAAACTGGTCATCACAAGGGTGGGCTTGAGTGCTGATGTTCATAACTGACGGGAATTGAAGCATCTTGTTGTTGATTTCAATCAGCTAGGTGAGTGCTGTAGCCTTCACTCCCTGAACAACATCTTTGGCAATTCAAGCACTTCTTTAACTCCTAGACCTCTCTAAAAATAAGCCTGGAGACCTTGACTCACCAGCAGGAGCACACATCACAGTGGGTGGCAGGATGCAGCCCAGGTGCATACAACTACATGCACATTATGCTGGACAGGGTTGTGCTGCTTCTGAAAACACCTTCAGGTCTGAAATATTTCAATAGTTATAAGGCAAAAACACAATCAGCATAAACTGTATTGAATAACTGTCTACAACTTAAATGTAGTGTTCAGTGTAGATTGTCCCTGCTTGTGAATCAGCCTCCTGAGGCCTTTAAATTATTTAAGGATCTTCTGGAAATGATAGAAGTTAATTGTGCATTTTCTTTATCACTTTCAATTATCAAATTAGAAAGTCTTGACTGGAACAGTCTCCTATAATTTCTGTTTAATCCTGACTGAAGTGTTCTCTTCAAGTACATGATCCAGTCATATAACTGTTAGGGTTAATGAAAGAAAAATGATTCAGCCTTTCAATCTCAGCTCTCATGCTATTTTGCGTGCATGAATCTCTGATCCTAATAAGCACAAACATTCCTGTAAACTCACTTGTGTGCTTTCATTTTTTTAATGAGAAGTCCTCTATTTTGGATGCTATTAATTAAAATTGCTAGGAAGATGCAACTTTCAAAAACTCAGAGAGATGCTTGCAGGAGAATCTTAACCTGTAATGGCATAAAACCTCTACAATTCAAGTGTTTAATTATGTAAAGTTGCAGAAGTCTTTCAGGTTAATATGCGGTGCTTCAGGTTAGAGCTGCTGGATTTTATTTGCAGTTGTGCTGCTAACTAATTTTCTTCAGTTGAGCAAGTCACTTAATTCTATTTGCTTTGCTTTGTCAGTAAAATAATCTTCTCAGTTATATTAAGAACAATAACTACTAACATTAAACAGACTAGAATAAAATTTTAAAAAGAGAAAAATTAAGGTATTTGTTCTGCTCTGTCATTTGGGAAATGTTTCATTTTTTTTTTTATATGGTTTGATTTTCAGAGATAATGTGCTTTCTTGTGCTACAGATCTCCTTTGGTTCACAGTCTGCACCCTTGAAAATTAAACTGTATATTCTTGGCTCATAAAATGGACAGAAATATTAATTCAGTTCAGTTAAGTAGCAGTATTTTCTTTAATATGTCTTTACAGAAGAAAAAAAAAAACAGTTCTCAGTAAGAAAGCATCTTTAAATCACTAGTATTAAAATTTTCCTGCTGTTCTGATTACAAGCAGAGCTACAGAGACATCTGTGACAAGGGAAAGATGTCTCCTTCCTTTTCAATGCCTGTCAACAAGTTTTGAGTCTCAGTCTCTAAGTAAGTCACAGAAAATGTTCCTAAAGTATCAAAAGTCTTTCTATATGTTTTTTCTGGATTAATGGTGAGGACTGGAACCAGGAGACTAGACAAGTATCAGGCTGTTTTTAATGGGTTTGTGCCTAATGATTTTGGCCAGGACATTCAGTCACCAGGCATGGGGAGCTTGTGGTGGACCATGACCCTCCAAATGGAAGCTGTGCCTGATCTCTGCCTCACAGGCTGCCATTCACCACTAATGCTGGCTACAGCATTCACTGCCTAAATACAAGGCAGGAGTGATGCTTCTGACTAGCCCATGAAAATCCAGTCAGTTCCTAACCAAGTCCACACAACAACTTTCTTGTTTGAAGTGGTCATTTCTGTGAGATATGTTGTTGTTTTCAATATACGTAAGCAGCCTCTCAAACCTCTCGTTCTGCTCTCTGAAAATCACCTTGAAACAGTTCTTCCAAAGTGACAGAGTACTAAACCTCCAAACACAATGTTCAAATTCTTCTGAGAGTTGGGGGAAATTTAAACCCATATATTGGTTGCCTGTCTGGTTCAAGTATATTCAGAATAAATGACAAAAATTTATCAGAAAGTGTCAGTCTGCTAAGGAGTGTTGCAGTAACAAGATACCGGAGCTATTCACTAATTCAAACTTTGTCCACAGTGACAATTATTACCTGACAACTGTCTAAAGGCCACTGTGAGAAATGGGTTTGGAGATTTCAGTTTCATTCCTGTGGACAAGTTTCCACATCATAAAAATCATCACTCCATCTGTCACAGTAATTGCTAGAATCTTGGCTCATCAGAGAAACCAAGAATAAATTTAACCTGGAGAACAAATTGCTCCTTTTACTCCATGAGAGAGTTCTTTGAGATTAGAAATTAAATTTTACCATGGAGGCAGGGTAAATAAGGTTGTACTGTGGCTCCCTATGCTGTGGCTGTTGGGAGAAGAATAGTTTCCAGGGTTTTAATTGGACAGAAAAGAGCAGGAAAGCTTTCTGGTCAGAGCAAAGAGCTGGAGAAATTTGCCTGTGCCACTGGCACATTGTATGACCTTGGAAAATTCAAATTTTCTTTCGACTTTTTCCAATTGTGAAATGGGTGGTATGTGTCTACAAACACCCCCAGCAGCCCTTGGAGTTGAAAGATATTTCCAGCAGGTGGAGACATACAAGATTTTCTGCACCGTATAGAAAAGGAGGGATTATTTAATTTAATTTAATACTTTAAATAGAGTGAAAGAAGGTGTCGCGGAAAGTGGGCAGGACCTCTTGTTACAGCAGTGTAGTTTGTTAGGGAAATGGGAGAGAATTATAACAGTAATAATGACCCTTCCCTCAGCCCTTCACTAGTCTTGTTTTGCACTACACTTATCCCAGTGGAATAATGTAGTACTGACTCAGGCCCCCAGCTTGTATTGTGTTTACTTACCACTGTTTATTTTTTGTTGAAATAAGCTCTATATGTAGATACTTTCAAATATGTCCAGTTCTGTTCATTTTGTCAAGTCAAATAAGGTCTGACTTTACCCTAGGATGTTTCTAAAAACATGTTTGTGATGCAGAAATCAGGAGGAAGCAGTCTCTGAGTCTGTGCTAGGCCAATGATACTGCAAGCCTATTGGAGGGCACTGTGTTGGGAGGCATTGCAAAACTGAACGAGTTGTTTAAATTGGATCCTCCTCTCTTGTAGTTGGTGATTTTACTTTACATCTTCAGTCCAAAAAGTATAAAATACTAATTAATGGAATAGCCAGAAGCAGAAAAATACTATATTTAAGAAAACTCTGGATGTGATGGGATCCACATCCTGAGTCTATGCTAGAATTTCTACATGATTTTGTTTTCCTTTTCTATTTTTTTCCCGCTATCACAACATAGAAGTACCTTTATGTGTCTATAAGAATAATAATTATTTCCCATTGCAAAGAGAAAATTGATTTTAGTAACCAAAGGTTGAAACACTGAGGTCACATTTTCTGGCATTTCTTTGTTTTTAAAAGGCCATGCAACCATCATTAAGAGAAATGTGATGAAATCTAATGTTTATTTCTCAAATTGCTGCAGGAATAGTTATTGATCAGTATTCTTTACATTTCCTGTATCAAAAAAAGCATTTGTTGCTCTTTGAAAATACTGACTATATAACTGGAATTCTCTGCAGAGACTTCAGAGTGATACAAGTGATGAAAACTGTAACACTCAAAACCTTAAGGTGTTTGTTTAAATTTGAGCTGGACGGAAAGTCTCAACTGAACTTTGGGGAGTTGTTGTATGTTGTTCCCTGATTCAGTCTGGCAACACAAATACTACAAAGGATTATATCAAAATGGGGAAAACAGCAGGGAAGAAAACAAGGAATTGTGGAAAAATAATCTCCCCTTTACCTATATAGTACATTTATGTACATGTGCTGCAGTTAGCAAGTTGTTTTTGAATGCCATCTGAATAAATACCATCCTTATTTTAGGTTAAACTTTCATTTTGGTATGGAGAGGACTGCTGAACTTCTTTTCTTACTGTTTTCAATCCATTTTGACTTAAATAAATCTATATCTGTGAGAGAATTGACTGTCATAAAATGAAAGATGGGCTTTCAGATAATCTCATGAGCTAAAGTCCAACTGACTTCCAGTAAGATGCAGATTTGGAAGTACCTAAATTACATTCAAAAAGTGAATTTTGAGCCAGTGAAATACAGGCCAGAGATCTATAGGCAAGAATCTCCATTTAAATTCCTTGGTTTGGCATGCACTTGCTTTGCAAACCATGACAATTTTGCTCTATATCTCTTTAGTTATTGAATTTTCCTTCTCTTTACCCTTCAAACAGAAAGGAGCCTGAGCATATACTTGCTAGAGCCCTTTACCAGCCTCCTTTAACTTCCTAATTAAAGCTATTTCACTCCAGTTCATTCATCTCAGTATTTTCTGACTTTCCTTTTTGGTGTGAGAAACAGTAGCTCAGTCCCTCACAAAGAATATTTTAAAGCTATCACTGTGGGGTTTGGACGATTAGAGGTGCTATGTCTTTTGACCACCAAAACTATCTTGTGATTACTTTAAAATTATTTGGGGTTTTATTTTGTTTACTTCTAATGATATAACCTGAAGTGAGATCTAAATATGACTTCAAATCTTAAAAATACTGTTGTAGATTCTATTTCATTTCAGAATATACATTCAGAGTTGGAAGGATGATTTATGTTATCCCAGCAGACTAGGGCTGTGCCTATTTTCAGTCAATTTCTCTTCCAACTCCACAGCTTCTTTGACAAATTTGCACTGTAATCTTTTCATGTTAGTTCAATATTCTGAAAGTGTGTATCTGTAGGAAATAACAAAGTTGTGCTATGCAGGAAGACGGAAATGCTTGAGAACATTGGTTCATTACTGAGGGCTGTTCAGGCTCCTACTGTGCAGCTCTGAGGTTGTGGAGCTCACTCACCACTACTGTCTCAATACTTGCATCCAAAATTTTCCCCAAATGCCATTTCAAAAAAGCTACACAACGCATGAAAGCTAATCTGAATTTACTGATTATCAATGTCTCCAAAAGAAGGGGTCCCTTTCTTACTACTGCCTGTGGAGGACCTTGAGACCTGAACCAAAATCCTTGGTAGTTTGAAAATACTGAAATCTTGTTTTGAAACTGAAAAAGGGAAGAGGGGAGATTCAGAGTTAAATTTTTTGGCAGTGTAAGTTACACACTTTCTGTACTTCAGCATGGTTTCTTAAATGTACTAATTTGAGAAATAGTAAGGGATGGGCAGGGAACAGAGGAACGGGGAAGCAGAAAGATGGATGCTTATTTATTACACACAAATACAGGGGAAATGCAAAATCCTGAGCTTGAATTTTGGTAGGAAACATTGAAAAGGCCAGGAAAGAAACTGCCCTTGATATACTATCTACACATATCCAGTGCTAATTTGCAATAGTGGGATGCATTGACATAGGAGTTCATCATAAGCCATAGTGGTTATAAACTGCCTTATCAATATGAAGTCACTGGGAAAAGGTTTTCTTTTTGTTCTGCCAAGAAAGAGGATATATTAAAAAAAAAAACAAAAAACAACTCATTAGGTATGCAAAAAGAGTTACAAGCTCTAAACATCCTGGAATTTTGTAAAGGTCTAGTTATGCAACTGACCTTTCTGGGTTGAACCTAAATGAAGACAAGTTGTAATTGTAAATTTTTATGTAGAATTTGTTAACGTTTTGGGATTTAAAAGAATTAATTCTTTAAAAGGTTTTTATTTCATTTTTAAAGAACAGAACCAGAAGCAACTACTTTATCTGATTTTTTTAACAATGCTTATAGTGCATAGAACTACT
Source organism: Illadopsis cleaveri (assembly GCA_013399915.1). Lineage (NCBI taxonomy): Eukaryota > Metazoa > Chordata > Aves > Passeriformes > Timaliidae > Illadopsis > Illadopsis cleaveri. Next base: position 338,555 of record VXBB01013008.1, read on the forward strand.
ACTGTTACTGTAGAAAAAGCAAGGTCAGTGAAAGTGACAAAATATTAAAATGCATTTTTTAGCTGACAAAGGGAAGAAGAACTAGTTTGACTTTCAAAATTAAAATTTCAATATTGTTAAGAAAATACAGGAAGAGAAACTTTACAGTCCCCAGGGAGATGTATAGACAATGTCTTTTTCCATAGTATTTCCATACTCCATGCAGAAAATGCATCATTTCACAGATAATTGGAGTTGTTTGCTTTATCTTTTGAGGATCATTATAGTTCTTGCTTTTATGATGTTGAAATCACTACGCTGATGAAGTGGGAAGAAGGGAAAAGAATACAACTCTAGCAGCTGAGCTCTAAATAACAATGACTGTATCTGCAATCAAGCTTCTCTAAATAGCAGAGTGAAGCCATCAGAGTGTAGAAGGAAAGCACGTTGGGATGCGCACCTGAACTGCACTGTAGTCCGTATGGGTGGAGTACACAGTAGGAAGGCCAAATACCACTTGCTACTACTCACTGGTGGTACAGTGCCCCTGTGCAGCCCAATGCAACACCGAGTCCTGAGCTGGTTCCAGCCAAGGCAGGTTAGCTGATGGAGCAGAATAACCTGCTTCCAATAAATGCCCACATTGATTAATAGCTGACTTGGGTATAATCAGCAGTGCTAGACAGCTCAGCTACTGATCTGATGAAGACTGTGTAAACTATAATCAGAGCTCTGAGCCTGTTAGAGGCACAGTGACTAAGAGCTGCAGGTAGGAGGACTTACGTAGTATCTGTGGTAAGAGCATGGCTGTACAGGCGGTGTTGGAAGCAGAAGTTGTACAGGTTTGGTTAGGATACAAACTCACATAATGCTATTGTTGCAACATGCAGAACAGAATTTAATTTTGACATTTCAGATTCAGCAGTAAGAGCAAAGGTTATTCATTTTTCATATCAAACCTTTACAACCATTTCATTTATTATCCTATTTCAGTCAAAGTGTATAAGAATTCTTATGTTACAAAGTCGCCTGAAGTAAGCAATGAATTCATGAGTGACTTTGAAATCATAGGTGCTGCCTAGAATATTGAGGCTCAAATGAAACTTCTCCTGACTGGTATGTCCACAGGATTTAGAAAGGGAAATATGCAAAGAGAGGAAGTTTACTCCTGATGGAAATTTGAGTTTTTTCCTAATGGATTTTGCCCGGTCTCCCAGATACTTCTTGTAATCATTACTCAACAATTAGCATTCACATTGGATTACAGAAATAGGTCTTTCAGCTAGGGTACTCAGATTGTTCTTTGGAACAAAATATCAAAGATTCAAACCATTCTTTCAATGATAAAAATACAGGAATCATGGTCAACTGATTCCTTTTCCTTAGTTTTTCCTTTTTTTTTTTTTTTTTTCTTGTACCATACCATAGTCATTTGAATTAATTGGAAGAAGAGTAGAGTTTTGTCTTTTGACAAAAGCGGGATTAGGCAGCAGGTGTCTGCATATATCTCAGCAAACACAGGAGAATTACATGACTTCATTAGAGTTAAACCAAGAATAACATGGCAGCATAATACTATAAGCAGTTTTCATGTGGAGGCTGACTGCCACACCACATGACATCATTTTTTGTAGCATCACAACAACTATTTCTCAAAAAGCCTCCATCTATTTAAATGTACTACTGTGTATCCTTCTTAAAGAATAGCAAAACGTGGCAAATAAATTCCTAAATGATTGGAGTGGTAAATCTATTTGCTGTTGACTTAAGTCAAGCAGCATGGACTGTTGTTTATCAATAAACTTTAAAACACAGTGCTGCAATATAAAGTTGTGGTTCTAAGTAATCACTATATAATAAGAAGGGAATTTTTATAAAACTGATGTAAATATGCTCTTCAGTAAAATAGAATATGCTGTAATTTTTTCACACTGGGTTTCTTTAATTTCTTTCATGTTTTCATGTTTAAGTTTTCCAATTCTGCTGTTCTTGCATTACCACTTTAAAATGAAAGAAATCATTTAAATTAGTTTCAATTAACAGTAATGCAACATTGATGCAGCTTGGAAAATAACAGAATTTCTTCAGCTTGACCGCAGCTTTCATCTTGTCTGCCTTAATATTATTCCAGTCACTGTAAGAGTCTGGAAATGTCATTTGTCTTTGTTTTCTTAGAGACAAGGAGATGGCAAATGGTGAGAGAAAATAGCTTTACTAAGGTCCTAACAGCAATCCTCAGTGAGACTGGGAAGTTTCAGACTCACTTGCCAAAAGGAATGGCAAACAAAGAATACAAATCAAGAGTACCTTGTGCAACTTCAAATTTTAGTAGTGTACATACGAATTTAAATCAGTGTAATTCTCTTTCTGAAAATTTGACAGAGCTTCATTTGAGTTATATCAATCAGTGGAAAAAGGTGGAAGCTTCCATTTGACTTAGGAATGTTGATTCATAGACTGATTTACCAATATACAGGAATTTGGTAGTATTGTAGAGATACTTATATTTCTAACAAGCAAAATTAATTAAAAGAGATCCTAATAAATTAATTTAAAATAATATTAGCATTTCACCACTTAAGGCTTAGGCCAGTCTCTATGTAGAGAATAAGATGAAGTGTGTGAAGTGAGAAAAAAATTATGTTGTGTTTTATTTTTTAAAATGATGACAATTTTACCTCTATTCTCAATTGTAGATGCGCATATCATAACTTTTACTATAAGAAACAGGTCTGGGTTGCCATCAGTGAAATACATAAATTGAAATAATCACTCTTTTCCAGCACTAATTTACACGGGCTGCATCCACATTTGTAGGGAAGAGTTTTTGTTTGAGACTGATGTGTACCAGTCTCTGGTTTGTGTATAAAAGGATTCTTCAGCTACAGTTATTATCATAGCTTTAAAAATAAGATAAAAATTTAAATTGATTTAGATGCCTCAAAGGCATAGAATGTATCTAGACCTGTCTTTGACCCAGAAGACTAAAACCCAAGGAATGGAACCCAAGTTCCATTCAACTTGGGTACAGAAGTTCTCGGTTTTGTATCCAGAAGTAATGAATAACAGAACTTTCATTGGGTTTCTTGATGTGTATTTACCCAACTGTATTTGGAGAATTCCACTGGTTAAAAAATATGATTATTCAAACAGATATTTTCTATAATAGTAGATAGACTTCCCTGGTATGTTGGAAGAGAGGTGTAACTTGGAATAAAGTAGTGTATCAAAAGAATTCTAAACAAAAGAACCTATTGCCATGAAATTTCCTTCCAATCTTGTGAATCCAAGATTTGAAAATAGGGATGACCATCCAATGCATGGGTTTATCCTCCATAATTCTTTTCTATCATCTAAGTAATCCATGTTTCATATGTGAAGTGTTCATTGATTTCAGGTACTCATAGGTTTTCAGTAGAACTGCTTTCTCTTCAAAAATAACATATGGAGAGCTGAAGTAAAATGCTGCAATGATAGCTCAGTTCACATGCACAGGATAAATATGGACACAAGATACTCATGTTCCAAAATAGCTTCCTCATGTGGCTATTTCTTTTTACAGTGCTAAAAAAAATGGAATTCTGGTTTTAGTACTAGTTAAGGTTAAATGAGCTGTTGGTATAAATCCAGCTGTGACTATTTGTATTGATTGATTCATGTTTTTTTGTGCATCCCTGTCTGTCTGTTTTTCGGATATTTTCTCTTAAGCAACAGTATTTTAAATCTCAGTGGACCCAGTGCAATTGGTTCTGGCCAAAACATGTGTGAACCAAAGTACAATAGTACTTACAAAGGGAAATGGTTAGTAGATAGCAGCAGAGAGGGACTTACTTCTGGATGGAACTCTTTATTTAAGAAATGAAACATGAACATAGACGAAACACGGCAGTGTCTTTATACTAAAGTAACCTTGAAATAACCAAAGAGCCTTGGGTTTGCTTGCTTACTGATGAGAAGGTTGTAATTATAAGGAATGATCCCTAACCTATAAGAAATACTTGTAAAGTTTAGCAGAGGAAACTCAGGCTTTTGTTCAGGATTTAGACTATTTTATCTTAGTGATGTTAAATGAGTCACCAGAAGGATCACAAATTGACTGTGTATCAGCTCAGTCACATATACTTGCTAATTTTGGAAACCATTTACAACCACTTTCCAATGTTTTACTCAAAAGATTTATCTATTAAGTTTGTAACTAAACAATTCACCTTAATGACTACCACAGGCATAGATTTGAATTCTTCTAACAGTTCTCTCTTAATTAGCTAAATATCTCTTCAAAAATTGAATTTAATAACCATTTTAAAATAAATGGTGGTTTATATGTCAATTTATGAATATAAGGATTGACATAATGGAACATATAAATAAATAATATAGCATAATTCATCTAATCTAGTCTAGGGCCTATAATCAAAGCCAGACAAAAATAATTACTAATGTGGTTAGGTAATATTACAGTCATCTTCTCTGGGAGATGTTTATGCCTGACACTTCCACTGGGAGTAACCCCAGAATGAGGAAAATTAATAGAATTTTAATATTTTTTCATGTCTAGTTTTAGTGTATACTTCCATCCTTAGACCACATGGTATAAGACACTCAGTGTTTCCCATTAAATGCTAAGTCCAACTTCTATCAAATTAAAATGATTCAAAAATCATGGTTCATATAGACTAGATTAGAAGCAGAAGAACTTAAACTGTTGAATTGCTTCACTATTCATCTTTCATTTTGACAATACAGTCTTTACATTTCTCCATTTTCTAATTGCCATTCCCTGCTGTTTGTCTCTATCCTGTTGGAATGTTGTTGATGTGCATTGCGTTATTTCTGCGTTTGCTTTTTTCTCTTTTTGTATTTTTCTAGGATTGTTGAGTTTGTGCTTGGTATAGCTGCACATGCACACTTGCATGCTGGGCTGCTTTGAATGACTTTGAGGAAGTGAGACTAAATAACTGCTTATGTAGGATTACATTCTCACCTCTGCTCTGTTAAAAAAAGACATATTCAACCCATATTTCCCGCTTGCACAGAGATAATGTATATCCAGATAGGAGGGATAACATTATCAGAAGGTATCACACAGGTGCAGTAAACACAGTGTCAGGAGTAACTGCAATATGGAGTGTGCTTTTCTGATAAATTTTAAATTGTAAATTAATACTCTTTCTGTTGTGATAGTCCTGTTTGTTTTAATGAGCCACTTCTGTGGAAGCTGAACATACTCCTTGTCTGTAATTCAATGCAATGCACGCATGAAGGTTAGTAAGCACAGAGAAAATGAACTTGGCCTTATACAATATTGAGCTTAAATTTCTGTAGGATTTTTTTATTACTTTATTATTATTCAAATATAATGATATAGCATCTCATAACATATAGAAGTGTTCAATAATGGCATGGTTTAGTTTGCCATCAGACAGTGTTTCATTGCTGTTTTAAATCACTTTATTTTCCATATACTTTATCGTAAATGAGTAAAATTTAGTGCAATGACTCCAGCATAAGAAGAATTTTATGTGCTTTTTTTTTTCCCTTGGATGGAGAGGGATAGAAACTTTGCAAATTAATTTAATGGGTTGATGTTATTTTAAGGCTATCATTAGGCTTAGTTATTTGTAATTTCCCTACCCTTTAAAAAACAAGCAGATGTAGTACAAAAGTCATAGAAATTATTTTTCAAGTGTCATCTTAAGTGCAAAGAAAGTTCATTTTGTTAACGAGAAGATTTCTCTGACAGAGTTCTGTGTTAAAATCACATTATACTCTCTCTTTTTGGATCCTGGATTGAAATTAGGAGTCTCTGATTCCTGAAGGGAACTCTCGATGGTATTTTAAGTGGAACACCTAACTTTAGATGAACTTCTGTGGACTGTGGTGGAAATGTACATGAAAATGTGAGGTTTTCCAGATTTTTCAGTTGTCTGTTTAACCATTTGTTTTCTTATACTCTTACTGAGTGCCTGTCTCCCACAAAATTTTATTTTTACAAAAATGCATTTCATTTAGTGCTATTGACAATAACAAACCAAGACATCTAAAAATTCTGGTCTTAACACTTTCTGAGACTCAAGGCTTGCTGCCTGTTGGCATTAATAATTTACTAGTTTAGAATATTTCAGAATTTATGATGTATTCACAGACTATAGAATAGATGAGCTTTTCCTTTAGACTATAGGAGCAGTTTTCTTACTGAAAAACTCACTCAATAATTTCTTTTTTCCTCTTCTGTCTTCTCCCCACAATGCAACTGTTAAATACATGTCTGATGTGCAATTTGTATTTTTGGATTGCAAATCTTATATGATTCTTCCTATTGTGCCTATATAAATTTTCCCAAAACTACTGAGCTATCTCTTGATTTCTATCCAAGTTTTGCCGAAGTTCCTTAAACGTGGACCCATTTTTTCAAGTCCTTCCCTAGTGTCTTTTGACATTTGCTGAAACTGCAAAGGAAGTTTGTTGCATATACTTTAGTTGTTACTTGCATGGAGACCTAATAATGTGTTTCATTGTGGAAGCAATGCACAGCTCTAGAAATCCATCAGAAGTGGAGTTTATGGGACAGTGGTTACTGCTGGGTGTTGCAGCTGTCTCAGAGCTGACTGAAGTTGTGCTCTGTACTCCCTGTGAAAGACTACGTGTATGCGTGTATTCCTGCACTCCAAGGAGAGATCAATCACCATCACAGGCAGAGCAGGCTCAACTCAGTGAGAGTAATTCAATTAAATCAGAGTAGAGTAGTGAGAAATAAAACCAAACCTTAAGACACCTCCCCCCAACCTTTCTCTTCCTTCTGGACTCAGCTTCACTCCTGATTTCTGTACTTGGTTGTGGTGAGTTCATTGCAGCTTGTGTTTGCAGCTTGGAAAGCCCTAGTGCTGGGGAGAGTTAGGAGTGGTAGTAACAGGAAATGAGGTACAACGTTTGAGTGTTGTGATGTGGAAGTGCATAAGCATCATGCCAAAGAGTAGGAAGGAGGGTGACAGCTGCCTTCTCCATGAGGAACTGCAAAGCCAGCATTGTGTTGGGCATGGTACCAGGCACCAGAAGCTGTAGGTGATTGGGAGGCCATGCGGAGTGTGTCGGGAAGTTTCCTGCAGTTTCTAAACAAACATTCCCTATTTAAATTCATGAAAATAGCGCTGCCTCCTCTTCCACAGCTGTAATTAGAGACAAAATCAGATGTTATGTTCATGGATCATTTCCATCCAATACTGCTTAAGCAAGTGAAAGTGTTGGATTTTCCTTCTTCTACCATTATCCCTTTTTTCGCCTACACACCTCTGTGTTTTTCGCTTGTTCTAAATATTTTGCTGTGTAAACCTCAGTCCTCAGCTGGTATAATTTTAAAACTGATTTCATCAGGGAGTATTTCAGCTCCCAGAAACAGCTTTATAATTCCTCATAATCATTACAGTATCATAAATAATAATGATAGCAATAATAACAACAGTACTAGTATAACTGTGGTTGGTAGGAAGACTTAAGCTTACTCTTTTTTTTAACAGTAATAGGATGTCTTGGAATGCTGTGGAGATTTAGGCACCCAACTTCTAAAAACCCAAAGGTTTATCCAAAATATGAAGATATGAACAAGGAACATAATCAGTTAGGATTGGGTTAGGTTTTTCTCACAGTTTTCAGTCACTATCCCTAATTTACCCAGTACTGAGTTCTTCACAATACTTCGAGTCTATGTTTACCCTACATGGGAACTTTACATGTGGAACAGCTTTAAAAATATATCCTCTCCACTCCACTCCTTGAACAGCATTCTTAATTACTTTCAGTTCCCCCACATCATTCTAAAGCACTTCTACTGTTTTAAATACCATATCTCAAGCTGAAAGAACAAATCCTCTCAAATAAGTAAGATTTTTATGTTCTAAAGGTTATCATTATCTCCTGCAATTACCTCAGCCATAAGGAAGTATATTTGAAGTCTGTGGATGTTTCACCACTTTGAAGATCAGGTACCTGACTTAGGCACACCGCTAACAAAGGTGGATAATTAGCTTTATTCCAGAAGCTGAAGCATTCCTCTGAATCACAGCTCCACCTTGCATTCTTCCTTATTGCTAAATGATGCTGGTTTAGGGCTGCAATAACTCAAATACTTTAAGTCACAGAATGTGGCTAACCACTTCTTTGTGAACACTGTTCAGGGAAGGGAGGCAGGGAGGGAGGACTAAGTTAGCAACCTTTTTACTTTATTTGTGCAAGTGAAATTACCTCAGAGAACCTGAACAGAGATGTAACGTGGCCCTTATTCTACATATTTGTAGGCAGAGTGACAGCCTAATCCTTCATTTAGTTACTTTTCTGTTTTCCAGTGAGTAGCTATTTAGCCTAGCAATGCTATTTGTACACTATAGATGTACAGATGCCATTTAAAAAATGGAGTTATGTTGCTAAAATCCTCACTGCATGTGCCTGTGCATGAAAACAGCGTTACATCTCATGTCTGGCTTTGTTACCTGAGGGTGATCTGAACACAGCACGGTTGAATGCCCTATTCCCTGAAGTTTCCTATTTGCCTCTGATGGGAGACTGTCTGGTTAGTTTGAAACTTCTAATTTGGGTCAGTGACTGTCAGTACTGGATATTATCAAACCATTTGTAGCTGAGATAAAATTAATGCCAAAAAAAAAACAATCTCTGGTCTTCTAATTAATCCCACAGGAGTGCAAAAACTCATTTAAGTTAGGAGTTTAGCTGTTGGCAGCATCAGGAAAAGCTGGTTTCACTTCACTGAGCTGAATTACAACTCCACATTAATGGAATTAAAGCATGTTGCCTTCCTAAACTCTTACATCCATCAAATCAAAGGCTTAGAAGCATTATAAACAACTGCAGTGCTACCTTCAATCCTAGACATAAGAAACAACATGCTGAGAATACATCATAAAAACAAACAGCATTAACGTTCCCTTCACTGGTCTCCTGTGGAATTTTTCAATATTGCATTTATCACTCTTTTTTGTTTTAGTATTGTGAATGACAAAGAATAACTCAGAGCTCTAGTTTTGGGTTTGGTGGTGTTGTTCTTTGTTTTGGATTTTTTTTCCTGCAGAGAACATATTGATAGACAAATGGAGTTTGTATATTTTTCTTCTGTGTGGCAGTTTTGGAATTGGTAGCTGAAGAATGGCTGCTCCAAAGCCATTGTTCAGAGAGGTCTCTGCCCAGCCTGTGCCATGGCTGTTTCGCTGCTTCTTATGAGAAGTTGCAGGTCAATTGATTTAGAAGGCAAATAACTTTAATGCTGTCACTTTTGACTTGTCAAAATAAAGATGCATGAAAAGAAAAGGTTTCCTAAATCAGGGCTATAGCAAATAGAGGACATCTGTTCTTTGTTGATAGAGGTTGAGGGTTGAGAGAGGAAATCTAATGACTTTTCTGGTACTCTCTTTGTAAAGACAGTGTGTCTTGCTTTTATCCAAACAAAAGAGAAGAGGAAAAATTTTGGACTGTAAGAACCTTATTTCTTCTACTGTCAATGCAATAGGCAGGCTTTGGGATGAACTGATTTGAGCATCATGCAGTCTGATCCTTTAATGGTGGTTTGTCCATATTTTTGCATTATAAAAGTTTAAAATACAATAAATATTTCCCTAACGTGATTGTTTCATCCCAGATAGAGGTATCACTGGCACATTGTGTATGGGTGAAAGTGTCATTTGGGATGGGAAGGTATTGGTTCATCTGATCCCTATAAGGAAAGAAGGGTTTATGATGCTGCCTCCAGTTTCAGCATCACCCACACAGCAAAAGTGCATTCTTGGCCTAGAACAGAATTAAATCTAAGGAGACTGGCTGCTCACCTTTTTGTTTCTGTATTACTTACTGATATTATTATTTTCATATTAAACATTTTAAAAAATACGTGAACACCAGGCTGCTTTATCTTTAGTATTTAATGAAGCTATGAAATGGTTAGCCTTGTCTGAAAAATAAGTTGAAAACAAAAAACAACTTAAACCCATTAAAAAGAGAGGTTGGATTCTTTGCTCCCAGTTCTGCATCTTATTATTAATTTACAATCTCATTCTTTGTTCCTGCACTCTCATAAATTGTCGTACAAGAACAATATATTCCCCTTATCTCAATGAACTAAAATAAAATGGATTTAAGTTAAAACTGGTCTTTACAGGATGTAAGATTGTTTTGTTCAGGGAAAATCCATCTTGTGTATTGTGTATTTCCAATGGAAATATTGTTACTTTATGTTATTAAAACTAGTAGGAGGTTCATTCTGTATCGTGTCAGAGAAATAGTAGCATTTTTATAAGCCTAAATGTCAAACTTTGAATACACTGATCTGTCAGTTTAAAACTATGCTGCTTACGTATCTCGATAGGGATGTGTTTAGGCATTCATCACAGAAAGTGTTGGTAGCAGTAACTCAAAAGCTTTGTTTCTTCTGCACTGCAAAAGACATGGCAAATGCACAAGTGTATTAAGCTTGTGATGAAAACAGCTTCTTTCTGCTAGTTCCATCAGTTTGATAGAATTCACCAGGAGATTATCTTTTCAATAAGTCAGTTAGGAATAATATCAGACTATTATTCTGTCTCCAATAGCAACTTGTGTCAAGCAATGATTAAACTGCATTTTAGACTTTAAGGTGTCATTATAGTCACGATGATACCTTAGAAGGCACAAGCTTGTATCAAGCATCAAATTTGATTTTTATAATTGCGTAAAAGAAAATGAGTTTTCATATCACCAGTTCTGAACTATTTTCATGAAAGAAGTTGAGGAGTCATTTGAATACTGTGTCACAAATCCCTAGGATTGAAAAAGGTTTTCTAGTGGATGGAATATTGCAGATAAATGAGCAGGAGTGGAGCGTATATTTCTTTGTACATGCAAACTTAACATGAAATTTTAACCAATACTCATGTAATATTCTGCAGTGTTTGTCCAATTCAGCTATTCTGTTCACACCATGATCCCAGAAACTTGCAATACTCCTAAAGAAGTTTTGCTACAAAACAGAAAAAAACCTCTGCAGCTCTTCTTAGAAGGGGAATAATTTTCCACAAACCTTCTGAAACCTTCTCAATAAGGACGAATACTATACCAACATAAAACAAGAGCACAGTTGTCACAACAGAAGTTAGCAGGAGGCAGCAGGACTTTTGTTTGTCCAGTGACATGCATCACAACTCCATGGGCTACACACAAAAACCAAAACAAACAAGCAAAAATAAGACATATTTTCTGTCAGACAGTATTGGCTATGCTACAGGATGAAATTCATGTAAAATAGATGTGTTGCTCACTAATGTCAAATGAAGTAGCTTTTATTGAAAATAACATGTGTTGCTTCTGAACAAGCAGCTTGAGATATAATCAAAGCTTGAAAGCAAGACAAAGTCTTCAGTTATTAGAATCAGTGATATAAAACTGACATAAAGATTTATTTTTATTGTGTACTTTGCATTATTAATTCTGGACCTCAGTATGTGCTGTAGTCATTTAAACTAATCAGAAAATACATGCAGATGCTTCTGCTTTTAATACTTTGTTTAAACAGGTTGTCTTGGATAAGGAGTACAATTTATTGTCACAAAACTGCCTTTGACTGATGCTTTGTTTTGTCTATTTGTATTTACAATACTATTATACTGTAGTATAATATTGAAATCAGCACATACTGTGTATTTTGAACATAGTTATTATTTTTCAGGTTTCTTAGTCATGTTAGGTTTCTAAGTAATTCTTAACATGAGAAGCTATTAGATGTCAAATATCAAAATCAATCAAAAAGGGTTTTTTCAGTGTCTGTGTTTTTCTATAGAAAAAAATCTTTTTTTTTTCCCCTGAATGTTGTGTCCCAGATTAATAGAAAAATCTATGTAGAAAGACTCAGGCTGCTTAAAATATTGTAGAACTAGTGTTGAAGTTACATCAAGGTGCAGTTCTAGGGAATGCATGTCCTTTTTTACTGAGAAACGCTGAGAATTAGATTGATTGCATTATCATTTGCTGATTTACCTTTTGCTCTGAAGTTAAATTTGCATTGTATGTTTAGTATATTTAGTGGAGTAATTAGCATTTAAGTTATTTTAAATTACTAACCCTCTATGTGTGAATATTTATGTATTTAAAAAATGAGTAGGAAAGATGGGGGGAGTTACTATCTTAATTTTGTGCTCTTAATGAGAAATTCAAGCTGAATTTAAACAAGAGAGATTGTATAATTAAGCCCTTTTTGAGCAGATGGGTACCACTGAAGTCAAAATACTTCAGACACATGTAAAACAATCTGATTGTTGTATCTTTTTGGCATTAGCTAAACTGCTAGTGACAATAAGAGCAAGAGAAACTTCTATATCTTTAACAAATGCTTTTCTTTATTCTTCCCTGGCTGTACAGTCATTCCCAGCACAGCACTGCAACGCGTCCACCCACAGTGAGCTTGCAGCGGACCATTTCTGTGGAAGGGTAAGATCATTCTCTGTTGAAGCTGCTGAGAGGTGTCAGATACCACTGAACTACCACTGGTACCAGATGTGTGAGATACCACTGAACTACTTTCATACACAGAGCTGTTCATTAGATGTGGGTTTGCACACCACGGTGTTTAAGTCTGTGAGATGAAGTTTCAAATTAGTGCTGATCCTTTCTTGGTACTTACACTGAAAGGTTTGTTTTTCACAGAGATGAGAATATCTGTCATGGAGATACATTGGATACCATTTCTTCAATTTATCTCACTTGACTAGTGTTAGTATTTATTTGAGTTAGCTGTAAAATCTTCCTAACTCTCATGGAAAAGGCCAGTGAAGTCTTACTCTATTTTCTTAACGTATGCATGAGTTCTTTTTGACAAACCAGTGTCCAAAACTAAGGATGAAGAAGTACTGATAGAAAATATTTATCCTATGCTGGGTGAATGTCTGTGTACAAGAGTGTGTTAACTGTAGAACTCAGCTCTGGGTGCACAGCTGTCTCAATTTTAACTAAGACAGTGGTATAAAATGCAAATAATTCACAACTATTAATATTCTTGCATCTTTACAGTATTAGAAAGGCTGATATTTAACCCAGGAACACAGATGTTGTTTACACTGATTGGCATCGTCTAAAAAAAAGTCAATTTTTTTTAATCCCCTTCCCTAGAAATGTGGAACTCTGTAGCATGAGTAATAACTTATCATTGGCTGCTCTCAGATCACATTTCAAAGCTTTTCTTTCTTATGATAAAAGTGAGAGTATACATTTTCCACAGAAGAAAGATGTCATCTAGTTGTCTTTTAGTTTCTGTTACAGTTGTTCTGTTCTATTTAGTTTCTGTTCCATTGTGGTGCAGTCAGAAAATAAAGTGGTCCATGTGTAAAATAATCCTCTCCTAAGTGAAGCCTGAAATGGTTTTCTGAAAAGTCTCAATTTTTAATTTCTTGTCTAGATCTGTGATTTTAAAATATGATTATTTAAAATATGTAACAGAGCTATGGTAATTATTCATTGAACATTAGATTGAATAATGGAATTATGCAGGAAAAGTGCATATGGCTCAAGGGCTATCATCTGGAAGATAACTTTGTAAATGAAGCCCTTATCACCATCCAGGCATCATGCACAAAACAGGACCAATTTTAAGGTAGATAAGGTTGCTTAGGGTCTTGTCCAGTGAAGGTGTGGCTATCAAAAATGTGGAAATTGCTCAAGTCCTGGACAAACCGTCTCATTGCTTAAACACCCTCCTTTCAGATTTCTTTTCTATATCTCTCTAATCCAAAGAGAGAGTCATAATAAATTCCCCTGACTCTTCTTCAAATCATCTCATGAATAAATTGATGTTTGAAATAAAACCGAGCTTCAAGAACAATTTGAGTGGTGAAAAAGGATGGGGAGGGGAAGAAAAAAGTAATTTGCTCAATTGAGATTTAAGGAAGGAAGTTCTATTATTATGTCTCTGGCTTGGTCTACTGGACCAATTTAGGAATCATCCTGTAGCTTTAAGTTCCTACTTAAGTTTGGAAATCAATCTGTCTAAATAAATTTTTAGATCAATTGCAGAATCTGTACTGGTCACACAGTATATATGCACACAGCTTGCATATATTGTGTATGAATCACTAGAGTGCAGAACATCTGCAACTGATACCTCAGGTCTCCTGTTGTTCAGGAGGTGGAAGAACATCAGCTAGTATTTATTACTAATCAACTTACACTGCATCATATTTCAAAAGTAGGGCTGTTAGCCTATTCCACTGCTGGGCAGAAATGAGTAATCAGCTCAGCCCTAAATATTTCATTATGTTAAAGCTCAATTTACTCTAATGATTTTGTGGAGTCCATGCTGCTAAGTAGGTTTACAGCTAATAGAATTTCAGGTCAAAACAAAGTTATTTTTCTCTTTTAGGAAGCGTGTTCCTATCAGTAGAATCCTTTATTTAGGAAAATCACTATATTGCTTTTGAGATGCACTTTTTAAACAGCTGCTTTACCTGCAAGACATCCCTGGCACACACTGACATTTGTACCTTGCATGCTGGCCCTCTCTGACTGACTGTGGAGTCACTGAAGTGATATAATTATTGGGTCCTGTGAATGAAAAATTACATTTGGGAGGGTTAAAGAAATACAGAGGAAATTGCATTTTCTGGCATTTAGTCCTTTCCACCCTGTTGAATATGTGATAATAGAGCTGGCCAGAATAGATTTTTAAAGAACTGGAATAGCTTTTTTTCCAACAATGTGATGTATGAGCATGTAAAACAATTTATTTTTTCATTAGAGAGGGCTTTTGTAGACTTCATGTCCAGCAACAAAATGAGTGGCCAGGTGGGAAAAATAAAGACATTTTTAAAGATTATTTTTTCTTTATATTCAAGCCATATATTCTTCACAGTGTAATAACTGTATATGAGGTGTACAGATTTATTCTGTGTTGTTTTGAGTTTTTTGAAGTGATTTTAATGAATAGTCTTAGCTGTGACTATCCAAAATAGGAAAAAAATATTGGTTGAAAACACCCCTTGTTTTCTTTGAAATCCTGCCATGCTAGCACACAAAGCTTTAATGTTAGTGATGTCTGACAGCTATTCTCTCTGCTTTCAGCATCCCCACTAAATTGAATTTTGTGTGCTACCAGCCAACTCTTAGAAACTGGGATTTCAACTTACTTGATCGAGTCTTTTTGATTTATCAATGTGTCTGAGTATCTAAAATATATAAAAAATATTTATATTTAAATAAACAGCATTTGAACCGTGACTAAGGATAAGAATTTTTATTCTGGATAGGACAGATATTACAGAATGCTTTTTGTTTCAGAAATATCTTCTATAAAGTAATTTCAGATGCTTGCAACTAGCAGCCTGCGTATTGATATTTCGAAACATGGCTTAGAGGCACTGCTATTTTTAGGTGTTCTCTGAGCATTTGAATAGTTCCTGTCTCCTGGTAGTGCAATTCTCTTGCCTCTCACCAGTTCCATCCCATCCAGCTTTGTTTACAAACTGTAAAGCTGGAGCATTCATGGTAAATGGAGCTATTGAATGCTGTAAGTAATAGTTTTTAGAGCAACGGTTTCAATATGGAACCAATAGTTTTTGAAAGCAAGATGCAAAGCACACCTTTCTAGTATGGAGTTGTCTGTGCTGGGTGTAGCACGTGGTACAGAGATGCAGTTTTCAGGATTTATTTTGATTATTAGCATGTAAATAATACACCTCCTGGAACAGGGAAGGGAGATAAGTGATTATGTAAGACAAAGTATAAATGAACAAGCAGACAGGAATAATCATCCCTTATAGAACTAAAGAGATATTAGCTGTCCTACATTATCTCTCTAAAAATCAATGAGATTTCTCAAACCCAGGAGACAGATTGCTGTGCATTTGAAGTAAATGTCAGGTGTCATGGTAAAAATGCAGATCAGTTTTTCAAATCAGAAAGATTATTCCTGCATGCCAATTCCATCTTGCTATCTGCAAGCAGAAAACTTGTCCTGGTGTGCAGGCTTTCATTCCTCTACAAAAGATAAAATGAAAGATTGCTGAAGTCCAGAGATGTTCCTACAGAACAAAACCAGTTGCAAAATATAATCCTGTGCAATCACACATGGATTAGTCACATTGAAGCCTGGCTCCCAGTAGGCTCCCTTGTATTAAATATACTTAAAAGTTTGTGACAATTTAGGCATGATGTTTGCAGAATAAATGCATTAAAATTGTAGTCAGTATTAAAATTAGAATAAACCATTGCTTTTACATGTTCAATGAACAACAAATGCCAAGGTATCTATTGTCAAATAAATGGACAAAACACTTGTTCCAAGCAGATAGGGTAACGTTAGTATGCAAAGTGATATTTTGCTATGTAATTTGATAAATCTACATCTTATTAAAGGCTGAGTGCTTAGTTGTTAGTATATCAATGTTTGGTAAGATGAAATAAATCACTAATCAATTAGAAGGCCAAAACATTGTTTCAGTTTATGTGGGCCAAGTTACCCCTCTGGACTGTGATGGTCCATGTGAAAGCAGTAGATAAGAGGAAGTCTTCCTTTTTTTTGTTCTTGTCAATCATAATTGAAAGTAAGATAACAGTAATTGAAGTCACTGTCAGGGATCAGACTTCACAGGGTCAGGTGTAACACTGGTGTGTGCAGGCACCATGAGGTGGTGAAGGGCTGGGAACTGAGAAAGGAAGTGAAGCTCCCTGCCACTGCCGGGTCCTGTTGCTTAGGTCACTGCAAAAGGCAAATGAGAGGGAGGGCTAGGGAGGAAACCAAGGCGTGGAGCTGTTTCATATCATAATGGAAAGATTTTGCCAAGCCTAAGAGTGAATAAAGAGAGGAGACGGAAAAGCCGAGATGCAATAGAAGTGATAGTACAATAAACAATAGATGAGAGCAGTACAGACAGATTTTTCTTTCGTGTGAAACAAGAGTTGTAGAAGTATGAAAGAAAAGTTGGAGATGTACAACAGAAAATCCATATAAAGTTTGGTTTCACCAAAAGTCAAAGCCTTTTAAAAAGGTGTGTGTGAATATTTCAGCCCTTCAATGACTTAGAATTTCATTAGAATTTCATATTATCTCTTGTTTGATTAATCAGATTTTAAACCGTCACACACACTGGCACATGCTCTGTCCCTGCAATCTTCCCGTTTTCAATGCTGTGAAGAAGAATGAACAATCTATTTGAACCACCTTTTTTTAGGTCTTTCCAGTATGACTGTCCTTAGGTTGCCAGAAATAAACACACATAATTTTTTGAAGCGTGAGGGGAAAATTGGAATTATTGTTGTGAAAAAGAAATGTCTTGATTAGCCAAATGACTCTAAGGTAATTCAGTGCTCACACTGTGGATTGTCAGAAGCCAAATATATTTATACTGCTCAAGAGAAGGGGCCTTGCAGCCTTCTTTCAGAGAATCACAGAATGGCTTGGGTTGGAAGGGACTTTTAAAGATCACCCAATTCCAACACCCCCACCATGGGCAAGGTCATCTTCCACTAGGTTGCTCAAATGCCCGTTCACCCTGGGCTTGAATGCTTTCCAGGAGTTGGGCATCCACAGCTTCTCTGTACAACCTGTGCCAGTGCCTCACGAGCCTCACAGCAGGTACATTCTTCCTAATATTTAATCTAAATCCACCCTGTTTCAGTTTAAAGCCATTTCCCGTTGTCCTATCCCTGTCTGCTCTTCTCCTTGATATACCAATGTGGCTTTACCCAAATAATAGAACTTCTTGCAATTTCACCTTTCTCTCCTACTATTTGCTGATTCAAGTAGCTGCTATGGGGTTTTTTGCACTACATAAGCATACAAAGATTGTGGGCCCTGACTTGTACATTGGTGCTACCCTAATGGAAGCAATGAGATAAATATTCTTCTGGGCTTTCTGTGATCTGTGTTACCATAATACCAAAGCAACATGTGCATGAATTTATGTATGCTTTTAACACCCTTTGTGAAGAAAATGGCAGTTTGGGAGGAGGAGGAAAGGCAAAAAACCAACAACAAAAAGAAAAAAATTAAAAAGCCAAAAGAACACAAAAACTGCAGACAAATCAAGATCAAAGCCATAGTTCTAAGCCTCTGCAGATTTGAGATGTCTCATCGATTGTATACAGCTAAAGAAATCCCTAGAGTTTGATATCTTAAAGAACCCAGTGTTGTTTAATATTTGTGTAGGTATTTCAAAAAGCACAAAACTGTGTCAGCACTCCAATTTTATAGATGGTACAAAAGAAACAGGAAGACAGAGCTGTGTCAATGTGAGATGAATACTAAAACTGACTCTTTTCTTTAATGTTGCCAGCAGCACAAAATAATCAATTTAATCATGGATTTTCTTTCAGTTAATTATTATAAGAATTACTTGTTTTTAGAAAGCACTTCCCCATCATTTATCAGTCCAGTTTTAATCTCTTAAATTAGATATATAATTACTATGAATTCCAGTCTATAGAAGAATGATAGTAATAGTCACATTTTTTATCTTGTCGTTTTCTGTTTGTTAAGAGTAAACTGATCAACCAAATACTCAGTACAAGTGTAGTAAATAAAAAGCACTTGCTGTTTTCAAGATAGTGATCAAATTAAACATGCATAAACAAACAAAAAAAAAACTGTTGAGGAGAGAAATGCTGTACTTTGATTTATTTTTGGTCATTGCATTTTTATGAGAGAAGACATTTCCTTAAGTGTTGACATTTTACCTTCTCTGGTTTGTTACTACTTATTGTTTTCAAATATTAATTTAGTAATCCTTTGCTTTTACATCAGGCCTGCAATTTATAATGTGATTTACAGAATCTGATCTGATGCATTCCCTAAAGCAAGTAACCAAGTCCATCCAAATTGATTCTGCCATTGATTTCTCAGCCTGTAAATTTGTGTGGATTGCAGCACTTTATTTGCTCCTTTACTCCTGGATCTATTAATGTAAATCTTCCTTTCTTCTTTCCCTGCCATTTTATTTCCTTCCCTGTTCTCTTTTACAGAGGCACTGTCTCCCTTTATTCTCATTTCTCTCTTCTTTCCTCTTTCCTTTTTTCCCTTCTCTGTTTCTCCCCTCCCTTCTGCTGCCTTCTGTCAGTCCAGGAATGTTTTCATCTCACACTCCTTTCTAATTTCTGCTTGATTTCCCCTGCTGCTCTGCTCTGTTTGTATGTGGTACAGAGCTGCAGGAGGGTATAAAACATGCACACACCGAATTAAAGTGCTAGTACGCTTTGTTAGCACCTCTGAAGTTACCTTCAGCTGTATTTATCACAGAAGAAATTGTAAATGGGATAAATAGTTAAAGCTGGAGGCTGAAACATGAATTTCAGCAACACTGGATGTCAGACTGCTCCTTTTTCTAGGGTAGCTACAGAGTGCCATCTATTGTCTCCAAATAAAACATTTTCATAGAATCATAGAATATCCTGGGTTGGAAGGGACCCACATGGATGGTTAAGCCCAGCTCCTGGCCCTGCACAGGACATCCCCAAGAGTCACGCCCTGTGCCTGAGAGCATTGTCCAAATGCTCTTGAACTCTGTCAGGCTGGTGCTGTGACCACTTCCCTGGGGAGCCCGTTCCCTGGGGAGCCCAGCTACCTCCATTTTAAAATAAGTTCTGCCTTAGTTGCTGTTTTCTGCAGACAGCTACAAATTCTGAGTGCATTGACTGCAAGAAAGCATCATTCACATTTGAGTTACTTTTCTTTCACTTCCCAACTCTCCCATCATCGTGTCATCTTAAAGTGTTTGATTCCATCACCTCCTTTACAGCATTTATCTGCAATTTGTCTTGAGTTCTCTCATGCACTGGAACTACCGGCAATGGAACTTTCCTTAATGTTGTTTCCTACATATTCAAGAAAAATTGGAACAGCTGTTCTTAAACCTCCTTAAATATCATATTAAGGGTTGACTGTGACTTTTACACCAGGCAATAAAATGTGTAACATCCTCATCCTAGGCTTTTCAGTCAGTATTGATAAAGCATTGGCAGGTAACTAATTATTGCATCACTCTTAAAAGATCACCTGGGCAGTGGCTGGTATTGTAGTTGGTTTTCTTAAGAAACGTTTTTCCTACTTCAGCTTCATAAATTTTATATCAACTTTTTACCGTCATAAGCCCTTTTTTTGGTTGTCATTCTAAGTACACTGTGCAAGTGTGAACACTTATATATTTTTTAAAACATATTTATTATATTAAGATGAATTGGCATATACCTTCTACTTCCTTCAGCTTTTGTAGTATAGTAATGGCTCAAGGTTTCTTTTATTATGACAACAGGTCTTAGGTGTTCTTGAGTCCAGCTTTCAGATTCTGCAGGGTGCTCAGATATGAAAGAAATAAGAAGACATGTTAAGGATGGTCAGCCTCTATTCAGCCAAATGTGAGTCATGACCAGAGCGACCTGATGAGGTAAAAGAGCAGGGGTGGAAACCCATTGCATTCTCATCACAGCTTCTGACCTTTTCCTGTTATTGTCTGAACTTCCTCTGAACATAATCATCCAAGAGCAGAATGTGAATTTTGCTGTCAAAAGGCCAAATTTATAAAACAGCACTGGCAGCATTTTAGGCATAAATCTGCTGACTTGATCAGAGACAGGGATTAATAACTGGGCCAGCATTTTGTTGAGCTGAACAGCTTACTATTCAGTAGATACCCAGTTGTATTGACCTAGTTTTGCTCATGGCCCTGGCTTTCAACTATTTGATCCAAGCTGCCTGTCATATGTGAAAATACTCATTTTTATTTTGGATGAGACCTCCTCTGATTTCTCACCAGCAGAGCATGCAAATATATTGGTTTGACTTTGCTGCCTCTTTTTCCTCAATATTCTGGTGAATAATAAATGGCAGTTGCTCAAGTCTTGCAATGTATTTCTGATGTGTAGGACATGGAGATGACAAGTGTCACCGTATCCTTTTGTGGATGAGGAAACTGAAGCTGGGAGAACAAATGAGTTGCCAAGAACACTCAGCAGTGCATGGGCTAAGCAGAGAAGAGAAACCATGCTTTCAGCTCACTGTCCTAGTTCTGCTTCAACCCCCAGGCCACACTTCTAATTAAAAACCTATTTAGACTTCTTAGATTCTGGATCACATTATGTCTACTCTGCACATATTTACCAAGGTGTTAAAGGAGTTGCTACAAGGCAAATCAACAGCAGTGATGCATAAGAAAAAAAAAACCTCTACCCGTATTTTCTAATTCATAAAAATACTTCAAAAACACAAAAACTCACAATATATATTTTGCTTACAGCTGTACTTTTAACTGTTTTCTGACTTCACAATGTTAAAAAAGTCAACAGATGAAGGACCATACAGAGTAGGACTAATACTATGCTTTAGTCTTCTCTTTCAAAAATATGAAACTTCAGTTTTAGAAAGCTGAGATGTAATTTTCATTATAATCAAGCTGGGGATACCATTTGAATATTAGCACTAGGCAAAGATTAACAAATGCCTGTGATTTCAGAAGTATCATGTCAAGATAAAGTCTCCATGTGTCCATAAGATTAAACTCTTATCAAATAAGACATCCTTCAATTTAATCACTTCTCTTCCTTTTTTCTCTGTTCTTTAAAAACAAAATGGAAATGAAAGTTCTATTTATGTGATGCAGAACTGCACTATAATATGGAGGAAATACTGAATCTTTTATACAAGAAGCATTGTGTAGAATGTGTGTTTTTGTTACTGGCAAGTTTTATTTGTACACTGAAAGAAAGAGCAGAGCATCCTTTTTCTCCAGGAGGAGTTACAGACACTTACATATATGTGTTTGGGAGACTTGCAGGGCTGGGCTTAAAGTTTATACATCATAATTTAACAGCATTTACACTTTTTCTGAAAATTAAATTGTTAGAGGGATTTGAAATGGGGTAAGTAACAATAAACACAGAGTGTGTGTATGTATATGTGGTTGTGTGTGCTCGTGTATCCAAGGGAGAGGCCTTGTATGTAGAATCTGGGAACAAGAATATCTGGGACCCTTTCTCAAGGATGCTACCTTGATTGCTTAGGAAAGTTATCTATTTCTGGAAATAAGTATTCCCATCAGTAAATTGCATGTTATGTTTACATCCTCTGGGTCATATTTTCAATTTACAGATGAAAGGAGCTGTGTGAGATATGCCTGTTATTATTTATTGATTTCTATCATAATTAATAATTTTTTAATGAGCGTGGCAAAAGCAGGTACCCCTTGGGCTGGTTCAGTGATAAAGCTGCAGTGTGCCTTAACAAATGCATGATCCTAATAATGTCAAACTGAAGTTTTTAATGAGATTCTGCTGTATTAGCTTGATCATGTAAATGTTATTTGCTCCAAATCTGTCATGATAAAACACAACTGCCATTGCTTTGCTTGGAGTTGTAAGTTTTTTCTTTGTTCATTTCTTGCAAAAGCAAAACTAGAACTTAAAATAAAGAGGTACCATATACAGATTGATTCTACCTGGATATTTAGTATTGCTAAAAATTAGATTTTTAAATATATTCAGTGTTTGGGTTTTCTTTTTAATAAATTTGTCATTTAACATAGTGAAGATGACTCCAGTGGTGTGAAATTGATAGAGGTGTTTGAATTCAACCATGAGGGAATTGATTCCTGCTGTTCACCAGTTAACAGCTTTGTTATTTGTTCCATGGTTTCTTTAGACAATAGCAGGCCATTGTGTCTTAGGCAAAATATAGCATGTATAAGATGCTATGAAAAATGCATACACAGTAAGAGGTTTGAGTGCCTAAACATTATCATTTTGTTTCTCTACAGAGAGCCTCGCAAAATCATCCTGCACAAGGGCTCCACAGGACTTGGTTTCAACATTGTGGGAGGTGAAGACGGGGAAGGCATTTTCGTGTCTTTCATCCTCGCAGGCGGGCCAGCAGATCTCAGTGGAGAGCTGCAGCGAGGAGATCAAATCTTATCTGTAAGTGTTTCTCTTGAGCTGTCCTGACCAGCTACTTCATCTTGGTCTTTGTCTGTACTGCAAGGGGCACACAGAGAAGTCTTCTTTTTTCCATGTTGTGAAGTATGAGCTGCAAACAGTTTATCCCTGAATATTTTGGTTATTTTACCTTTGGATTTTAGAGCATTTGTTACTAGTGTTATTTGCATTTAGTTGGGAATGAGACTTTTCGCTGCTTAATGCTACCTACATTCTGGTGACATCACAGGGAGGACCTAAGCACATTGCAGACCTAAGCATCCCATATTTTGGCCCATCATCCAGTTCCATTTTTCCCAAAACACACTAGGATATTTCTCAATTTCACCTTTTCTTGGAGGAGAGCAGGCAGTAGGATGAAATCATCTATACTCAGGCTGCCATCTAGTGTGCACTCAACTGCTTAGCAAATAGCTCACCACAACAGGGAGATTAATTAGGTTATGTTAATTATCTCTCTGCCTACTGTGAATTTGATGATCCCTCTGAAATTATTTTCAAATTTTATTGGATAAAATTCTTTGTAGCCTGAAGTTATATTTTGCATATTTAGACTCAAAAACATATTTTTAATTTTTCATTCATGTATATATTGATATCACACGTTTTAAAACCAGAACGTTTGTGTTTTAGGCTCTGTCAAGTAATTGAACGTCTGACCGAAATAATCTGAATATAAAGGAATTTGAGTAACAGTGAAAGCCTTGAAAATGTCGTTAAATATCCATTGACATTATTCACATTCCTTACAGAAAAAGAAAAAAGAAACTATCACAAATTGATACAGATGTGACTCTTTCATGTGAAGCACAACAATAGCCTTAAGGCAAAGAGCTGAAGCACAGGAATTAATTATCCCAGATATACGATGCGTGCACTAGGCTGCAGTATCACGCTTCCTTCCACTGTTGTGCCTCCTATCCCTGTGAATCCTGCATCCCTGACTGTAATTTAGAGTTAAGGGTGGAAGATGGCTTCAGCCTGGATGGTTTGTGATGTAGTTACGCAGCACTTTCCTGGTCAATGTTTAAATTCATAAGAAAGCTGGACATGGTTTTACTACATTGCTAAGGATTGTCTTGGCCTATTCTGTGAAAAGTGAATTTACCTTACACCTGTCAAAGTTTTGTAAGAAGTTGTAAAGAGGTGGCTGGAGGTGTTTTGCAATATATAGAAAATCTGGTTAAGTTATCAGCAAAGGGAGGCAGTAACCTGACATTGTGAGGATAACAGTGCATTTTATCTAGACCTATTCCTTAGGTCTGTGCTGTAGGAAGAAATGAGAAAGAGCAAGTAAAGGCTGTTTAGGTGCTTTTGGGAGTCAACACAGGCAGGCAGGCAGAACAACCACAAGCCTACATCTGAAATGCAAAGAGTAAATTTATTTCATTACCTTGCTAACCAGAGGATCCCAAAGCAACATCTGGGCAGAGACACAGGAGTGGGAACGCAGGAATTGTCAGGCTCAGTCCATCCTGAGGGGTGCCAGGGCTGTTCTTTGCACCCATTTGTTGAGGGCTCACACGTGTGGAGTTAACCACCATGCTGTGATCTCTGTGCTTTTTATGATCTCTGAGCTCTGATCTTCTGCCAAAACAAGGAGCTCAAGCATGTCCCTGAGACTGCCTCCAAGTCCCTCAAAACACCTACGTTATCTCTAAACAGAAATTCTACTCAAAACAGACAGAGGATAGACAGCAGTAGGCATAGTCTAAGGGGTATATTCCCACACTGATATTCTTCAGGCCTCAGCATTCCCACCTGCAAGGTCTCTTGGAATCTCACATCCTCCTCTGCACTATTCTGCACTCTTCTGCTTTTAACCCTTTCCTCACAACAGTGCCTTAAAGTGCTCTCCAAGTAGAAAGTTTCTAGGGAACAGCAAGAAAACGAAAATAGATTCTTATGAAGTTATCCTTATGAAGAGATACGGAATTCAAAGGCCTGTGTCAGGAAGAGCACAGACAAAAAACCCAAAGAATAGAAACAGAACTTTCTTCAGGACAATTATGCAACTTATTTTCCTTTGGTTAGATGCAGCAAAATAGGACTGACTAATGAGATCAAAGCCTTTCACAGTACATTGTATTCAA
This sequence comes from Illadopsis cleaveri, assembly GCA_013399915.1. Taxonomy (NCBI): domain Eukaryota; kingdom Metazoa; phylum Chordata; class Aves; order Passeriformes; family Timaliidae; genus Illadopsis; species Illadopsis cleaveri. Next base: position 363,562 of record VXBB01013008.1, read on the forward strand.
AAATACAGAAGTTTAAATACAAATTTAAAAGTCCATTTGCTTTCATTTTAAGCAGGATATATTTAGAAATGTATGCTACAGCCACGATAAAAAATTTAACTTTAATTTTATCTGTTTTGTAGTGACATTTTCCATAAGTTCTGATTAATGTTACTGTTTCATCAGCATTTATTTGTCTTGCAAGAGTTGTTTATTTGTTATTGAGCAGAGAGGGATGGAAATTATTACTAAATTAGACTGCGTACATATCCTCAGGCAATCGCCCAGTCAGGCCCTTGTTACTTATTTAGTCACAAATAACTATTATGGATCCATTTTTCCATATTCAAACAAAACCAATTTCATGCACAGAGCTGATTAATCTTGTACCATTGTCTAGTGAAAGGTCCCAGACACCTTAATTTTATAAGGACTACAGAAAAAATGTCTCTTTGTTTGTTCCTTCTTGTCTCATCCATCAGAAAAACTTATTTCCCTACAGAAATACTTTTCCCATTTGTTTCTCAAAACATGACAAATCTGATTAACAAGAACAAATAGTACCCTCAGAGCTGCTATTTCTAATCAGCTGAAGCTTGGTTAAATTTCTTACAGACAGGAAGCATAGTAAGTGATTTAGAGATCTGAATTTAATTTCTTTTAAGATTGGTATGGCAGAATTACAATGAAGCCACAAGACTTCTTCTGTTGTGATATTTTACATGTCTTTACAATGTGCTGTGACCTGCTTTTTGGCCAATCCCGCTAATATTTATTATCTTTCAGAATGCTACTTCTTTCATTGTTGTCCCTGCCCACTGCAAGGGAGTTGGACTAGGTGACCTTTAAAGGTCCCTTCCAACTCAAACGATTCAATTTAATGAATTTAATCAGTTTAGCTGGTGTCCTGTGTGACCATAGGCAGAGTGCTTCATTTTCCTAAGCCTCACTCTCTCAGGTGGACAGTGAGCATCACAGGCTCTCTCCTGATTCATGCCTGTGCTGGGAATATGGCAATGTTGACTGGTTGAGAGCTGTGTATTCTCACCTTCGGGAATGTACCTATAAAAATACCTAAAACAGACTGCAGATCCACCAGTGAGACTCACCAAGGTTTTGCCTTTACATGCATTGCCTTGGAGAGACACGCTGGGTGTCCCAGGGTCAGGCGACAAGGCTTGGACGAATCCCATAATCTCTGCCTCTCCTTCTGCCTCACTGTCGGTATATGAGAGGGAGGAGTCCAACCCTACAGCCCTCCGGGAGCACTGGGAAGGATGATGCCGCAGCCTTGGCCCCATGGATGAGTGAAATTTGAATTTATTTTTTCCCAAATGCCACCAGGTGGCAGCCCAGGATCAGTATTGACAGCGGTCTGCCTTTGGTTGAAACTTCAGAAAAAGTAGGGATAGCAAGGTTTTTCCTGTTTTCAGTTAATTGGAAATGTTTGAAGAATATCTCAGAAAGAAGGCTGATATTCCCAATGCCCCTGTGCAGAGAGAACACTTGAATCCTGTCTGAATCTTGGAGGTCAATTGAAGAACCATGGAAAATCTGTGTCAGATAGTGAAGCCTTTCAAATAGCCCAAAAGAGAATATTTGTGCTGCATTCATGAGAAGACTGGGATTCTCCCCTGAAACGGTTTTCTTAAAATGCTAGTTTCTTCTGGCTATAATTCATTGTACTATTTTGAATCTCCACCCAACTATTCATTTTCTTTCTCATTTCTGACTGCCTTTAAAATGTAATACATACATCACCAATGCACTAGAATATATCCCTCCCTGTAGTATTTTCCTCTTACTAAGTATATCGTAACTAATATCAAGTAGCATCTTGAATTCTAATTGACATTAATGCTTGATTTACTTCATGTGCACACCCAGATTAATTTTCATCTCAGATACTTATAGGCCTAGGGAAACAGTTCAGAATATCCCTGGAAATACCATTTGCATTGTAGAGCAGCAGAAATGAGGTGTCAGTGTGTTAAATGAATTGTTTAAAATCATTTTAGAATTCTGGGCCAAGTTTAGAGGCTGCTTGAGCTCAGATCTAACCCCGAGTTCTCCATCTGTTAGGAGAATGCAGTCTTTAATAAAAATAAAATTAATGTTCCTTGATGCCATTCTTGCAGTTTTAAGTTCCACTTCCAATGGTAAGGGGTATTTTTTCCTACTAAAACAGCAATGGGAAGCCAGTGTTTGTTAGTCAAAACCACACCTGCATTAGAACAAATTATTTCCATGAGCTGTATGCATAAAATGGCCACCCATTGTGCATACACCCTGACAGAAAGCAGTAAAAGTCTTATAATTTTAGGAAAGATGTACATGGTGAATACATTGCAATTTTTAGGGGAAGTTCCTGGGGATGCAGGTGAAGCAGTACTGGCCTTTTGAAAGAAAAATTGCCACGTTGTTTTTTGTATTTCAATATCAAATCAAGATCTTGATAAAACATAAGTCTTTCTTTTAGATGTCCTAGCCTGAATGCTTCAAAGTATTTTCAGTGCCAAGTGGGCAACTTTTTCAATAGGTACAGGACCTAAAACACAGAGAATTAGTTTATACATGCAAGTTCAGCAGCAGTATTCAGATTTAAAATTTCACAGAAATAGTGGATATTGCTCCTTGAATTTCTATGCTGACATTTCAAACAATTGCATAATTTTCTGTTAGGCAGCATCAAGTTATACAGATATCATGTATACAAATGAGAGAATTGCAGTGAATTAATAGACATAAGGAGTTAACAGCAAGTATTTGCATTTGGATCTTAACTTTTGAAATTACTGAGTTTTATGTCTTTGTGAAAGGTTAAACGTCAGATTAAGATACTTACATTTAGACATCTGCATGTTTGCTGGGTGTCTGGTTGCCATTAATGTCAAAAGAGGTGAGAGAACAGATCAGCTGGCCAGCTGTGAGCTGTATAGAGCAGGCTGCAGGTCTCTATGAGCTATATTATGTGTATTGACTTAAGCTTAAACACCACATCCTTTCATATCTATATTTAGGTGTCTCAAACTGCATCTCACATTTCATGTCGGTTTGCCCTTTTAATATATATTTGCTTTTTCAGCTAACATCGTGCTTCCTTAATCACACATAAAAGCAACGTAAAATCGTGAACCATAAAAGCAGTATCAGTTTTATTTCATCCTCCTGTAGCAATGCTTTGTGTTCACAATGGCTGGATGCAGTGTGACTTGCAGCCTGAGAGTAGAATCAAGAGAAAAAGTAGGCTGCTTGCTCCCAGGCAATGCATCCACAGGTTACCTTAAGGGAATAAAACAACTTCTCTGGAGGGTGATTGCTCAACAGGAGCAGGGAAGAGTAGAAAAAGAACAGGCTGCACTGCAAAGAGATACACAGTACTCTTGCAATACTTCCATTTCTCCTCTCATCTAACTTCAGTCAGGTGAATGAAGTGAACCAAAGCATTCTGTGTGGTTTTCCTGTTGATCTGGTGTAGTATCACAATGTACTCATACATGGGGAAAGACACTATCTTTTTTCCCGTGCTACTTTCTGAGAATTAAACAACTATGGGTTGGGAAGGGACTGGTAGAGATACCCAGTTAGGTTTTCTGTCACTGGTGCATGGCACTGTATAAACCTAGTTTGCAACACCAGTATTTGAGCATCTCACTTTAGTATTGTCTCTGGTGTTTTATACAAGGTGCTCCCTTGCAGAGGGATCTTATATTAATCAGATTTTGTCTTGTGTCTGTGCATCGTCCTGCTGTTGTTTTTTCTGTGAGACATTTGCTATCCCTTATGAACAGTTTAGACATCTCTTTGTACTTGGTTCCTCCCCCACAACTCCTACCCACCTTCTCACTCACACCTGTAGCCAAAAATACAATATGCATTTGAAAAAACAGAATGTTCTTCAATTTCTACTCCAAAAATGTCCATATAGAGCAGATAGAATGTAAGGACTCTGTGCTTACTTACAGCAAATATTTATACTTTATAATTGCTTCAGTTATATTTGACCTTCAGACTGACTTCCCTTACCTTGGTACAGAGAAGCTTTCAACTTTCTAATTTAAAATTATTATTTTGCTCATGGTGAAAGCAGTAAAACTGCTCAGGGCAAATAGTGCATTTTGTTACTTAGTAACAAAACTAAGATAAATGGCAAATACCATTTGGTTTTCCTTCTCAGATTTTCTTTTTTCCAAAATGCAGCTGTCTTGGAAAATGTTTGAAACATCTCTGTAGGGCCTGGTATCTTTTCTTCTTGGATCATCAATTTGTCCCTCTTGTGTAATAGTGCCAGGATTGTAACAGATATTCCCTTTGCCCTACAGGAATTGTTTGCAGAGGCACTGACCATATCCTTAGGATGCTTTCTTCCCCGTGGGGGTGTGAGTAGTGTATGACTGTCCTCAGGCATGGACAGTCTATCAATTTCTGTGGCCTTTAGCTGCTATTGTCTATAGACTTCTGTAATGTTTTTAACATTAATCTTAGTCAGTATCTTAACCATGTAAACCTGCTTTGTAGTAGTGTATAGAGCACTGTTTGGTGTGTATAATGAAAATTTTAATAAATAATCAGAACAGTGATTTAGTGTGTTGCTAAACATATCCAAGGGATCAATGCTGAATGGTAGGTGGTATATATGTAACAGATCTGTAAAAAGAAAACCTCTGGAGAGGAAAGGAGCTGAGAGCACAGGCATTGTCAGCCATATATTAGTGGAATGACACGAGCTAGAAGGACAGGTAGATTAAGCTCCTTAGAAATAGGTAGTGGATTAATCTAAGTTCAGGCTTTGCTATTGTTGGGAAGCACATAGTAAATGACTCTTTAGGGCCCCCCTCTGTAGCTAACAGAAAGATGTAGCCACTTCTGAGTACAACTTACCTTTCCCTAAAGCAGACATTTTACATGGGTCAGATGACCATTTTGCTATAAAAAATTATATTTCTTTTCACATATTATAGAGAATTTGTCATAACTTCCCTTTATTGAAATGTGGAAAAACAAGTATAAGTCAGATAATTCTAGATTTTATTCTCACTAGTAGGGGAGAATAGCCGAAAAATAGAAGAATGAAACAATGAAACGCAATTTTCCCTTGAGTAACCATATAGTGTGGTGGAAATCTTTATGATTTTGTGCTGAAAGGGAATAAGGAAGTAGCATGAACTTCAAAACCAGCTTGCTGTGCAGTCACAGTCGTGGAACTTAAGTAATCAACATTGAAAAAGTGAAAGCTGAGTTAGTCACTGTGGTAATAACAGCCCAAGTCTTAAAAATCTATAAATATTAGGTAAAATCTGGGGGGAAATTCAGAAGGGCAAGATGGTGGGCTGTACTTTAAAGAATTAGAATAGGCATCAAGAAAATGCTTGATGAAAATAGAAAACCAAACAATAAATTAATTTCCCAAAGAGTTGGAAAAAAGATTGTTTAAAAGTGAGACCATGAGAGTTCAAACCTTTAATTATTTTTTTTTGTTGTTTTGTCTTTAAAAAGATATGGATCCACAATTATCCAATTAGGGCAGTTATGAAGAAACAGGAAAGTCTTTAAAGTGGAGTTAGGCAAAATCAAATTAGAACTTAGATGAGTTAAATGTTGTAAACAGATGAAGTTAATTCTCATATACTTAAGGAACTATTCAATGCAGACCATTCGTAATTTTATTTAAGAACTGAAGGACTATTTGGGAGTATAGAACAGATTGCCCAATTTTCAGGGAAAACTTCCAGGAGAAACAGTCTATTTGCAGATACTTAGAAAACAACAGAAGAAGGAGTAATAATCCTGGTGAATTTTTCAAGAATAAATTGTGAAATGTAATTTTCCTCCTGAAAGCATATAAATCACAGAGAAGAAGTCATGAATGTCATTTTACTGCAAACTTGCAGTAGTCTACCTATCAACATCTTCGTAGAGTAGCAGGTCATCAGCCTCGCAAAAAAGTAGAGAAAAGCAGAGAAAAGCAAAGATGTTGTCGTGGCAATATCTAATTAAAAGATCTGGGGCAAAACGGCTGTTTAATACAAGTTCAGATATTGCTGACAATGCTGGGAATTCTGGGATTTGAGGGTGAGGCTTTATGACTGTATGGGATCATCTGGGTGCACAGTGCTCTGCCTTTTCCACATAAACTCAGTTTCACCCCTCACAATGCATGCAGACATATGTTCAGTATTCACTGTCATCATGATGAGCCAAAAACATTTCACAAAACTGAGACAACCCATGCAACTTCCCTGTAGAAGAAGAGAGATTTAATGGTATAAAAGACAACTGGGAACCTGGTGAAGAGAAACTGGGTGCAAACACTGATTTATGCTCTTGGAAAGACTCTCTTTTATGTATTTAAAGAAATAGCTCTTTGAAAAGAGCAAAGTCTCTTTTCCCATGAAGCTGTGAAGTTTAGAACTCCAGGTCAGAAAAACCGTAGCATCCCCCTTGACAGTAAAAATTCATTTTAATGTAGTATAAACTGTGTCCATGTTAACACTTCCATCTGGAAATAGTCAGTCTTGGGGAAGAGAGCTGGTAGGAAACCTTTATTCAATGTTGATGGTAACTATATCTAATCTGATGACTGGAAGTGTAATTCAGATATATTCAGCCTCAAAATATGAGGCATTTATTTTGTAATCAGGGCAAGTGATTGTATGGCCAGAGAAGCTCATAGACTTGCCACTTTGGAACTTCAAAATAAAATAGATTATTTTCAAAAATACAAGCTTAATGGAAATTCTAGGGGGAAAAAAATATCACCAGCATATTCTGGAATGCTGCATATACTGCTGCATAATTTCATCTCATTAATCTAGGAATTTGTCTTCCAGCTGGATTTCTCTCTCCCCACCACAGCTCCTCACCCACATCTTTCTGCAATCTGTAACATACAGTGGAATTGTCTTGATGCAGTAACTGTTTCCTAACTTAACTCTCACATTTCAAGCACATGATCAGAAGCTAATAAACTATATCAACAATGCTCTTGAATAGGTATATCTTTTTTTCCCTAACAGTGTTAGCTATCAGACCTGTCAGTTCTGTGTCATACACAGCTAGTAAATTGGCCTAAACTAGAGGCAGTACATTGCTGTTGTGCTGAAATAATCAGTTGTCTCTAAAATATTCATTTTATTATTGCCTCAGTGAGTAGAAATGGTCTCATGCCAGACTGCTTGCTCTTCAACTCCTTATAGTTTAGGAAGAAGTGCACATTCAGTTCAAACATTCTGACTTGGCAAATTTTGGTGTAACACTGTCAAGCAGAATTATATCACATCTGAAACACTGAAGATTTGCAATGAGGTTTGCACCCCTCAGTGTTGCTGCACTGCCAGGCTAGCAGTGAAGTGAAAGCCAAGCTGCTACTGCTGGACAAAATGGCTAAAATCCCTGAGCTTTATTCATGCAGAGCTTTGCCCCAGGCTGGACTTTTGCCTTGTGCTCAAACTAGTCTCCAGGAATCATTCTGCTCTACTACCCAGTCAGTTTTGGGTTTCTGAGTGATTAAAAAAATTATCATATGACACAAGCTGCAAAGTAATAGAAATTGGCCATCCATTAAATAGGGTATTGAAGGGATATCTGCAATCATTTTTGGAGGAGTTTTCTGAGATATTTGTAAAAAAACAAGATAGATATGCCCTGAATCTGAACAAGTAAGCCACCAGAACAGTAACAAAAGGAAAAACATTTGGAGAATACAAGAGCTGTTTTCTTTCCACTGGTTATAAAAAAAACGTGGTTTATTTGAGAATGTGGAGCTTTGTCTATTCAAAGTGTCTGTGTCATAAGCTTCATCTGTAGAACCACAAATAAATTATGAGTGTTGTGATTCAGGCAGTTTTAGTATGAAACGTGAGCACTGAACATTTACTTACATCATTCCAGTAAGACAATCTGCCATTCAGCCACTGACACATTGCCTCATGGTCACTGGGTTGAGTTCAGTATGGATTTGCCTTGGCACAAGCCAATGGCCAGCTCACCTCTCACAGGCCACAGTGCCATACTCTGGATGTGGAAATATGAAAACACCTATCAAGCAGAGCTCAAGGCGAGGATTTCAATTTTTGAATTCATCTCTAACTCAGTGCTCAGGGTCACTTCTGTCTCTAAGCAGCCTCTAAAATTGTTTTGCCTTTTTATTTCAGTTCCTGAGTACCTATTTCTTGTTGGCTTCAGCTGAAATTAAGTTATCATCTTGGAGGTATAAGGAATTTGTTAAAATGGAAACCTTTACCTCATTTCAGAAGCAAGAGAGTTTCAATCATTATTCCTGCTTATACTATCCTTTGAAATTCAAATGTGAAGCCAAAACCCTGCAGCATTATGAGTAAAACTGAACAATGCTGGCTTAGTTATCTCCATTCACTTATGCTTGCAAATGTGAGAGTTAATTTAGGAAACAGTTACTGCAAAAGGAAAAATACCTTTTAGATGCATATGGACACCAAGGTATATGGAATAAATGCTTCTAAAAGGGGCATGTCTAAATGACCCAGGATGAGAACAGGAAACAAGAAAATACAAATGCTGAAAACAGAATTAGAGAGAAAGTGGGATACTTCAGAAAGGCGAGAAAGTGAATGCAAGTAACAGTCATGTGTAAAGTAAAAGCTGTAGGAGGAAGGAGGGACAGTTCGATATTTTACCAATTCAGAGTAGAAAGAGAGCAGGAACTGCAAAGGAGAAGGAATGTGTGAGTGCTTGAAAAGATGACACTGTAGTGAGATCCATGAAATTAGGTGGTGGCAGGAATAGAAGGGGTTTTGAGCAACTGCACTGAAGGAGAAAAAATAAAAAAGTAGCAACTTACACTTGAATTTAAGAGCTAATTATAAGCTCTCCATTTTAACAATAATGAATACTCTTACTAAGAATTGTATTTGATGGATGTTTCATCTATAAAATGGATGAAAAAAATTATTTATATTTATTTTAAAATCAGCTAATAGACACTGACCTGTGTTATTAGCTAGTATAGTACTCCTATAGGTATTTTGCACAGATAATACCAGTTGGCTTAATATGCAAAAAGTACGTGTCCTTTGACTTTATATTTAGTAATATGACAAAATGCCGTTGACCACTTTGTAGTTGCCAAATCACTTCCAGTTCAGATTGGTACTTGAAGAAGCTGGTAGCTATTTAGTGATCTGAATAAAATAATTTTCATGTCCATTAAGGCTTCACTAAGTCCATGTGTCCTTTTCATAAGCTGTCATTTACTTCTTAAACTAGTTTTATTCATCAAACTAGTTTTGAGGAATTCTGATGGAATTGAGGGGAAATGGCTCTTAAGGTGTCATTCAGTGAAATTATTTCAGTCTCAAAGTTTGCAAATCTGGCATCATTCATAAAAGCTACAGTCACATGGGAAGCAGATTTTGTATTGGAATTTCTGTACAGTTTGGATTAAAACATAAGTCTGCCTATGGTTCTAGGCTTAACAGGTACCATTTGGAATGATTCATTTGGTCTGGTGAGTCATAAATCTTGTTGGTTCCTACTGTAAAAGACAGTGTGTGCAAGACATCTCTTCAAGAACATAATATTTTTTTCTGCTCCAAATATGCTTTGATATCTCTTTCTTTTGGCTTAGCTGCCTCCTTAAAGTTCCTGGCAGAAAAAGGCATGATACAGCTCATACCCCCACGGTGGTTCTCGTTTTCCAGAGAGAGAAGAGTTTGCCTCTAGAATGTCCTGCTCCTCAGAGCATAAAGATCAGCTTACCAGAGGCAAAAATAAGGTAGACAGACAAAGAAAATTGAAAAGGTCACTGAAATTACTGGCCCGTAAAAACAGAGAAGGAGGGTGCTGGGCATGGAGAAGAGCAGATGGGACATGATCCTGTTTTCAGCAGCATTCAGGATGAGAAAACCACTGTGCTTCTCTGTGCAGCTCTAACTAGGCAGTGGAAAATGTAGGCTCAGAACAGATCAGAACTCAAAAAAGTGAGAGAAAAGCAATAAATCTAGCCTGAAAATACAGCAGAAGCTAAGCTGGAGAGTGAAGACTCCCTCCCTCNACCTTTTCTTCAGCAGCAAGTCAAAGGCTGTCCCATATCAGCATTTCCCCTGCTGGGTGCCACCCCCACAGCCATGTCCCAGAGTGTCCATGGTGCTGAGCCCGCTTGGCTTCCACAGCTCTTCCAGCAGCACCCAGCAGAGCCTTGGCTTCAAGCTGGATGTGTGGCCTTCACCTTGCAAAAAGCTGCTGAAAGGCTGTACTTTGGCAGCATGTCCTGGTCTCTTAGAACTGTGCTTTTTGGTGGACTGTATCAGTTGTCAAGAGGTGTGGAGGCTGTTGTGTGAATGGTTATTCCACCTGTTTGTGAGGAAGGTTTTCCTCAGACATGTTCACGGCACATCATACCTAATGGGTTTTTTTCCAATGTTCCTTGTTTTGCATTCCCAGTGACTAATCAGGACTGCTGGAGAACATGCCCCAGCTTTCCTGTCATCTCTTGATAATGTGCCTGAGAATGCTTAAGATGATATGCAGAATTAAGGCAGATAAGTAGAGGTCTTTGTATCTTCTCTTAATGCAAACAATGGGAGTTCTGCCTGTAAATAGTTGTCATTATTCAGACTTCTGTTTGCTTTTTCAGGTGCCAAAAGCTCTTATTTTATGATTTCAACAAATAAAAGAATTTAGACAGAACTTGAAAACTCTGCTCTATTGTTTGTTCTGTGGTAAAAGAATGTCTTTCCTTCATTTTTTAATTTAGTGTATAAAAATATATACTATGTTAGTGACAACTTAAAGAAGAAATGAAAAGAAACCCTATATATTTCTTCCCCAGGGAAATTATATGTTTTTCCTTTCTTTATCCAACAAGGTGTTCCAAATATTCATTTAACCACAGTACAAATACAAAATAAGGTGGCCTAAAGAAAGAAATGGCTGAATAAACCATATTATTCTCCTACCTTCTGTTTAAATGACCTACATACAAATCACGTTCACTTTCTAGAAACCAACCTTACTGCAACAAGTCTGTTCAGGATACAATCAAATTTCTACTAATATGGGCCACTCAAATATTAGAGAGGGAATATAACTCTTCCAATTTTAAAAGAGTCCAATCTATGTCAAAAGTAAATCTGATCTTTCATTTCAATTATGATTCAGTGTTAAATTAAGTAGATCATGCTTTATTTTGAGTCAACCAATGCAAAGGCCCAGTAATTACTGTGAACTATTGTTGCATCTTTTTCTCCATCTCAATTTAGTTTTGACTGTAGTTTTCAACTCTAATCTTCTGTTGCAACTCCTCTTTGTTTGTAAGCTTTGGAACTGCTTTTTGCCTGTTCAAAACATGCAGAAGAGACAGACTTCGGTATAAGCTGCAGGCTCTTCTTATTTCCATTATGTCAAATTCATTTTGAAGTTAGGCATCAGAAATTGTGCAGTCAAGTTCATTCTGGGCCAGGACATCAGGGCTGTGCAGTCAAGCTCAGAACAGCTACTTTGCTTATTGTATAATGCATTCTAAAGGAAGCAAGGCCCTTTATTATAGGGGGAAAAAAAAAAACAAAAAACAAAAAACAACCAAACAAAACACCTTTGGTGTTTATTTATTTATTGATAACTCTTCTGCACACATTTGCACCTTTTTCTGATACTTTAAAGTTTTCTTTTACTGATTATTCTTCACATAAATTATGTTAAATTAATTAAAAGCAGTAATTTTAATCAGATTTAACAATTTGCAGTGAAATCCTATCAGGGAAAAATGTCACTGCACACAATTATTATGAGACATTAAATTAAGATATCGTTTTGAAGGAAGAGGCAAGACAGAGTATTATTTATTTTATTCTCTCTGAATTCTTGTTCATTTTGGCCTGATGGTAAAAATTTGATTAAAATATATAAACTAATGGTGCCTTTCATCAAGATTTAATGTTGCTACATGAACATGCTGGTTTTCAACTAGAAGGTTTAGGAGTTGATTATATTTGCTTTTAAATAGGGGGAAATGATACCCAGAAATCAAGTTAGCATCTACTCTTCTTGTTCTTTACAAAGTCAGACTAGATTATAAGTAATTTCTAAATTTAATACCTGTTCTCCTACAGTGAGATTCTGACACTGTTGGTGAATAAAATAACATGCAAACAGAACTCTCCCTCCCTATTTGGCAACACTTACTTGATTTTTCTTCTGCAGCTATGTGTCTTCAAGGAGATTGCTGTTGTGGCAACCTAATGTAGTCAGGTCATTTACCTGTTCAACATTGTTTAATGTGGTTTGCCTAGCTTGATTATGATCTAGATAAAAATTGCAGAAGATAGAATTCATGTGTTATTTTCTCTCTGACATTTCTTTTCCTTGCTCTTTTGATTTCAGCCTCTCAGGCCTCTAAGTCTTCCTCAGGTGTCTATCTCCAGCTATATTCTAACAGAAAAGTGAAATTAATTCCTTGAAATTCATGTGTTGTGTTTGTACCATAGGCAGTCATTTCTTCTAGAACAAGGATGCAAAGGGCAAAAAGTAGTCAGCTGCCATTTCAGTGGCTTCTTGTTTTTGTGTGAAGTGAAAAATATTTGTATAAAAACTTAAGTGAAATTCCTGCCTTACGTTCACAGTGTTTATATGTTATTAGGATTGTACTTACTAGCTCACATAGACATAGGACTATTGTTTCTCAGAGGAGAAGGGGAATAAGCATGTGATTTCCTTCTTCTTTCATACATTCTCTCCTTCATCTATAGAGGGATTATTGGGACTTATTAATGATGTTAAAATCTTCTGTACTGTTAAAACGACTTTACAGACCACCACAGTGTTTTCCTACATTGCATAAGAAAGACTTGTGCCCTCTGCTGTACAACTGGGACAGGACTTCAAAGAGGGGGTGCAAAAGTAATCTAAGCAGGGAGCCTTAAGTCAAAGCTCGAGCAAAAATAGGTTGGAGTTTGAGTTGAATTTAAGGTTTATTGAAGTCTAAGATGAGGGTAGGGTGAAAAGGAGTTGAAGCCATTGAAGTCAGGGTAAAAGGGAATTGGAGTCAGTAAAAAGAATTGAAGTTAGATATTATTCTCACAGTACAGTGTTATATACTTGTTACAGCTCAAAATAGGCCACAGCCTTAAACAGTCACAAGATTTTTCCCATAAACTACAGAAAGCCTATTGTTTGCATTATTTGGTGGAGTTTACAAAATTCCCTAGTTTTAAAGACCTTGACAGTTACATATGCAGCTCTCTTCCTAGTTCTTTTTCATGCCTGTGGTCTCTCTACACCATGGCTTGTACCCAACCAAGGCTAAGATATCTCAATTCACAAGCTCCACCGTGTGCCCTTCTTCATCTCTTGTCTGTTTTCCTGTAGTCCTCTCATAGTCTTTGAGCTTTAGCCTGAACAAATTTTTTTTTTTTTTTTTTTCTTGGGACCTCCCCAGCTCAGGAACTCAGGAATTCAGGAGTGTTCCTTTAAGCTTTTCTTTGGATCATCCTGTGCTTTTGTAGGACACTCTCAAGGACACCAGTTATGAAAGGGGAAAACACACAGATAAAAACTAAGCTCTCTTAAAGGAAAGGTTACTTGTCTTCAAAGTTGTCTTCTTCAGACAGAGAATCAAGGCTGATGTTTCCTTTATGTCACGATATAAGGACTGTTCTTAAATTTAGGAATTCTGCTCACACTCCACGAAACTGTGACTATAGTGCTCAGTTACTGAGTAATTGTAGTGCTGGTACATCTGTGCTTGATGCAATGCAGCATCAAGTGTCATAACACCATCACTGAGAAAAAGTAGGGAACAGCACCTCTTTTTCTACAGCAGTACCCTAATTTGTGTTCCTTACAGGAAGCTGGTATTCTCAACAGGGGTTGCAAACTCCTACTTGACATCATCTTCCTCTTTAGATATTTTCACTGTTGTAGATTAAAATATGATAGATTTTTATGGCACTGAAAGTTCTGCTTGTCTCCTTTTGTTCTTTTAGAATGCACTTAATTATTGCTCTCTAAGGTCATATATTCCTAGACTGAATTTCAGTGAATGTTTCCCAGAGGTTTCAGTGCACAACTTTAATGAAAGCTTTTGAACCTTTGGCTCATTTTTTTGAAAGCTTCTACCAGCCATTAGAATATCCCAGGGAGATGGGACAACTGAGGACTCCTGCATTAAATTATGAAGTTTATTATGCTATATTTGCCCCATGCTCAAAATTTCTGTGAACAGTCAACAGTTCTACAGCATCATGCAGTGTTCTGGATCAGAAGCTGTGGTATCTCCTGGGCTTTATATAATTGCCATCATAAGTTAGTTTTTCTGAGAGTAAAAGTCTAGATGTTGTTTGCATACAAGTAAGGATTAGATTTTGTCATGCAAATAAGGAAGAAATTTTTAATGATGACAGTGGTGAGACACTGGCACAGGTTACCCAGAGGGATGGTGGGTGCTTCATCCCTGGAAACATTCAAGGTGAGGATGGACAGGACTCTGAGCCACATGGGCTAGTTGAAGATGTCCCTGTTCATTGCAGAGGTGTTTTAAAGTTCCCTTCTAGCCCAAACTATTCTGTGACTCTGTGATTCTATGGTGTATAATAATTGTGTTCTCAAAACATCATATTCTCTATAATTTGATGAAAGACAGCAAGTTAAGATGGGCCAGTTTCTAAACATTATTGACCCAAATAAATGTATTCATAATAGACTCAATAGCTGTTACTTAAAAAGTTCTATGGAATTAAATTTATTTTTGCAACACTTAAAAAGTTGTTAATATTTAAAATTTAAAAAACCCTTCTCTTCAATATGTGCTATCTTGCAATAATACTTGGTAGACATAAACACAAATATTTGCTGTAGCTGAGAATTTGGATCTAGTGTTTTGGCATGTTTACTTCACATGGCATGGTTCTCTTTCCTCTCCCTGCCCTTTATTTTCCTTTCTTTTTCTTTTCTTCAGTAATCAGAATTGGATTTCTGTCCTGCTGAGGTTGTTACATGTCAAAATTTTCCTGTTCTTCACTAAAATATTATAAAGTGGAAGGCTGTAGAAGTAAGAGGAAAGACTGATAAATACATAAATAAACAAATACATACATACAAACATAAATAAATGAATACATAAATAAAAGAAATCTCACATACTTCAGTGCAGCCAGTAATACTCCCACTGGAAAGCAAGATTCAAGTAACTGGAGGAGTTAATAAATCTTTATGTGAATTCTGTCTCTTCCTTGGGATACTGCTGACAAAACATGTATCAGAAATACAAATCCAAAGAGTTCTGAAACTGCCCCTGAGTTTTAGGGGTGGATTTCCTGCTTTGTTCTACTCCGTTCCTCTTCCATTTCTTGTGCAGCCAAAAATGATTAAGAAAAAGAAACCATGTGGAAAGATGTGTGGATGTTAAACAGCCAGAGTTGAGGAAGCTGTGTCTGATAGCAACTCCACTGCTGTCATATGCAGGATAGAGGATATTTCCAGGCAGTAGTCAGAGGGGTTGCATGAAGAGAAAACAGTAGATGGGGGTTTTGCTCTAATAATTCTGCAGCCAGCAATTTTTGTTAAACATGCTGTATGTATCTCTGGGTTTCCTGATGCTGCTGACATGGCCTGCAGAGTTTGACTCGAAGGAGCAACTTCTTTGCTTGCAGTGTTCCTCAGTGAACTTCAGGCATCACAGAAAATTTGTCTTTTGAACTTCATATATTAAGTGATATTGCTTGATGAAGAGATAACCAGAAATGTAAACTCAGTAGAGCAGTAAACACCCAAAAATAGTGGTCAAACAATCTGCATGGATAAGCACAGTCAGACTATGGAGTGAGTGGTACTGGTGCGTGTCTTGGCTGGTCATTGGAGATTTCCTCTCAGCCTTTTTGATTTTGTGCTTTGCTTCTGCATCCAGGCATCCATCTGACCTTAACATCCATCGGATAGTTACGATAGAACCCCACTTCTGTGTCCCTGTCTAATGCCAGACTGCTCATACCTGTTGTTGTCTTGGTTCCCTGCGCAGGTGAACGGCATTGATCTCCGAGGTGCTACCCATGAGCAGGCTGCGGCTGCGCTCAAGGGAGCGGGGCAGACGGTAACCATCATAGCCCAATACCAGCCAGAGGGTAAGTGAGACAACCACCTGCAGGGCAGATGGCAAAAGGGAATTGCTCTGGAGCCACTCAGTGTGGCTGTTGGAGATAGTGAGTTCCCCAGCTATCATCAGCAGTCATCTGGGATTTAAACTAAAGTGACGGTTCTGTCCCAAGGAAATGGCTGTGTTTTTGTCACAGACTTGGCTTTTAGAAGCGTTTTATGCAACTGTAAGAACACTCTTTAACTGTGTATATAACAACACAGTAATCAACACTTAGTTAATCATTATATTCTCATTATTATTTTATTCTCAGTGCCCATTTTATGTTCTTTTCTAGTCTCTTCCTGGAAATAAGTAGTACAAAAGATAACTTAAGAGAGAACACAAATGCCAGGAGGATCTGACATTGTTTCAAACAGTCAGAACTAGACGAGGATAAATGCTTCCAGCAGAATGTGTAGAGCTTCCTGTTATGACTTTTGGATGACAGCGTCCTTGTACCTTCAGGGCAATTAGGCCTGGATAACAACTACTTATTAGAGAAAATTTCAGCTTTCTGAGTAAAAGCATCAGCAGGAAATTCAGCAAAATGTAAGACGTTTAAGGTGGGATGCATCTCATTCAAATTTTGCTGTCTAATATTTAGCTTTCTGGAGGTTAAGCTAGTTTCAGTGGGCAGAAGTAGGCACTGATTGATTTGGAGACCAGAATTAAAGGGCAGAACTCCTTGTTGTCCATGAGCATTGACCCAAATGACTATCTGAGGTTCTCAGGGAATTTGTGAGAGGAACATTACCTTCTGATTGGAACTCAAGGTGGTTTTCCTCTTCAGTAGTTGTTACTTTAAGATCTTTGCCAGATTACTTCAGCAAGTACAAGTGTCTGTGAAGACTTGCTGGCACCATGTAATCATTTTTCAGGAAGCAGTTCTAGCTCAATTCGCAAGTTGATTCGGCCTGATTGTGCCCAGCCTAGGAGATATCTAGGTCTCACAGGTGAAACAACAGCTCTAATAACATGCTCAGTCAGTCAGGTTTTTTAAGGGAAGATGAATTTGTAGTTCCAGAATTTATCCAATGTGATACTTTCTTTCATTTCTTTGGATCCTGATGATAGCACTCAAGAAGAAAAACAGCTTCTATTTTATTCAAATGTAAATTGTGCTTCAGATCTGGAATCAAGCATCCATTTATTAGTTTATCTGTACCTGAGTCACCAGACAGAATAAATTGGGCAATAGTAAGAAATGGACAGATGAGAGCAAATTAAATTGAAGGTATCTATCTTGAATTAAATAAATGGAACATATTAATATAAAAATTCATGTGTAATAATCAGCATTGTTTCAAAGGAGTACTGGAAACCAATTCCATTACAGATAGGGATCCGCACTGGGTTCTGAATGAAACCATGTTCCTATTAGTTCCAGCAATCTTGTTTGCTGTCTGGTGATTTTACACTGCAATTATCACCATGGTGTCTGGGTACTTGTAGCAATCACTGGCATGTCACAGTTGTTCCGTGCCATTGTTAACACACAAAAAAATACATCAGTTGACAGCTTTTTCCCATTAGAATTGAACTTTGAGTTTACATACTTGTACCCTACATTTTAGCAGCTCGGTCCTGTGTCAAACTCAGTTTTGGTGTACATACAATTCAAATGATTCTGATGAAATCCATCAAGTATTATACTGGATATTTATTCAATTTTTCCTGTGTCATTGCTCCATTCACCAAAACACCTGTTGAGGGCAGACTAGTCCCAGTTGCATCACTTCTTGTCAGTGAAGTGAAGCCAGTTTTCTGTTTCAGCCAAATAGCTCAAAACACACCACAGAGAGGGAAGATTGTGAAGAACAGGGCCCCAACATTTGTCTTTATATAGTAAATTATTGAATCTTTAAAAGTAGCGAGGGTACTCTATAGTTGTCCAGCATGTGTTATGTTACAGCTGAAGTATTTAATTTTAATCTGAGATTTTGGTTAATGCAAACTGCATAAATCAGGTGTAAAATGAGAAATTTGTTTCCTGAGAAATCCCTAACATCAAAGAAAGATGAAAAAACTTTTAAGGAGTTAAGTAACCTTCACAGAGCATTATTTAAAGATTTATAGGTTACACAGAAAGACAAATACACTCTATATGAGACTAAATATTTATTTTATTCTAAAGGTATTGCAGAACTCTATTTGTCCTTTATTTGAAATTTATACCTGATTTCTTATTTAGTATATCTTATCTTGTTGCATATATTGGAACGTAGTCATAAAATAGGCTTAAGGCTGTACAACTGTGCTTCCCTCAGGGGCTTCTCTTCTTTAAATGCTTCCAAATCTAGTAAAGTACATAAGCTAAGTTGTCTGGTAGCTTGCTTCTTCCATTTTCACATTGGAAGTTCTGAGTTGTTACCACAGCTTAAGGTTTTTCTGGGAAGATCCAAGAATAGCCACTACAAATGTTAACCAGTCCATTTTTTTAATCTCTTCCAGATTATTAAGCCATTAGATGTCGTTGCAAAAAAACCCATTCAATGAGCCCTTTAGCTATTGGTATTTCAGGTATTGAGTGATGAAAAGTACCAATCAATGCTGTAAGCGAGCTGATGATTAGCAATTAAAATTGTGAGTAGAAAAAGCTTGCTTTTATGCAGTAAAGGAAAACTTCCAGTATGCTAATCTTGGTATTTTCTCAAAAAATAAATAATATGCTATCCTGTGGGAAAACATTTAGGTGAATACTGTAGAAACAGCTTTTAAAGTTTAAATGTCCCTTTCCTTGTTTCAAACAGAATCCCATTCAAAGCCTCATATGAACCTCCTTTGCATTTATGTGTAGAGACTTGGCAACAAATCTCATAAGAATGGTAACTCCTACCAAACAAACAAACAAACAAACACAAAAAAAACCACCAAAAAAACCCCCAACACAACAACAACAACAACAAAAAAACCACCTAGCATTTGCCATCAATTTGAATAGCTTTTCCCATCAATATTGTGGTGCTTTTTTTTTTCATCCTGTTTGGGATGCACAAATGCAGAGATGAATTCAGACAAAAGAGAACAACATCACAACATTTTTTTGAATGCTGTCAGATCTGTGGTTGGTGATGATGCTCAGCTGAACCACTGCTCATCCCTCAGATGAAAGTGGTCTTGGTGAAAAAAGCACAGATGCACAGATACTGTGAATAAAGGGAGAATGGAAGAGGCCAACAGTGATTTCATGCAAATTGTTGAATGGAAACAAAAGGGATAGTATAAATGGAGAACCAATTCCTCAGTACTTCTGCTCTTCAGTCCCTTTTTTTCCTCGTTTTCACTCACCACCTTTATTTCCGTATTCTCTCTGAGAAACAGGAGAGGCAAAGCATTATGAAAATCCAAACAGAAATGTAAATTCTGTGAGGAAAACTATGGATAGATTATTAAGAACAAGAGGAAAACAAAACAACAAAGTTGAAAAAACCATAGCTCAGTGTAGAAGCACCTATTTAGGAACAACAGCCATAACTCTGGGCTTTTTGAGTGATTCCTTGCTTTTATTTAAAAAACTGAAAATAACCTGTGTCCTGTAGGTTATGTACACATGATTTGTATAAATGGAGGACAAATAATTTTAAGCATAATGATCTCCTTATAATCGTTGTGGATGTAGTTCATATGGAGGTTTGTTGATGTATTCAGTCTACACTAACTAGTCACCGCAGGCTTCCGAAAGACAGCCTTTCATATTCTTGTGAAACTCCCATCTTCTGCATGTGGTTGATATGAAATTAAAGATAATTTAAGGACCAAAAGCTACTTAGAACAAAATTAGAAGACGAACCAATCACTTATATTTAGCTTTGCACTTCAGTCTTTAATAATCAGAAACATTTTAACTGTCCTTAACAGCTTAAAAACTCTCAGATCTCTTTTAAAATATTGCACAGATATGAAGTAAATGAAAAATAAAAATCTGAGCCTGGAAAATGCTCTTAGGATGGAACAGTGTGTCTCTATTAAACACTTAAGTAGAAATTAAAATAGAATATTAGAATATGTACTACACAGGGAAACTCATTTTACAATTCCAGGTTTTTCTTCAGAGCATATTTTGCTGTTTAGTGGCAAAAGTTACAATTACAGACCAGTATGGAAGGAGTTAAGAAAAAAAAACCATTTTTTCAGTTAAGCTAAAATATATTTTTAAAGAAAAGGGAACTTTGGTTCAAATAGTGAGAATTTGTTTTGAAAGATGCAGCTTGGGAGTGGGGACAGAGTACTAGTCTGTTAATAAAGGTGCTAAAAAGCTTTATTGCACATTTTAGTCTTAAATGCTCATATTCCTTTCCCCCACAGCAGTGTGAAAAGGGGAAGTGTAGCCTTAAGATTTTTGCAAAATAGTCTGTGTCAGTGGTCTGCAAGCTGAGCTGTGCTGCATTGCAGTACCTCTGCAGCTATTGCCTCACAACAGTCCCTGGAAAAGTGTTAAACCAATTGGAAGTTTCATGTGTTTTCAATCTTCCAAGCAAGCCAGTTAACCAACTCCCTTAACAGCTTGCATACAGGGAAAATGTTCATTGATTACAGTTTGATTAGAGCAGCTGACACTGAAGAGGTTAAAAAGTTATTACAGTGAAAGAATTTGCTTTATCTCTTTCTGAGTGAGCTGCTGCTCGTTCCCTGTTGTGAGCTGAGTAGCTGAGCTTTAGATACAGAAAGAGTGTGAGAGGGAGAGACACTGTGAGAGGCACTGTCTGGCTTTGCAGGCAATAGCTAAGGAAATTTTTTGAAGAACTGCACCTAAGCAACTCCTGGAAGCTCTGATACTAATTTTACTTTTTTGTTCTTTTGCCCCTAATTCTGGGAGGCTCCATAGTACATCAGGATAGACCTAACTTTTATAAGCAGCCCCAAATCTTATGAAAAAATATCCCTTGTCTTACACATTTGCCTGAGCTGCAAATGCTGAGATTCGCTTTTTTGAAAATATCAAATGAAAATCCAGGAGTCACTTCTGAAGGTCTCTGAAGTGATGGATATTTTTTAGCACTTACCTCTTTTTTATTCCCTGTTCCTGCCTCAGAGTACAAACATTTGTCCTCTCTTTTAGTACAACAGTCACATAGATTCCTGATTCAGACATTTAACCTTTTCAGCTGGTGTGGGAATTTGAGAGATAAAAAATACAAAGGAAAAAGAAAATAATTGTATTTATTCATCTTTGTCTAGGTTACTTCTGTACTTTGAAATATGACTACCTGTATTAAAACTCTCTATCCACAGCTGTTAAAAAGGAATGTAGCTGAATTACTTGGATAAAGTTGCATTACAGCAGTTGGCTTTCATCTGGGAGCCACAGTATCTAATTGCCAAAGAATGCAAGATATTAGAGTTACATTTCATGCATGTGCATTAAAGAACAGAACATAATCTTAGAACGGCCAAGCTGGATCTGAGCAAAGCCCATTTGCTGAGGGTCCAGTTTCCAACAGTGGTCAGGAGCTTAGAGACAGGAAAAATAGCAGGACAAGCACATAGTGATACTTGCCGTGAGTACTGTCCTACTCACCAGAGGGGATGAAAAATCCTCTCCTTGTCCTCAGACAGAAAACACCACCTAAAGGTGAATAAAAGTGAAAAAAAAAGTTCAGAGGTATGTTTCTTAGATTGTCCTGCTGAAGTTCAGTGAGTAAATTTTGTTGAAAAGCTTGGTTTGGTTCATTATGTGAGGAAAATTAAGGATGAGAAACATAAACGACAAAACTCAACATTATGATAGTATATTTTTCCCTTGTATTTGAGCCTTTTTTTTTTACTTGGCACCACAAGAGAAGAAGCATTGTTCCAAAACTAGAGAAATTTTAATTTCAAATCCCAATTTATTGATAATAGTTGATAGTGCACCAGAGTTCTCCTACGCAAGAGACTCTTTCAAATAGCAATATTAAAGGCTGCTTTTTCCCCCCACCTCTTTTTACAGTGGCATCTCCAACTCTACTGTTTCCTTACTTACCCATAGAGGTTTTTTTACCATGTTGAAGAATAGTGGATCATTTTCTCTGGCTGATTAAATGGCAGGCCTATGCCTCCCTTACTTGTCCGTGAAGTGCCCATTGAGGAGAGGTTAGCCAGATCATAGAATAATTTCAGTTGGAAGGGACCTTTAAAGGCCAGCTAGTTCCACACCTCCACACATCAGGGTGGGACAGGGACAGGGGATTAGGGACATCTTCAACTAGATCATTTGCTCGGAGCCCCATCCAGGCTGGCCTTGAATGCTTCCAGGGATGGCATGACAGATGATGCTGTCAAAACTGGTTCTGCTTTCTTGTAGTTTTAACATGTTTTGCTTCAACAAAAGTGCCAGAGTTCACTAAGCAACAAATTTCCTCTTTGTTGCAGCGATTTCTATGTTAGCGAAGATGTTTAACAGGGTTATGTGGCTGCAATACACAACTTCATGTTGTGTACACCAAATGGTATTTGTGTTCAAAACTAATCCTTGAGTGCTCCAGGCTGTGTCAGCACTTCATGTACAGGATCAAATGTTGAGACTGGTATTTTCTGCCTTTCTTTTGATTTAATAAATACAATTTTGGTATCCTTTGGACAAAAGCACAAGTGCCAATATAGCACCCACTTGTCTGGCCATGCAAGACCTTTGCCTTAGGTTTAACTTTTGTGCTTTTTTTTGCTGCATATTATTTAGAATGTATTGCTTTTATTTTTACATTATTGGAGAAAAGCCTTTAAGTTTATCATTTCATTGCAAGTTTCACAATATCTTTAAGTAGAAACCCCTAAAGCGTATTTAAAATGGAAAAGCTGCTTAAAAAAATCGCCCTGATTTACTTTCAAATTATTTTCTCATTCACAGCATTTCCTTTCTGTTTGCCTGAACTGTCCTCACTGCAGCTTCCACTCTACTGCAAATTAACTCTAGTCCCTGAGTGACTGTCTGTGTTCATGGACATTGCCCCAGCATTGACAGATATTTCTGGGGCTTATCAGGTGCCGCAGCTGAAGCATGAGGGATTACAAATGTTCTTGTAAAGTCAAGCCCTAGTAGGCTTCCCGTAAAACACAAAAAGTTACATTTTAATTCCTCTTTTAAATTTAAAGATCACTTTCCTAGTACTGTTGCATAGTGAAATCCATACAACATTGAATATTTTATAAAAAGAAGAATTTTATTTTTTTTTTCTGTCTTTTTCTAAAATAGTCAGCACTCACTATGCATCTATGCATGAAACAAGTTATGGATATATTTTCTTAATGTTTTTCTGCAGATTCACTTGTGTTTAATGTAGTCATCCTTGTCTGCTAGAGCATATTTGCTGTTTCCTTACAGACTCCTGAGCTTTCTCTGTTCCCATTTTCATGAATGTTTCATTTTAAGGACTTAGTTTTTCATTCATTCATATTTAACTCTTGCTTCTATCAACAGGCTTTAAATTTCCTTGAATAGTACATTCTTCATCAAAAAATATACAGTTGTCAATGTTACCCAGGGAAAGTATGATTTCCTTTTAAAACCCGTCTTCTTTTCATTTTAAATGTGAAAACATGAAGTTATGTGGTTGGGAATTTTTTTCTGTAGTCCTCAAGCTTTGTTAGTAGTGCAGATCTTGCTTAGTTTTTCATACACAGCCTTCTGTGCTTAGACATATTTATGCACACATGGAAAAAGTGTATCTGCTAATTTCTCTTGCTGAAGATTTATAATTACTTTTCTTTGATAATTTTTAAATTTAAGTCCAGCATTTTCCACTTTTTGCTCTTTTGTTGAGGTAGTCATTAGTAAGTCTGGTTGGGAATGCAAATAAAGAGTAGGTTTTCTTTTTACAGCAGGACTCACGTTTGCAGCTGCTCATTTAACTGGTGAATATGGGCTACAGATTGTTCCAAATTTTCTTCCCCATTTTAGAGTTCACTAAAACTCTGATTTTGCCCTTACGTGACAGCTTTTTCAGAAAACAAGACCTTCTTTCAATGGCAAAGTCATGTATGGATTTGTCCTGGCCTTTTAGAAGGGGGTATGCTGCTGAGTGAGCAGAGGGGTGCCCGAGGATAATCCACTGTAGAACCAGAATAAGGTTGACCTTATTTCTGAACCCATTCCAGTATTTCTCTTCTCAGTCTCTTTCTTCTCTCAATTTTTTATTGTGATTTTCATCTGGAAAAAAATGCATTTCATGCCAAAGATATTTTGTGTTTACTTTCAATTTTTACTTTTTAAGCAATAAGTCTTACCAACATTTTTTTCTATTTTAATTCTTTCACAGCGACATTCTTTCATATGTCATATAACCTGAGAAGTTCCTATTTATTGCTATCTATTTGCTTTAAAATGTGTTATCTTTTCCTTCTTATTGATGTTTGCACTTTGCAAAGACGTGATTGGTTTCTTTGTTGTTTTGCTTTTTAGTTACCTTCAATGTCAGATTTTTTTTCCTTCTTTTCTTACAGTTAGTATAAGTCTGTCCTGTCCTATTGCCACTGCCTCTCCTAGTCTTCCTAGTAACTAAAAAACTTCAGCTTTAGAGGCTGTTATGTAACTCATACTGGCCCTGAGTGATGGGCTATTAAAGATGCTGAAGACTCTTCACAAAAATATTCTTTTATCCAAACAGTTTAACGCGTTTTAGTATATTAGAATTCAAAAACTCACTAGAAACCTGTTTTTCTTCTACCTTCGGGTGAATTACTTCATGTAGAGACATGACTGAAAATACAAAATACTTCATTAGCTGGCTGACATTCCACAATATAGTCAATATTACCAATGCTCATGTGCTTAAAATAATAGTAAAATATAGGTTCTGTACAATCCTTGTGTGTTCAGCTTATGTGCCTAGAAAATACGAATACTAAAATTTAACCTTTCCTTGCGGTAATTTATGTAAAAATACTGATCAAGTACAATGATTCCGTTTGAAATTAAGTGTATATACTCCTGGTGTTTCCTGCAGAGCTCCTCTTGAATCTGTTGAAAAGAAAAAATTAAGTAGTTTTGGTTTTGAATCTATTCTGCATGTTTAAGGTGCATTTGTGTCAGCGTTTAGTTAGAAAGAGACAAACTGAAGAGAGAGTTTCTGGTATCACTTTTTCTGCTTGCAAAGTACCAGCAAGGGAGAAAGTGGTCAGGCCCTGGCAGAGGTTGCCCAGAGACTTTATGGATGACCCATCCCTGGAAGTGTCCAAGGTTAGATGGGGCTTGGAGCATCCTGGTTTCATGGAAATGTGTCCCTGCCTGTGGCAGGGGGGTTGAAACTGGATGATCTTTAAGGTCCCTTCCAACCAAAACCGTTCTGTGATTCTGCGACTCATTCTATGATACAAAGGGATGAAGTTTTCCCAAAGGATGCAGAGATTATCATCCTTCTGAAGATCTCAGGCTGAGTAAAGATAGCAAATCTGATGTCAAGTGACAACCGTTATGCTGGCATTGATAAATATCACGGGAGACAAGAGCATATCAGGGATTTTCTTGGCCCAGTGCAGTGGCTGCTGTCAGCACAAAATTCTCAGTGAGTGTTAGGGACAGTCTTTCATCATTTGTATTTTTAAAGTTTATAGGTTTTGACACATACAAAGATTTGCCTTTAATTGTAATACAGAGCTAGGAAAAAGTAAACAAAAAAAGAGTTGTGTTTTCTTTAAATGAGGCCATTGGCTAAGCTGCCTGCTCGAGGTCTCTCAGTCAAGATGTAATTCTCTATGAGGTCATTCAGCCTTTGTTGATGAGGTGAGTCTCATCTCACCAGCTGTAGAGGGAATATCGATGATTAACTTAGGCTGGATGGACAAAGCTAAGGAAAGATTAATAGACCTCTTCTGGTGTCCCTGCAAAGCAGCTACTGGAAAGTGCTATGCAGACATCAAACTGCTTTCTCCAGCTCAACAGGTGAACCACTAATGAAGCCAGAAAGAAACTCATTGAGGTCTCTGCCTTTGGTTTATTGCTAGCCAAGAGGTTCTCACAGGAATAATTCTTGAGGCAAGTTAGCAAAGTCATTATTTTGATGAAGGGAGAGAAAAATGAGAAAAATCACAGACAAATTAAAGTTGTGATTCCAGGAGAAAAGTAACAAAATTAAGAGTTTCAAGGCAAGAAGGAAATTGCATAATCAATTCGAGATAATTGGTTGGTTAATTTGAATTTATTCCCTGTGGGTGAGAATGACAGCAGAGTGTGAGAAATGAAACATAAAGTGTGCACTTTTAAATAGAGAGAGACAAAGAGGTAGAGGGAAGATCTATTCAGATCTACTCTTATTTGCTGCACTTGCATGCACAGCATTTTTAAGGATTTCACTTACAACAGTGAATAGTTACCCTGCTCTATGTACCTTCCTAGCTCTGATTTCTGCCTGCTCAGAGTGGTAATATATGGAGTCTTTAGTGAAAGTAAAAATACTGATTTGAGGTGCATTTGATGTTTAGGTGACCATGGAATTATTAAGAACAGAAATTCTGTTGAGTAGACTTCTATGCACACTCACACAGAGATGCAAACACCCAAGCAGCCATTGGAAACTGAAATCTGAGATCCACAGGGCCAGATTTTAAGAGCTGCAAAGGGTGTCTGCAGGAGATCTCATCACAGCTATCATCTTACACACATTCTTAGGTGTAGGTGCTTGTGAAGGGTAAGTAATAAGGTAAACAGCTTCAGATCACACACTAAGCTGTGGCTGGGATAAAACTATTTTTCAGCAAGTCAACTCAATGCCTCTGCAAATCTTTGCTACCAAGCTACTTCTACAGTTAATTCCCCCTTTTTCCATTATCTTGATCTACGTCACTCTTTCTTACATGACTTTTCATGAGTGCTAAGATGGCAGCTGACAAGAGAAGTAAGAATCAGATTTAGACTTCATTGTCAATCTTAATACTTTGTTACAGACTCATTGAAAATACTTAATCAACTGCAGAGTCACTGAAATAATGCTATATGTCATGTCAGCTTCAAAAAAACCCCCTCTTTTCAATATTAATTTTGAGTAGGAAAAGCTTTGCACGACAGAAAAATGCCCTGAAGATACATATGTATCTTTGATTTTACCCTCTCACCTATATGGGTTACTGTATAATGGCTGAATTATAAATTTAAGTGAACGTTGAAGTAAATGGAATTTTTAAAATTAAATATTAACTACAGCTGAGTGTGAAGAAGTGTTTAAAGATGCAAATTCATTTATCTACAAAGTTAAAATTTCCATATATTTTAACCTGAGAATCCATCTTCTTTTAGAAGCTCTAGTATCTTGAATAAAAAGTAACTTTATCCCCTGGTTTCAAGGTGGAAGATAATTTCAACAATACTATAGTCAATGTTTTCTCAGCCATACACTCAAATTAAGCTCTGAAATAGAGATATCCTGATATGAATTATGTGACTGATCACTCACTTCTCATAAAATTCATTTTAATTATAGTTTGTAGTTTAAAAATGGATGTAGAAGTCTGGCATAAGTCCCCTTTCAGTAAAGTTCATTATCAGATACCTTGAAGGACTTTCTTGTGACATTCTAATTCCCTTTACAGCTCAGAATTATGTAGAAAATTCAGGTTTTACAAACTTGGAACAAAATTTCTGAATACTGAGTTTAATTGTTACTTCAGTCCTGTTTGGTGCCTAAATACACAAAGAAATGTGTAACACGCATGTTACCAGTCAGGTTATTTTAGTTTCAGTTTAATAAATATGCCTCCTAGACAAGAATTTTTCATTTTCTTGGAGAGGTTCAGATTAGTGGGAATTTTGCTGGCTTGCAGAGACAGACATTTGGCAACAGGGAGTGAGTGTGAAATGAGGACAGGGGAATGAGGTGGATAACGCTCATACTTTGGTGTTCTGTTATTTCATTTGTGAAGTAAGTGCTAGAAGTGGGGTTTTTTTGTACAGTTGGGCACTTCAGTGGCAATAGTAAGAGGGGTTTTTAATATTTGTGTGTGTCCATACTTTTCAGTGTTTCTCTTTTGCACCTCCCATTGTGTTACATGTGTAGGTGTGTGTTTGTGCAAAATTTTGTGTCATGATCCCCACCTCCTTAAAAATTTGAGCAGTCTCTGATATAAGTTATCAAAGCAATGTCTGAGTCAGAATGGTCTGCCTACATGGCTTGGAGGGTAATACACAGCCAGTCCAGCTTGTGTCCCAAGAGTAATGTACCTGCATTATTTTTCTTCTCTGCAATTATATGCCCTGAATCTCTGAAAAATGATCTGAAATTTGCATCTATCTTAGAAATTCATCCTCTTTATAAAGGAAGACTACTCAGTTTAAGGTAAGTACCTTCTTTATGATGGGTTGCTTGTTGCCTTTTAAACTGAAAAAGGTTTAGATTAGATGATAGGGGAAAAAAAATCTATACTCATTGGGTGGTGAGGCACTGGCACAGGTTGCCCAGAGAAGCTGTAGTACTTCATCCCTGTAAGTGTTCAAGGCCAGGCTGGATGGGGCTTTGAGCAACCTGTTCTAATGAAGTGTGTCCCTGCCCATTGCAGAAGAGTTGGAACCAGAAGATCTTTAAGGTCCCTTCCAACCTAAGATGTTCTGTGATTCTAATCCTTCTCAGTATTGAGTACCAGGAAACACTTCATGTTATCATTCTTGATTGGATTCAGCAACGATGTAGAATTCTGCTTTCTGTGGTTGCAAAAATTGAAACAGGCCCACAGGGGCATCAGAGGTTCTGACAGGCAGTGGGTACTTACCCTGTTCTTGAATTTGCATAATTCTATTCTTATTATTTTGTTAAACAGCCCAGTGACCTTTAAGGATCAGAAAAGTAAGACAGAAAGTAAAGACAGAGCAATGTAAGCGGTAAGTGTTAGGTATTGGACAGAAACTTGTAAGTTTCAATGTTAGGAGTCAACCTGCATTAGAATTAAGAATTCATAAATTAATACTGTTACTCCAAAACTTCATACATTTACGATTGTCATAAAATAATGCAAAAAGAGGAAAAATATCTGCAGCATGATGGAAATAACTGCTGCAAAGAAAAATGCTGACTGTCTTGAGTACAGTAACTGCCATATTCTGTCTTGTCTGTGTGTTCCCTATAAATATTTTATTTCAGATAAAATTGCATCCGTTAGGTCTAATAAGTGACTATATGAGATGAGTTTAATGTACTGGGAATGAAGCATCGTTGGTTCTAGAATATAGGAACTCAGTCCAGCATGTGAGTAGGGGCAGGCCTGGTTGGATCTGGGCCTTCACCTCCAAGGTATTTTCAAGGAAATTAGGAGTGTGGTCATCTGGTTTCTGCTTGAATCTTTTCATAATGAAAACTCAAGGATTTTTACTAAATGGACTTTTTCACAAAGCCATCTGATTCCCATAGAAATTTTCATCTGCCAAATTAAACATCTCGCTTCAAAACCATAGGAATTTAGAAAAAGTCCAAATTATTTCCATGTGAAAGTGCTTTTGTGTTATCTTATGTTTTATAAAGTTGGGATATCTTATATCAACACTTTCTGCTTCTTGAATTGTGGTCACTTTTCTTAGCATATCCTGTAAACAGGAGCCCATAAGATGCTTCATTTCTTGGCCTTTAAAGCAGAATACCAGTGTAGGAGCACAGCAGAACTATTTTCCAAATGCCAATACTTTCAGTTGACTGACAGAAATATAATCATTTTAGAAGAAGTTGGGGGGGAAATCAATTCTGGTAAGAATGCCCTTCTGAAAAAGGGATGCAGATTACCCCCATCAAGAAATAAACTGAGTTTGTGCTTTGTAAGTTGCATTGCATTTCTAGATATGCCTCTGTTGGAGATCTTTCCGTGATGTTTCAAAATAAGTCTGTAGGTGCCATAGAGAGGCATGGGAAAATGAGGATGCTGAGAAAGTAAACAAAGATAAATAAAGATGGAGATAAATATTTTATATATTTATTTATACTCCCTTCCACCCGGATTCAGGTGACTTAAAGCCAATGTGCCTACTAATAGTATATATTATAGTACATATAAAAAATTTGTAGGTATACCGTATATGGTATAAAATACATAAAAATGTAAAAATACAATCGTGTTTAATATTGTCTCTTTGGCAATGCCAATACGCTCATTAGGAAAGGCTTGGCGCAGGAAGGCTTTAGGCTGTCCAAATCTGGGTCCAAACACAGTAACTAAAATGGTTGATATTTCTCTTTTATGTGAATAAAGGTCCAGGTGTGATACTGTGCTCTCTGCTGAGTCTTATGGTAAGAGACTGAAAGAAAACATCTACAGAAAAGTCAGTATTTACCACTGGTGTTATTTCTCTGCCTCTTACAATAGAGTTTTAACTTCTGTGACAAAATTGGAGGGTATTGCATTGTCACATGAGTATATTCCCTCTGACAGTCCACCTGCAGTCTCCCATTCTTGTATTTAGAAGAGATTTTACCTTTGAAATCTCTCGGTGTGTTTATCGCTTTGCCAAGAATTGCTGAACAACATATTTCTCAGCTTCTTTTACCACTTCCAAGGGATGTTGCACGTTGTCTCCTTTAGCATTTCTAGATCTGGAAAACAACAAGGTGAGAGCTGTTGATACTGAGACCTTAACAGCATCCATTGAGTCACAAGTGGTTCGGTTCACAAAGTTGTCCTAGTAATTTTTTTAAGAAAACATTACTACTAGTGGAATTGAAAACAATGACTGCTGATTGCTGTTTGCACTTGTACTGCATTCTCTCCTAAATCTCTTTACATTGTTTCTAAGTTTGAAAACTGAGTTATATTTGAATTGCTTGCATCAGGATAGTAAATAAAATGGCAATTACTGAGCAATCTGCTTTCTAACACATTTAAGTAATTTATGGCTGCAGTAGACAATGTATTAAAATCCTGCATGTGAAATTAAAAATCTAATGGGAGAAAAACTCATACGAGCTCAAAGGAAGGTATGAAACTTCCAAATAATTAATGGCTACTACCAAGGAAGTTGCAAGTAGTGTTAAAAAACTAAAAAGATAGGTAAATATATTCAAAAAGAAAATGGGATTTAGGCTGTTTAACAGTTTCGTATTCAAACTCTGTATAGGAAAGAATGCAGTGTTCAATTTTCTATTCCTAGTTCCAGAGAAAATGGGAGCATAATCAGTTTTAAAGTTGGCCGCAGTGAAACACTAACACGAACGACAAATTTTCCACTGGGCTGAGGAAACAAGAGGACTTAGAGCATGGAGGAGGCAATGGTGTGGGACTGCAGAGGGAAAGCGCTGCAGAGGGCAAGGGCTGCAAAACCCCTTTGCCTGTTTCGCTTGTTCCAGAGCCTTGGAAAGCCGTGCAGGCAACTGCCTCCAGCTTTGTAGAAGGGATCAGTATCCCTCAGCAGTTGGTTGGACGGGCAGGCCTGGCTCTTTGAGGCTCCTCCTTCTCCATCCCAGCTCTGCCCCTTCTCTCTTTCCCCCTCCTTTTCATTGCAAAAGGCCTGAGCTTTTATCCCTGGGCAGAAAAGATCACTTGTTCCCATGCTTCAGAGGAATCTGGAACTTTGTCGCCAAGACGTGAGTCGCCACTCTTGCAGTGTGATCATCATGAAGGAGAGTTCTGTGAGAGGTTTTTTCCAAGCCCGAGAAGGTGCTTTCACATCTTTTCCTTGTTTCCCCACAGATTTTCACTCTCAGTTCATGGTCTGTTGTGACAATGACAGCAGAAGAGGGCCTCTTGACCTCGCGATTAAAGCATAAGATTGACAACCAGGCATCGTGGGTTCTGCTTAACTCTACCACTTGCATTTGCATTGCTTATCAAGGTTTTGGGTTGAGTTTTTTTACCTTTTCCCTTTAGGTTATTCTACTGTTACGGTATTGCAGATCACTTTGGTGCTTTATATGGCATTGTTTGTAAAACAAGGTGTGATGTGGCTAGGAGCAATGGAGCATGATTATATACGGTCATTGTGAAATTTGATGAAAGCTTGTTCCATTCACCAAAGCATCCCTGCTGAGCTCACTGGGTCTTGAAGCCAAGGGGTCTTCTAGTGAGCAATGTGCAAAAACAGGCTCTTTGACTGTGGCTTAATCTTAAAATACATTTTGTGACTTCAGTGGAAGCTGTGCATGTCCAAAGATTGCTGTATCAGTCCATTTTCATTTGTAAAGTACTCAGAGATCTGCTGGGCAGCCAGGCTTTTATTTGATCTTTAGTATGCACTTCATGAGTGAGCTGATTTTTAGCTTGTCTTTGAGCATAAATAATGGTTGTGAGCACCATGGTTGGCAATGTATTTTGATGACAAGCGTCCTGCATTAAGTATAAGAATAATTCATGATTTTAAGTGGTTTCATTATGTTCATGCATTCAGTTAATGGTGTGCAATTTTTAGAATCTGTCTGTAACTTCAGATTATACAGGACCCCTAAATCTTTTTTTTTCATGTGACCTGGGGTCCTAAGTCCCTTAGCTTACATGATAGTATGATCTGTACCTTTTCCAAGCAGAGAATTAACCAAGTCTATTCATAGCATTTCTATATCAAGACAGCAATGTATTATTAAAAGTGACATAACTTAGTTTATAAACAGTTTTTAAAGAATTCATAAGTAAACATAATTATAAAACAGTTTTATTCATAGATCTCTTCAATTATTTAATACTTGAAGCCAGATTTTTTGAGTGCCTTCTTCAATTGAAGTTGCCATATGATATTTGCATTCAAAGAATTACACAAGGAATGTTTCTCTTTAGAAAACTGAGTATTTTCAATAGGTCTGATGCCAAAGGCATGCTGCCTCTCATAGTGGCCATCATATTTCACTGTTCTGAGGCAGCTGTTTCCACATTTCCAATTTTTAATCTGCCTTGTTTTTCTTTTCACTGTAACCAGATCTGTAAACTTCTGGGGTTTGTAAATCTTGCTTGGGGCTAAATATATATCCCTGTAATGTATTTTACCTTAAATTATTGCTATGTATGTTCAATTGTAACTTTATCTTAATGTAGTTTTTGTCTGGGAATTATTATACAATGCTATTTAAGAAGTCATCAATTACTCTTGTGTAAGAAATTTAGACATTAAATAGTAAGATAAATTTCTAGAGTATTCATTGTATTCTTACTGACTGGGAAGATTTACTTCTTCATGTCTGTGATAAAGGTTGCTGGGATTTGTGAAGTTCTCATTTATGTGACAGTATTTTATTGAATTTAGGATTAATTTTTTGTACTGCTACAGTCCCTGGAAGGCCCACTTACAGCTGGCAGTAAGGCATTGTAAAAACACAATTCTGGGTGTCTCAGATAGCAGACAAAAAGCACTAAATAGGCAAAGACAGCCCAATATCCCAAGGAAGCAGTCAGGTGATATTGTCCAACTATTTCAGGTTTTCCTGCATCTAGTACAGATGAAGTCAAGGGCTTGAAGAACAGTGAAAACAGTGTGTGGATATTCCAAACTGGTTCTCTAAGCATTAGGGAATCCCTGAAAGAAAGTATGAGGTCAGTATCAGACACCCAGTGTCAGGGGCCCGATAGTGGTAGGGAGGTTCTCCAGATAGTGCGTGAAGTATCTAGGGGACTGTCCAAAACCCTGTTTGTAGTTAGTGCTGGGGTAGAGGTCTGGTGCAGTGGGGAGCTCGGGCTGGCCACCAGCACACTGCTACTGCTCTTGTGCCATGGTCCAGGGAGACGTGGCTGCTTCAGTCGAGGGGGTAGGGCAGCAGAGGATTTGGTGCCTTCAGGAATGTCGTGAGGTGACAAATGTGACAAATGTGACATGGGGAGAGAGTGTACAAAAGATATCACCAAGTAAACTCCTCCAAGTCAATGACAGTCTTGCACAGCCCATGGGCACACAAGAAGGGTTAAGTGACCAAATGGGAGACATGTGGGCACACACACATGCACGTAATTTTCTCCCTAGTTCTGATACCCTGTCTCTCTCTGCTTTCACTGGCTTTTCCTATAGACAAATCTATCTGATTTCTTCTTACTCTGTAAAAACATTGGAAATTTCAAATCAAAATCATGAAGATTTTCATTGCAGCATATAAACATTTTAGAGTCATGGCTCAGTGTCATAGTTTGATATAGCTTGGTTTTTAGTTTTATTTGATTTTTTTGTAATAACAGTGAAAAGATTAAATTTTCAATGAGTCAACAAATGTAAACATGAGTTAAATTACCCTGATACCATCCCATTCCAGTGTCATTGCTGGCATTAAGTCCAGCCATGCATCTCATCATTGTACAGAGCTGATGTACAGATTTACGTGTTTGGAGATGTGCCATGAGGCACTGAGGATTTCTTGATGGTGATCGTGTGATCAGTAGCTTGTCATGTGTTCGGTTACAGGAAAGTTCTTTAAAAGATTAATATAAAATTTTAATAAATAAATAAATAAGCAATATTAATACATAACACGCAAATATTGCTTAGGTTTTTAATAAGTAAAATTAAATCTAGGTTTTCCTATTAAATAATCTATAATCTATAATTTATAGTATATTAAATGCATTCACGCTTATTTCTCTCTAGGCTGTGAATATTTGCTGCACAATAATCAATAAGGTTCAAAACTGGTTGTTTTACTTGAGCCTACAGCATTAGCCATCAATAGGAGTGAGAGAAGAATATTAAAAGCTAGCACTTCCCATGTGTCAAATTATTTATACAAAAGCTGTGTAGAGAATTGCTTTATCTGTTATTTGTACTGTATTTCAATTAATTTGCCCAAATAATTAAAATGCAGCTTATAATAACAGGATGGTGATGAAAAGCAAATGAAAAAATATGGTGTGCTCATGAGTACAAGAAAAAGAAAAATAGAAGAGATAAAAAATATTTAATGTAGGTTTTGTTTGAAAATAATGGAGTCAATTTTTTTTTTTTCTGAATCTTTCAGTTTCACCAGCAGGCTCATCTTCCTAGAGGATATTCTTTCTAATAGTATTCCAAAGCACAAAGGTTTTTATCTTAAACATGTTTCAGATTGTAGCCTTTTATATATTTCCCTTCAAATTTTAGTTTGACTAGTCAAGATATTTGGGATAAAACTCCAATAGACAGAAATTTTTTGGTGACTTGAGAGAAACTGATTTTGATCCTTAGCAAAAGGAAGAACTTCTCTACAGGTTGTTTTGAAGTCACCCTTAATTGAGACAAAAAAGATAAAGCGAGAAAGCATGTATGTAATTTTTTCAATTATTATATTTAAAATTAAATCAGTATATTTTTAAACTGTTTTTGCCGATCCAGAAAACAGTCCTTTTGGGCCTAATTAATCTGTCTCCTAGGGAAAGCTTTATAAACAGAGTGACTTTTGTTAGCTGCAGATCTTTGCTTCACTATGTCAACAGCTGCTTCTGGACCATTATCAATACTGTCTTTCTTAAGCCAAGCTTTCACCTGCTGATGGCCAGAGGGATTCCCTGGAGAGGAGCAGCCATTAGTTATAGGTAAGGGCTCAGTTTACAAGTCTCTGTCCCAGTAGGCTCTCAGCTCTTTGCAAGGTCAAGTTCTCCATGTCCAAGGGCAGGAGCTGCAGTGCTTGCTTGCCACCACACTTTATTGTCTCAGGCCTTTAATAAAACATCAGCTCCTTATTTGCCTTATGCAATAAAAGCACAATAGGATTTTATTCAGACAAAAGATCATTGGAAACAACTGTTTGGCATAGTTTAGGCATTAGCCAAAAAAACATGGCTTTGATATTTGGCATTTCAAACCATTTTACCTTTATGAACGTGCATCAGTTGGTCCAAAAGCCAGAAAATACTCCGTGGCCAGTGTCTAGGGTATATATTGGTGTAGAACCTTTTCCTATAGATATGGACTTGACCCTCAGTTATCTTAGTGGCAGAATTTGGACACTTCAGTTCAGTTGGTATGACTCTGGCTATAATCTTTTCCTAATAATAAAACAATAACAAAATAATAACAACTTATTTTGATTCCAGTTCTAAACTGATTGGTTTTTCAATCAATATTTACCGGGAAAAACCAACCAGCACCACCCCCCCACCCCTCCCCCCCAAAAAACCCACAAAAGAACACCACCAAAACAACAACAACACCAAAAAACACAAGGAAAAAAAAAAAAATAAGCTTAGACACAAACCAGCCTTATACCGTTATTTTTCACTCACATTCATTTCTTTTTATTTCTGTGTTCTGTATGTTCCTCCTTCGCACAAATTTGTGTTTTCTGAGTTTCTGTTCAATCACTGACCTATTGTTTTTTTAAAGCAATTGGTTCTTAAGAGTGCATTGCATTTAAGGAGAAAGCACAAAATCATGACCTATAAAAATTGCTTAATTCTAAAGAACACTTTGATCTTTTTCAAACCATGGTGCTTTACAAAATTCAATTAACTTTCCTAGTGTGAGTCCTTTTAGCCAAAAGCAAGCAAAGAGTGCAAAGTAGTAACTTTA
The DNA here is from genome assembly GCA_013399915.1 of Illadopsis cleaveri. Classification (NCBI taxonomy): domain Eukaryota; kingdom Metazoa; phylum Chordata; class Aves; order Passeriformes; family Timaliidae; genus Illadopsis; species Illadopsis cleaveri. Next base: position 399,978 of record VXBB01013008.1, read on the forward strand.
TTTATTGACCAAAAGCTGACTAATTTACTGGCTGTTTCTCCTGCTTGTACCAGCACTTGCTAATGTTTGGGTTATGGACACTATGGTGGATCTTTACTTGATTTTAAGTGAATATTTTCTGCAGCTTTGGTTTCATAATTTTATAAAACAATTTACATGGCGGAGCATACTTGAATTGATGTTCTATATATAAACTCTATCAGTATTAGCTTGGTGATTACTTTGAAAAGGAATTTTTTACTGCTTATCAAGATGAGATCAGTATCATATCACATCACGTTGTAAGGACTGCATCCAGATGCCGTGTGGCTGTTCTTGTCTCTATTTTCTTCCTTTTCAGTTTTCATTTTCATCTCTTTTGGATTGTGTCCTGATTTTTTACTGATATGTAAAAGGATGGATTTACAGGATAGTGCGTATTATATTGAGTTAAGCCTATCTGCTTTATATAAATTTGGAGGAATAAATCATCTGAGTTCTTTAATGGGCCTTTTATAAATACTACAACTTTTGTCTGCACATCCTTGAGGTAAAGCTGCTCTTAATCCAGTATCTTTGAGTTAGGCTTGATTCTTCTCTTTTTAATTGAGAGTAGAATCAAAGAAAACGGCAAAAATGCCAAGAATTTGACAGCATGAACTGCGTTGGCTTTTAGAAATCTTGCCTTAGGTGTTACTGCACCCTGGGTATTCAAATCTTTGGTTCAACAGTACATTCCTTTTCTTGTTCTGTGGCCTATACTGCTAAATCTTGTTTATCTTATTTCAGTTCAGACTCTATTTTACACTTCCTATCATTACATCTAAAATGTTCTGTTCTTCTTGTATTGGGACTCAGTCATTTAAACACATCAGTTAATACCTGACCCAAATGTTTATGCAACATGCTTTCTCCATGCATAATTTTACTTCTTGATTTCATATCAAGACCTCTCTTCAATCCTATGGTCTAATCAAGAACTGTTTTCTCTCTAGCAATCTTCTACCTATGTAAATAAGCAATTTTGTTTCATGTTCTCTGATATCTTCCTTGATGTATTGCTTCTTTTTATTGTCTCTATCCTTACGTCTAACTCATTCAACTCCTTCATTACTCTTATTTTATTTGTTTTCCCCACAGTCTTCTTCTAAGAGGGTTATGTTTTGCCTTTTTTATTATTGCTTCTAATGAGACAGCAGAAACTGATTGATAACCTTTCCATGGATTAGGTTTTATTAGAAAATGTCAATTGTGCAGAATTGCTTTTTCAAAACTCTATATGACAACTGAAAATTAGGAAAATTGCTTTCACATGTGGGAGTAAGAGTTTACAGCTCCCAATTCCCTTATTTCCATACTGTCGCCCTCTACTCAGAGTAGTCAGTTCTTGCAGACCATTTTATTCAAGTGCCTTCAGCAGTTTCAGTATCAAGCCTGGCAGGGGAAAGGCATTTCTTTTTCTTCAGTAGTTTAGTTTTAGTTCCAATTTGAGAGAATTTTGCCTCCAAAATTCAAATCTTGTCTGAAGATATGTGTTTCTGGCTCTGCAAACCTGGCCATCCTGGCACTGTATCCAGCTGTAACGTGGACGGATCAGAGCTCAGTGGCTTGTTCTCCTTCCAGAGCACTGAGTGTGTGTTGTGCTGGGTGTTAATGCAAATCCCTTCTGACAAAGCTGTGGTCATTTCTATCCCATATTTTCTCCATATCTGTTCTCAGGGTATATGTCTGTATTCAGACCCAACTTGCCCACAGACTTACCTCACCTCTCTTCTGCTCTGTTATCTCTGTCTCCTATTCAAAACACTCTCCTTCGACTTCTTTTTGTTTTTCCTGATTTGGCATAGTCCTTTATTGTCGTAATGTCTGTGATTCAACATTCTTAAACTTCTTTCCCCTGCTATGTCTATTGCTTCTTTTGTTAGGATGTAACCCAACAGACCACATGTGTTTCCAAAGGGCTTCCTAATGACAGGCAAACCTGAATCTCTTCTGAACACATCAACGTGGGAGTCAGTCATTCAGAGCAGTGCTGCTGTGGCAGAAGGATGGACCAGCTGAACTATTTATTCCAGCTCTCATCTGTTTGTGCCCAAGGTTTGTGGCCCCAGCGTGTGACCGGCTTTTCTTCATGACATCAAGAGTATCATTAGTTTTGTTTCTGAACATACAAACTCAAAGATGTACTTAAAACTAATTAAATTCAAGCTGAATTTGAACTTTACAGGTGGTGTAGCTGGTTCTCAACATCTCCTCCATGTGGAGCTTGCTTCTTTTCTGATCTAACCTCTCCAACTCGTTGACCAAGTTTCCCAAGTGCTTTGTCTGCACACCACTATAGCTGATTAATGGTATGGTTTAAATGTATTAAACAGTGGTGTCTTGCATTGAACCAAATACCAAAATCTGTTTTAGTGCTGTATAAACAAATGATGTAGAGCCATTCACAGCCCCTGAGATCTCACACCTGTAGTTACCCTGCCTGTGATGGAGGAAGGATGAGCAAAGCCAGTGCAACAGGAGCATCGTGGGATGACTGGTGAGTCACAAGTTGTTGCACCTGCTATGATTAAAAAAAAAAAAAATACACAATAAAATAAGCCTTATATTATTATAAAGATTAGTTGAATGTGCATAGCACCTGTGTGTGCCTCATGTTCACATTGTACAATCCACATGGCATGTGCTTGGGGACAGATTTACTTGTACGAGCTCAGCAGGTGCAAACAGTTCAAAGTGGTCCCTGTTAAAAGATATTGTCCTCAGCCCTCCTCAGAATTTTTCTGGTCTTAACTTTGTAGCTGAGGCTCAGCTGGAGTCTTAATGATTGGCATCTGTCACTTGTTTTGACACAACATATCTCACAAGTGATATTAGTCATTGTTTTCCCAGCATGGACTTTCTTCTGCTGTAGACCACAAGCCTGGTTTAGACTCAGAAACTCTGTGCTGCTGAGTTTTTGCCTTTTACAGCATGGGGAACATAAGAGATAACAAGGAAAAGAAAGTAGCAAGTTAATAAGGATTCACATCAATTTTCATAGCAGTTTTTAATGACTGTGTTCCCTGCTTCATCTAGATCCTGTTCATTTCACTCTCTTTTCTGTGACTGTTGCTCTGTAGTGCAGCAGCGCATCTCATTTTGCAGCCCCAACTGATGTTTATTTCATTCTTCTGAGACTCTCACAAATACAGGAATTGTTTTAGAGAGGGGATAGATACATGGTTTGTTTCTCTTTCTGAGATGAGTTAGATTTTTCTCAAAGACAGCCAAGACTTCATTTCTGCTCTGCTGCCTAAACCCTCTAAACTTTCTTGTGCTTTTTCAAAACTCACAGATCTTTTGTTGCTATGTGTTAACATTGGGTGGGTCATACTCTCCTGAAAAGGCACAATTTCTACTGCTTAGAAATCAGATCCATTTTCTGAGCAGTAACTGCATGATGAAAGCATTTATCTTTTCAGTTGTGGTGGGACAGAGGGACCACAGACTCCAGCCCTCCTGCCACTCCCATGGTCTTGAGCATCACCAGGATCGTGGTACCACTCTGAACAGGGTCAATTCACCCCTTTGCTTACCTGAGATCAGGTTTTCAAGTGTTATCCAGCCTCAAGAAGCTGGCACAGCAATTACCCCAGAAATGTGATCAGTGACATCATTCACAAAGTAACTCTTTGAGGAAATAATCCATTCTTAGGGGGTTGTGCTGTCTGCCTGCATATGTTTGTTAGGCTGCTATACTGAGATATGTTTGTTTTTCAGAAAGGAACAAGGAAATTGATACAAGCAGAGGGGATGGGGGGTTTATTCTGCACCGTGGAGATTTATCCACTGCAAGTTGGGGTGTTTTTTTCTCCAGTCCTGAACATTAACATTGAGATTCTGCTTTCAAAAACCTGCCTGTGCATTGTGCAGTCAGTCTGCAATTCAGGTAACCTGCACTGTGCTCAGCAAACTTCACAGAGGGGGATTGCCCACCCCATGGGGAGCAGCTGAGCAGCCCAAAACCAAAGGACAGCTCCTCTGCTGGGAACAGTGGGTGCACCACAGCAGCAGGATGGAGGTACCTGCCGTTTTGGCAGCCAGAGCAATTGTCAAGGCAAAGGAGCCCTAAGGTGGCAATGTTTCACTGACTCACCTGTCTCAGTGACACTGCAGAAACAGAGGCAAGTGAGGATGTGAGGATGGTGGGTTGGAGGTGGGCCTGTTAGCTCTACTGTCAGGATGGTAATAAAACTTTAAGTCAGCAGAAGCAATTTAGATACAAAAGAGATTAGAGCTCATTACTAACTCCCCAAGGAGTCCAGTTCCTGATTCAGCTATCTCCTCTGGAAACTTACAGAGCCTTATGAACGGCAGTGTTAACTAGAAAACAGTGCAAGATGTTGTCAGGAACTTTGGGGGTTTTTTTCCCCACACAAAAGATTTCCATTGCAGCTTTGCATTTGGGCTGGCAGTAGCTGTTCATATTCAGCTCTCTTCTGGCATTAGGAAAGTCTGCATATGTTGGTTGGGGAATTCACAGAAAACATTTCTAACTAGTCTAAATTTAGTGTCAGTAAATATTAGAGCATGTTAGAACTAGAAATCAAGGAATTACAGAGGTGAAAGTGGTATGGCTTGAATATATAACTGCCTTGGTATGGGCCATTTTTAACTGAGGTAAAATTCCCTGCTCTTAGTACCTGTCCATACAGAGTAGAAAAGCCTAGCAAGAGGGTATTGAAGAGCACTTAGTTCCAACATGGGAGTTTAATACTGTTTATATGGAAGGAAAATACATAACTAACTGTAAAATGTTTGAACAGCATTCTGTTATTGATAATGGATTTAGTTCATAATATGGATGTTTTCTATCAAGGGTGAAATGAAAAATAATGCAAACAGAAACATGAAAGAAAAATATTAAAAAGGTTGCACAAGGTCATGGCTGGCAGATGTTATGACATGTGTCCATGCATTTGTTCATGCTTCTTTATTTAGTTAAATGGAATAAAGACTCTTCTTGACAGAAAAGGGCCCCAGGGTGCTGATATCATGTGGCACTCATAACAAGGAGCCAGAAAATTTGGGACAAGTGTGGAAGAGTTTTTGGGGAGGAAGAGTTCTGCAATTTTCTTTCCTGTTTTTAAGATACACGAAGCACTTGTCAGTATAGGGAGTACAAAACAATCACCTTAATACAGACAGGGTTTGCTTATGTGTGTTTTATTTCAGAAGCAGGACATGTATCTGTCTCTCTCCACTTCTGCTGCAGCTGGGTACAGGATCTGTAGGTTTGTAGTCCTGGTCTTCATTGTGGGACAGACATATAAAAGAGAGAATCAGCACAGGGACTTGTAACTCAGGCCATATCGCGTCTGTTTGTAGTATCTTGTTTGATACCTGCTTAGTTTGTTGCTGACATATTTATCATACCTGGAACTTGCATGTGCCCCTTGCAAGGCAACGTGTCCCTTGTGTGTTTATAAGATTAGGGTGTGAGATACAGAGACAAAAAGATATTGGAGAGAATTGCCTGAATTATGTGTGTCAGAGTCCAGAGGATGAGAAAGTTGAAAGAGAACAATAACACTGGACAATTATGGTTGGTTTTTCATAGTTATTCCATTTCCATAAAGAAGAAACAATAATGATTCAGCAGCCATTTTCTGTACACAAGCAATTTTCATTCATTTGAGACCCTAAACAGCTGAGTAACACTTTCACTAAGCTTCTTGGAGGTATTTTTACCACTATTATTAGAGGTTTCCATTGGATTTAATAATGTATGATTTTGCCAATTGTACAAAATGCTCACAAGACATATCTCTTCAAGACCTAATCTTAGTAACAATAAATTATTTTTACTTTAGTGCCTAGATTATGAAAGGGGTTTTTTTATGTTACTTTTCCAGTCCATGTGAATTCAGAAAATTATCTGAGCCATGGAGGCATTAGATGATACTTTGATCAGAGTTTCAAAAAATGTCATCATTTTTTTCTGTATAACTGTATATATCTTTGTCTTTCTTGATGTGCCAAATGAACCGAAGAAATTAAAATTATTAAATACATGAGACCAGAAATGGACCTGCATTAATCATCAATCATCAATAATTCAAAGTAATTGTCCTGACATAAAATAAGTAGAGTCAGAAATTATCTTACCATATTGCAATTTACAGTAGGAAGTATTTTTCCATTCTGATTTTCAAACTGCATGAAAAAAATCAGGCTTTCAACAGAGCATGAACTGTTCTTTGCCTATAAGATGTAATTTTCTGTGCTGCAATTTCCTAATTTTTTTCTTTATTTGGCTTGGGACACTATGACTTGATTGTTTTGTGATTGACATCTCTGTCTTCAGTTGGTTTTGCTCAGTATTTCAGTACTCTCTATCAAACCTGACTGGAAATAAGGCTATAATCGTATAGTTGCTATGTTAGATGAGAAAAGGGAGGTTCATCAAAAATAGAGAAAAAGCAACCAAAACTTCATGACAAATATATCAAGATTCAGTGTTTTTTCAGGAATGTAATGCACAGTTATGACTGAAGATTGTGACTCCCAGAGACCAAACAAAAATGCATTTTTGTTTCTTTCCAGAGCATAGTTATTATAGTTGAGCAGAGCATGTGTTGGAAAAAGGTGCTATTTTGATTAGTATTTTAAAGGAGGTGGGAGAGGGGGTGTTGGGAAATGTTCAGTTAACTAAATAATTGTTTCAGGATTAAACAAGTACTCCAGAATTATGCAACCCATCTAGAGCAGCAGTACACCGTGTTGCCCTTGTAGAAAGAGTAAAGACCTCAGCACAAATAAATTCATTTGAAGAAAAGTAGATGGAGATTGATCCTGGAAGTGTGGCAGAACAAATTTAACAACAGAAGGGAAAAAATAAATCTGAAAAATGAAACTGAAGTTGGTTAAAAACCAAAATTATGCTTACAAAAATAAATCCAAACAATTTAGAAAAGCTTCTGGAGATGGTAATCACAATTTGTTTAAAAACAGGGAGGAGCACTGCAGTGGTGCAGGTTTTTTTCCTATAATATCTAATAAAAAGAATAAATAGTGGAATATTTATTGTTCATAATTCATTTTTCATATATGAAAGAAAGAAAGAAATTAGCTTCCCAGAAGAATCAATAAGAAACAAAAGAATGGTGGAAGGTTATACACTCCAAAACTAAGGAAATTTTATCCTGACAAATCTAAGAAATTAAACCTTTTAGGGATATTTTTAAAATCAGAAATAAATGTCTTGGAAAGATGGATAAATTTATCAGTGTCCCAGCTAAATCTTGGATAGGTAGAAAATCAACAGCTTATATATACAGGTAGGGAAAAGGATGAAGTCCCTGAATATGAGAGATAGAAGAAAGTAAATGGTGATGGATTTTAGGTTATACAATACTCATCCCAACAAACAAAACATTTGGTGCATTGGTGAAAATATTTTACATAAATGTAGGGAAGCATTCAAATTGGTACAAGATTGAACAATCAGGGAATACTTAAAAACGGGAAGAAAGAGATTTGCAAGAAGGGTAATATGGAATGAATGGCTGTCATTCCACAAACACTGTGAAGGAAAAAGTGGCTTAATCATTTTCTGTAGACATTTATTTGGTTCATTTTCAAACATGGCAGAATGAAGGAGGTAAGGTATAATTTATATCTCAGCTACACACAAAACAGTAACGGGAATTGTCATCTCAGATGAGACGTGTATTTTCATCTTTTAAGTACCAGAATGGTGTGTAGAATGAATCTGGTGACAGTAATTCCATACAACCAGATAATGGTTCACAAAGTTAATTATTTATGATAACCAATTATGAAGCCAACGATTATTTTTGTTAACAACTCATTTAGTAATTATGGACATTTATCTTCTTCCACTCACTTTGCAGCCTGGTTAGAGATTGTTATGAAGGAATGGTCTTGGACACTGAAGGTGGGAAGGCTTTGGGGCATTCTTTAAGGAGTATTGGAATAACACCAAAGGCATAAAAACAGCAAAGAAAATTAATAATTTTCTTTCCAGGCTAATTTAAAGGTAGTAGGTGAAAATCCATATAAAAGAAGCTGTAGTTAATCTTCAGTATGAGAAAGGAATGTGTTAGTGTTTTTAATATATGTATTTTTCTGGACATACCAGAGTATCACCGTAACAGGAAACACCAAAGATCTCCCTAGACTAATATCCTGTCTTTGGTAGCTATCATCAAAATGTATAAAGTGAAAAAGCAGAGCAAATTCTGTGGTTTTAAACAAGATTTTATAGAGCAGATCTAATTGACCTAATTGAATGAGACTCGGTTGTGTTCTACTGATTCTGTTGTACCCATTATTGGGATATTTTGTTAATCCTCCTTAAGTCTCATGTTAAAAAAACACTCCTTTGGTTGTAAAAAGAACAAGACAGAAGATTAAATGTACAAGGTGTGCAAAGACTGTAGCCTGTCCAGGTGACTGAAGGTCCCTTCTCCTCCCATTCCCCACAAAAACCTCAATCCAGCTGTTTTGTTATTCTCCTCTTGTAAACTCAGGATTGCTTTGTCAGGTTTTTTTTTAATGATCGTGCAACACATAAACCTGTCCAGTCATCTTTCATACTATAGCACAGCATAAATTAACATAACATATAACATAACTTCATGTCTCTCATAGTACAAACATACAGTTTAGGTAATGCCAATAATGCATTAAATGGTCTGTCCCTGACTAATTCAGTTTATAGCATTGTACTATGTCAGTTAATTATCCCACCTTACTCACTTTTGTCACTCTTTAGAGTTGATATTCTGTAAATAGCAAAATTGTTCCTGGGATTCACTTGTAACGTAGCAGCTGTGCCTCCAACTTTACACCACGCCAAATTTTGATGGAATAGGATCTGTACGTTCTGAATCTTAAATTAATGGACTGGCTGTACTTAAACCTCCTTTCTTTTAATGATTTTCTTTGTTACTGAGGTAGCTGGTGCACACTCACCAAAGCAGACAGTAATATCTCTGCAGTGTTGAACAGCTCAGGGGCTGTCTCAGTTCTACCCAGTGTTTCATCTGGCAGGTGCCTGCAGCTTCTTGTGCCATCTGCATGCTCAGGCTGCTCAAAACCAAAGTGAATATATTCTGCTCATCTGTTTCACTTCAAAAAGAAAACACAACTTCAGAAAGGCATCACTGATGGTAAAGCAGGATGGAGTTTCCCATTTTTTACTGCCCCCAGACACTACTATCCTTTCCTCTCTCCGCATGCACCGTAGTTTATTACCCCATCAATTACTGATTCATCAGAATAAGGAGCAGATCACAGTTCAAAAAGAAAGAAAAAAGGGGGGGAGTGGGTGGGGGAGGGTTTATGTAACCCAAAAGATTTCACAAAATTAGTTTAGCGCAAAAACAGTTGAGTCAGCATCACCGAAGGTGCAATAACATGTGAGAGGGAGAAGGGAAAGGCAGAAAACTCCTGTGCTGCTGTAAGGAAACTTGGAGGTGGAATTGTACTCTGAAACATTGCCAGGGGAATGAGCTCTGAGAGCCAGGAGGGTTATGCTGTCTTTCTAAAACTTCGAAACATTCTCCTGAGGTGCTGTGATGCATTGTCAGAAGCTGGAAAAGCTCAGCACCTTGGAAAAGAGAAAGTGCATTCCTTGTAGCTCATCCTCCTACCACAGAAATTAGATCTTGAATGTTTTATTTTGTGTGGCACAGGGTATCCATCTAGTTTCCTCTAGAAGTTTTACTAAATGAAGGGACTCACAAAATTGTTTGTCCTATGTTTCCTTCATATTATCTAGTAAAGTTTTATCCCCTCTTTTTCGTCAGTTTTCGAATCAGGCTGCAATGACTGTTGTTATGACCACACTTGGATGTCACGGATGCAGGCTACATTATCTAACATCTCTAGTTTTTCTGTAGAAAGACAATGTAGCCTTCTAATTCCCTCTCATTGTTTTCCATCTCCAATGTCATACTATCTTTGTGCCCCACATGGGACTGTATCTCTCATGTGTCCTGCCAGAGCAGAGCTGGAAGTTCAATATTGCTCTTCAATACACTGTCCACCAAAACTGGTGGTGAGTTTTAAAGCACTGAAAGTCTATAGTACTTGTACCAAGGAAGTGAGTTCAATGTGCCTTGTGTTTGATTATGTGTTTCTATCATTGTGCTCATAGCAGTAGCTGGATGGCAGAAAAGATCCTCTTTCCCTATGGTGCATCCTAAGGTATCCCTACCTTATGAATTCTGAGCTGTTCTGCAGTTTCTCAGCTAGTCATGCATTGATGCCTTGATCCAGGATGGAGGCATGGTGCTAAATCACAGCTCACCCTGGTTAGCTTTGATAAGAGCAATCTCTCTTTAGAAATTAGGAATATGCTTACAAGAGTTGCAAGAGCTCCATTATAGGACGTCTTTCAAAATGTTATGGTGTCTGGAATGCTTTGTGTTATTTATTTCAATTTAATTTTTTTTTTTAAAAAAAAAGGGCAGTTTAAACTTTTCCATCCTACTTTCACAGCTCTTTAATCCTTTGACCTAAACATGGCATGATCCAAAATAAGTTGACAACCAGTTCTATGACCATCTTCTAATGAATGTACTGAGGTTTCTAGGTCTAAGTGAGCAGGCATACGCTGTCACCAAGACATACTCAGAATAGTTTGGAATCACCAAACTGAGCCTTAAGAGTAGAAGGCTCTTGTTTAGCCATATAGCACAGCAGGAAAATCAGGCAAGAATAAAGGTAGTGTCAGTAATAGTGTCAGTATGAAGATGAGACAATGTCCTGCCTGACACCCTGCTTAAGCATGGCTTTTCAAAGTGCAATAAAGTGACAGACAGTAGAGTTCTTCGACAAGAAGCCATGTGAAAAAGGGCCACCTAGAAAACTAAACTTGCAGGAGTCAGACTTCTGTCTTCATATGCACCTAACACTCATGGAGACAGGCAAACAAAATCTGATGGATGGAGGGAGACAGAACTGACAAATTTGGGCTTCTATAAGCCAAATCAAGAAATGCATTCCTTTTCTGAAAATGCCTGGCCTCCAGCCTTCACAAATCAACACCAAAGAGTTAAATATCATAATTAATTATGTCTTGCATCAACAATTTTCTATGTATACCATATCCCATATGTAGTTGTTATTTCCTTTCACATGGGCAGGAAAAACCTGTCTCAGCTGCAGTGAACAGAGAGGTTTAACTAAAGCATCAGCTGAAGCAGGAGACTTCAGCTGGCTGAAGGTTGATTTTTATGCTCAAGCAACTCATGGGACAGCCAAAAATTGTGCATGACCATGGAAGCAAACAGGAATTAAAGGGAACTACTTCCCTGGCTTGTTTGTATTCATTGTGATCCATAGAAAAATTTGGATCTGAGAGCTGGATTTTGAATGGGATTCATTGGCAACAGTTGAGTCAGATGGCAGAAAGTACCAAATTTACTCTTTTAATAATGTATTTCTGAAAGTCAGAAAGTCTGAAGTTTCTTCTTCCACCTGGGACCTTCACTTCAGAATGTTCCTTTGGCTAAAATTTGTGTTTTCAAACCAGCTTTTCATGTATGTTTGCTGTTCATGTCTATTTTCATGAGTACCTAACAACCAAGAAAAACCTTCCCTTCTTCAAAGTAAGCAAAACTTCTTGGAAGAGGTGGAGTTGAGAGTTGGAAAATTGAGTGGAAAGCAGGGAGAGATTCTGCAGGATTTTTTATGATGTTTGGAGATCATCTCTATTCATGTGAAAAAATAGCATAATATTCAATTTCTCTCATTTCCTCTAATTTGTAGAGATGCTACATCCCTAATATACCAACAATTCTTAAGAGTATGCTTTAGTGGAAATTGAACAGAATTGGACCAGCTATTCATAAAATACATTGATAGAAGGACTGGCTATAATTTTTAAATGTAGCAGCAAAATAGAAATATTTTTACATTCCGTAATAAATAAAAAATTAATTAGATTGTATTATAACCCACCAATTAATGGGCTTTATCTGGCAGTCTTATTCTACCATATAACAACTGTGAAAATGCATGCAGCAATTAGCAATCCAGTACATTTCTGCACAAAAAAATACTTTATAGGCATAATAACGTTTATTTTTCAAGGAAGAATATTCTTTCTTGCTCTGTGGCAAGAAGAAGGATTGTAGCCTGCACAAATGGAACTGAATGGAAACCAGATTATACGTTACTGTGATCTAAGTCATTTAATCATTCCCTTTTTTCCTCTTCCTTTCCTTAGTCATACTGTGCTTCTCCTGCCTGAGTAAATGTTATTCATTGGATAAATACTATTTTTTCATTCTGAAAAGCTTTTCAATGTTTATCCACTACTGCATTCTTTTTTTTCCTGGTGAGTTAATGTTTAATATAAAGAAGAGAATATTATGAAAGGAAAATATTCAAACCATGGTCATTTATGGGTGCTGTTAAGTTGGCATCTTGGTTTGGTCCTGATTATGGTTTTAAATGATGAAGAAAATGTAGCACTTTTATTCATTCTTTTTAATTTTCCTGTCATAATTAGCCAGCTCTTATCAGGGTAACTGGGAATATAATGGGTGCTCAGATGTCAGAAATTTAAGATAACAGCTATATAATAAGCTGTCTAAAATAAAATCATGAAAGGTAAGTGATTTTTGTTTCAATATATAAAGGTCTCAATGTTACAAAGCCACAGTATTTCCAACAATGACAAATGTACAGAAACACTAGGTATTGTTATTACCATAAATAGTTTGTAAATAGTGAATTTTTGTAAGGATAGTGCTGAATTTGCCTAGTTGGATTTAACATTTATTTTGTCAACACTATAGGCAGATTGATTTTGGAAATGATACTAAAATGAAGGATTGGGGAGAATCTCATAGAAGTATCTATTATTGCCCTTATATTCCTTGGGATAAAGTAATACCAGTTATCTTCAGTATAAAAATTAATAAACAGAACATTACAGCAACTCTTCATGAGCCTGTGTTGTACAGGAGACATTCCATTTATAGAAGCATATTTCTAACAATGTTTCTAAAATGTCTAAAAATTAATTTTTTCAAGGCAAGAATAATGAATCTTGTTATTTATTTCACTGAGTGCTGCATCAGACCTTAAATCTGGTCCTATTTTCTTTAGTCAACTGAATGTGTCTCCAACAGCAGTGGAAAAATTGGAGAGCTACACTTCAAAAATCATTTCCATTTCTGCAAGCATCACCTTTTGTTGCATACTATAGACGTCAAATCTTTGCTGGTAGATCTAAGCCAGCTGAGGTTCCTGCCCTGGTAAATTTTGTGATAAAGGGTCAGGTGGTGAGTCACACCATGGGCATTCAGACACCTCACAGAGCTAAAGGCAGTGTATGGCCAGCCGGGTTTGGCGTTTTGGTTTTTAGCCACTGACTGGGCTTGTGGAGGCACCCACAGAGATTTCCCAGGCTCATTTGTAAGAGACGCCTCTCAAAAGAGCGCACTGCAAAATTCAGGCTTAAGCTGCCTGTTTTGAAGACAATGCAGTCAAATAAATTGAGTCATTCCATTATCTGTCTTTTCCATAAATATGTAATAACCTCTTTTGGGAAGCATTACTATTCTGCCGCTGTGAGAGGTGGGACACCCACAAGCCCTGTAAGCAGTGATATATTTGCACACTGTTGCTCATGAGCCATTTCTAAAAAAGGCAAAATGAGAATGCAATTAAGAGTAGATTTTTTTACTATTATTATTTTTACTGGTTCATTTAATCGTCCTGGTTAGAGTGGTAGGGAGACAGAAAGCTGGAAATGCTGCTGGAGGGATCATGGTATGGGCACAAGGCTACCTAAAACAGCTAAAGTGTCTGTTGAGATTTCTGTGTTATAATGAAAGTTATGACCATTTCCAATGGATTTTCTCAAAGTCTTATTAAAATCTTTAAACATTTTATTATTTCATTAAATATAAACACTTGGATTACAAGTACACCACAGCTTTCTGCCCCTGGTGTTAATCCAGTCCTATAAATGCTGCTTGTAAATCTCTTGCATAGGTGACTACTGGAAGACAGAAATAAAAATCCCAAATGTTTTAAAAAATAAGAATTTGGTGGCTCTCAACTTGGGAAAGTTTCTTGTAAATCATTCATTATTGCTATAGGCGTGAGAGGAGGGAGAGCAGTTTAGATATTTTTGTTGTGTTTTCCTTTGAAATGTGATGAATAGATCACAATTCAAAACATTATTCCAATCTCAGTTTCAGCAACCGGAAAAAACTTTCACTGATGTTTATCACATTTCAATGTTTCTATGAAGCCTAAAATTCATGAATATTAAAATGGAATCTTATCACTTCAATGCATTCATTTTTCAACAAATATAGCTGCTGGTTATCACTCAAATAATTCATTAAGATTCAAAAATAGCTGCATAGTAAAGAGAGATGGCATTTATGCAGTATAAAATGAAATACAAAAATATCCAGATATCTCCCCCTTGGAATATTGCAGTCCCTTAATTCTTGCAGAGAATCTTCAGTATGTTTGTTTTTTTGGAAAGAACTTGGTACTCGTTTACTTTGTACTTAGATTGGATATCACAAAAAATTTCTTCGTGTAAGGGGTGGTCAAGCATTGGGACAGGCTGCCCAGGGAAGCAGTAAAGTCCCTGGGCTTCAGGCAGTGTTCACAAAATGGATACATGTGATGCTTTGGGACATGATTTAATGGTGGATCTGGCAGTGCTGGGTTAATGGTTGGGTGCATAGATCTTACAGGTCTTTTCCAGTCTACGTGATTCTGTGATTCATTGACACTTTGCAAAATTTGCTTTAGAAAAGAGCCACATTAGCTAGAAAATGCAGCTCACTCCCACTTCATCTTATTAAAACCTGCAGTGGGGCCAGGTTCAGTTCTTGTTTTGAAGAACGCTGTGCACATCGAGTTGTCCCACCTGTACATACGTTTCCTCACTCTGCAACTATTCCCACTGTTGCCTCAACAGCCTAGTTAGGAACCAGCACAAGGATGCAGCAGCTCAGTGCCAGCCTGATGCTCCAGGGGCCTGCTTTAAAGTCTTCATTTAGTTATCCAGTTCCTGTGTTGCCCTCATATTGCCATGCAGCTGTTAAAGAGGA
This sequence comes from Illadopsis cleaveri, assembly GCA_013399915.1. NCBI lineage: Eukaryota > Metazoa > Chordata > Aves > Passeriformes > Timaliidae > Illadopsis > Illadopsis cleaveri. The sequence goes on from VXBB01013008.1 coordinate 415,061, forward strand.
GTGCTGAGCTTTAGTGAGAAAGTGCTTTAGGATGAAGTTTATATCTCAGCACACTGCGCCTCTTGCTCTCTTCCCTCCTACCTTCCTTGCTAATGTTCATCCCTTTTCTCCCTCACTGCTCACAGTTATGCTGTGACACTGTTGAGAATCACAAAAGCTCTGGGGTAGTCCGGGTGTGTGAGTCACAACACGCAGCGTGCTATCCCCAACAAAGGCTGCCAGGCTGCCCAGGACAGTCTGTATGTAACACTTGTCATTAGAGGAGTGGTCTAAAATTTGCTTTCTCAAGAAGGTCTCGTACATTTTTTCTGCAGTGTTAATTAGATTTTTTTGATCTATGTCTTCTTTTTGCCCAGGATTCATGGCTTTGGATTCTGCAGTCCTGTGCATTTCTGAACGATTAGGGTATTAGGAAAGATTTCTTCACCAAAAAGGTGGTCAAGCATTGGAACAGGCTGCCAGGGAAGAGGTGAAATCACTGTCTCTGGAAATATTCCGAAAATGAGTAGATGGGGTACTTAGGGAAATGGTTTAGTGGTGGAACTGACAGTGCTGGGTTAATGGTTGGACTCGATGGTCTTTGAGGTCTTTTCCAACCTTAATGATTTTGTGAAAATTCTAAGAATTTATAAACACAATGAGCAAAAGTGGTTTGTGATATCCCCAGTGAATTTCTTAGGTATCTGCATTGCTTACCCTTGCTCTCACTCATGCTGGTAGGATTAAGTTAACTGTGAATGCATTCAAAACTTGACTCAGAGGTACTACATTAGTTTGTCCTTTCAGAGAGTAAAGCTCTGTAGAAATGCCAGTAGTTCTTTGGTTTCTTCCCATACAATGCACTTCTTTCTTCAGTATAGTTTTTTGCATTCTGAAGAATGATTATAAGTCAACCTCTGTACCCTCTTCTCTACAATAATGTGTTTCCATTTCTCTCATGTTATAAAATATCGCCGATGCCATACAGAGAAACATCTGCTGTGCTGGTATTTAACTGCTCTCTGTGAGATGGTTCAATCAGTAGTCTTAAAAATAAGAGCTCTAATTTCTTCCTGGCTCTACCAGATTTATTGTATGACCTTCAATTAGGTCCAGATCCTATTAATATGGGTAAAAATGGCAGCTTTCATGCTCATGTGCTGGAAAATATAAGGGCATTAGACTCATGAAAATATAACAGCATTACAGACACATCAAATGGAACAATAATATTCATTGACTTTGGAGGTGCTTCTCTCAGACATTACATCCTCAGGTTGTGTGGTTGGAACAATATGAAGTACTTACAAGCTCAAGTTGGTTTTTAATCAATGGCTAAGATTACTTTACAGTGGAACTGACTTTCAAAGGATGGCAAATATTGTAATATTTGGTCATGCTATGACCCCAAGCAAGGTAATATGTTTTTAAGTCACAAAAGAAAAATATAAATTATGTTGTCTCACAATTAAATCAATTTTGTTTGTTCAACTTAGCTTTGAAATACCTTGCTGTTTAAAAGATTCTGAATGTTTTCGTGGAAAGTATTTAAGATTTGATCTACATAAAATGAAAATCATTTAGTAACAAATTCTAGAAAGCACTAGATGCAATGAAAAACTGACAAACCTCTCCACCTCCAGTTAGAAGTGGTGACAATCAGAACTTATCCATGATTTGTATAATTTATTAATAAGTTAGATAATCTTCAAGTTACATGTTGAGGATTTCTCTGTTGGTAAAGATTTTCCTTGAGCAGGAGTTCCTTCTAATATCCTTTATATCAGATTACCTATTTGTTAATTTTCATGTTTAGCTAAATATATTTGGAAAGTAAATGAGAAGCATAAACCAGAATATGTTAGAGGTTCTGTTCTGAAGGAAAAATAAATTCCTGTATTTGGGGCTACTAGAACCTGTTCTATCACCTTTACAGTAGTAAGTAATGTTAATGTAATTTCAGTTTTTCTTTCTTTCATTAACTTGTACTACACCTGGCAGAAAAGATGAATGACATAAAGGAAGGTGAACTATTATTATTTGATGTGAAAAGCAGTTGTTTTTAAAGGGAAAATATGGAAGGATTTCTTTTGTTCTTTTTTTTTTTTTTCCTATCTTGATTTTCTCTGCACAGTGAGGAAATATCAAGTGAAGGCAGAAAGGAGATTGACTTATCAGATATTAGGGTCTAGGTTTTCTGTGCTTTGTGCAAGTAAAATTTACCCAGAGGTGTTTTTTCTACTATAAATATTAGGCTGCAAATTAAATCTGCACATTGTTCCCATGAAACAACAGGCAAGTCTGAAAGGACATAAAGAGCATAAAGTAAAAGGTGAGTCAGTAAGGAGGAGACTTACTAGTGAATTTTGAAGGAGGGCAGTAAGACTTTATGTTAATTAATGTCTTGATGTGTTAGTAACCAAATGCTTTTGTGAAATGAGCAGTGTGAGTGGTAATGGAATGTTTTTTCCTGTTTCATGCTGACCATAGCAACTTGTTTTCTTCAGATTTCCCAAGCATTGAATTCCAATGAAATGCATTTCTGGTTTCTAATTCTGCTTGCAGTAAGGAAGGAAAATATTGATCAATATTATAAATGGTGAATTTTATTCCATTGTTTTCACTGTTTTTATCATAATCATCTTCAATGGATCTGTGCCTAATGCTAAAAAATGAGATAGAAGTTAAGCCACTAAATGAAAAGCTACTTAAAGAAACCCAAAACAATGACACAGGTAGAAAAATTGCTTAGAATTAGACATTAGGTACTTACCCTTCAGGTATCAACCCTCTTGACTATTTCCTCTGTAGGATTTATTGTGCCATCAAACACTAAAAATAAAGAATGGAAGAAACCAAAATACAAATATACTAAGATGAGAAGTACATCTGCTACAGATATTGCTGTAAAATATTTTTCCTTACCAAGCTCTGTTTGTATATCCTAAATCATACAGAATAATGAGAAATGGGACTGAAATCTCTCCCTATAAGGGATCTAGTTTGAAACCTACCTATCAGGAGGTGACATGGAGGGAAATGACTGCTGATAGTATCCCTCAGAAGTGCTGATTTTAACCCCAGCAGCATGACTTTGAAAGATGAGCAAATCCAATTTCTTTGTACTCTCTTAGGCTTAATCTTTATAGATGAAATCTTCAGCTACATGGCGGATGATATGAAAGATGAACTTTGAAGAAGGTACGCATCTTTGAAAAATGCAAAACATCAGCATATTCCTAAAATTAATACAGACTAGATAGTCAGACAAGAGGCTGCTGGGGTAATATGTTTTGCATAATTTTGCCTACCTCTAGAAACTCAGGATAGATATATAGGAAACCTGTGAAGCAGAAAGCAGTGTTCTGCTGTCCCACAACAACTTCGTTGAACTCCTAAGGTTTACTGTAAAGCCTACTTCTTTTCCCTGTGTTGGGAAGTGATGGGACAATGTCTGCACTGGCATTAAGTGGTATTTTATATGGACTTATTCCGCAAGAGATAGAGTATGACTCTCTCCATCTTGCTGACTGTCAGTCTCAAGGAATGCCAGCAACCCTTAAAAGTCATATAATCACATAATCATAGAATGGTTTGGGTTGAAGGGATCTTAAAGATGATCCTGTTCAACCCCTCTGCCATGGCCTGGAACAGCTTTCACTAGACCACGCTTCTCAAAGCCCCATCCAGCTTGCCCTGGAGGACTTCCAGGGATGGGGCAACCTGTGCCTGTGCCTCACCATTCTTACAGTAAAGAATTTCTTCCTGATATGTAATCTAAATCTCTCCTCTTGAAGTTTTAAGCAGTTCCCCCTTGTCCTGTCACTATTGTTTGTATGGAAGTCCCTTTCCTTCTGTTTCATAAGTCCCCTTCAAGTACTGAAGGCTGCAGTGAGGTCTCCCTGAAGCCTTCTTTTATCTAGACTGAACAGAACAACCCCATTGGTCTTAGCCTGTATTGGTAGAAGTGCTCCAGCCCTCTGAACACCTTCATGGCCTCCTCTGGAGCCATTCCAGCTGGTCTACTTTTCTTACATTGCAGAGTCCAGAGCTGGACACAGCACCCCATGCAGGGTCTCCCCAGAGCAGAGGGGCAGAACCCATCCTTTCTCCTGCTGCTAAAGGAGAAAGGACTTAGTGGACTACCAAAGTGATTGTCTGTGATAGTTAAGACCAAGGAGTGTAGTGGTATTTCTTAGTGGTGTTGGGAAGAGGCTTCCACTGTCACTTTTTCTTCTTTTTCTTTCTTTTTTTTTTTTTTTTTCCCCTTTTTTTTAATCCCAACCCCATCTCAGAACTAATGGTGGAGATACAATGCTGATTTGGGAGATCCTTTGTTGATGTCCATAGCCTACCACATGCATGCTAACAGGTGTGTGAGAGTCTACAAATAACAGAAGGACTGAGGCAGCAGAGCTTGAAGACCTGTTAAATGTTGTGTGCTCACTTTCCAGTTCTGTCTCCTGAAGCAAAAGAAATAACATAATAATATTAAATTCGGTGGCATTTAACTGCTGTAAAGCAATCATGCTTAAGAACCCCAGGAAATACTGTTAAAGAAAATAGGTTCAGAAACTAATTTTTTCAAGACTTACCTATATCCCAAGGTGATAATATCAGCTATGTTTGGCAAAGAATTAGGTTTACTTTTAGATGTTCTGGGTTTAGTGGTTTCCTTTTTAGCAGTGCACACTAATTGTAATGCAGATTGTTTTGATAATGCACTAGACTTCCCAAGGTGAGGTTATGTCAGAGGACAGAGGCTCAGAACCAAGGACAAACAGTGGTAAGTTTGGAAAGCTTGTCCCTTTATACTGTGGGTCTGTTTTCCCCATTGTATTCATGACTTCCAAATCATTGCCAATGTCAGATTAGATTTTTCCAGTGCTGTGAGTTAGTCTTTGCAGACTCACACATGGTTGTCAGTTAACACAAATGAATCCATATAGAATGAAACAGAAGTTGATGAGTTTGAATTTTCAGTTGTCTGTACAATTAACTGTACTGGGAGGCATATACTGTGCTTCCTTTAGAAACTCCAGGACATTAACAGTAATGGTATAGCAAATGTACCATAAGAAAGCCCTGCAGTGTGAAAATCCAGACCACATCTTTCAAAATAATTTCATGCTTTGTTTGTGCCCCTTTTTATTTACTTATTAACAACAGTGAGAACACTAGCAAAGACCCCTAAATTCAATAGATTGTTGAAGAAAAAAACAAGAACTTTTACACTTATGTTTCTGGGTGGTGTTAGTGCCTGTCCATGCTGTCAGTGTGTCTAGGAGCTGTTGGAGGACTTGTGGGTATCAGAAAGTGGAGGAAGAAGTGGAAGGCTCTGTGGTGAAAGAGCCTAGAAGCATCTGCCAAGAAAGTAGGGATCTGAACACTGAGGATCCAGTATATCCCAGTGGTCATCAGGTAGCAGCAAGGTAGTCTGGTGTATGGAGCGGGACAAATTCCGCTTCTGCTTATGAACAAGTCATGAAGCTCATTGTGATATGACTAAAAATGTACAATGATTTTATTTGGATTGGCATTTTGATGTGATCAGAGAATACAGGGCTGAGGCTTGGAGATGAATTCAAATACTGTGAAACTCAGGAGAGATTTGAGAGAGACAGCAACTATGTTCCCTTTGGGATGTCTATGTCTCTCTGATAAAGCAGTTACATGAAGGAGTAACTCTGATTCAGCTCAGTAGTTCTGTTCAAGTTACTTAATGCTAAACTAAGCTGCTGTTTTGATGTAGTTGCTTGTGACTCACTGATAATATAGAAGTTTTACAGGCAGAATTGCTGACAGTCTTAAGAGTATCTGGCACCTGGGATACATGATTTCAGAATTTGTTGGCAAATATAGGTCTCTGTTTTTTAATGCATAGCCAGGTTCTATTAGTGATTCTTTAATATTTGGATTAAGGAAAAGGAAATAGTCTAAATGGAGAATTAGTCATCATTAAACAATTCAGAAATAAGAATTTTTAAAAAGGTTTCTATGTGATCTTACACTGCATAACAAGTAACTAAGTTTTTTCACAGAGGCTTTTGTTCAGTAATGTTGTTTATTATTATTATTATTATTATTATTATTCACTTTGCTCTAATAACTTTGGAACTATATTAAGAACTAGAATAGATAAGGTGAAATATTTAGATAATAATGACAGCTGGGAAGTACTATTGTTCTAGGGTGGTATCCAGGTTAAGGCATGTGCCCTTGTGTCTGTAAAGCAGGAATGTTTTTGTGTGCCTTGTATACCCTACTGCGTGCATAGAGAGTACATTTCTTCCCACTTTATTTAGGTTCCAGTGGAGAACACAAAGAGTCAACTACAGGAGAGGTGAAGTGCTCTATCTGCTCAGGGCCTTTGCAGCTGGTGTTCTGAAGTGGGTGTAGATGACCTTCTGGCCAGCTGGGGCAGTGTTCCAGGAGTTTCAGTGTTTATATGGCTGGGCTGCTTTAGTTCCAGAAGGTCTCTCTAACCTGACACTTACTCTGTTTAGGCTTTATGTGAATTTTCAAGGCTAAATCTTAATTCCCATGGGTAGCACTTATCTGGTATTACTCGGTCATGGTGTATTTGAACAGATGATGGTGAAAAGGGTCTTCATGGCATTTAAAATTTAAATCCTGGTCTCTTGATGTGTTACTCAGTTTCTCATTTAAATATAATGGGATATTTGCCAGTGGAATAGAAGACATTTGAATAGCTCACAGAAGAAACAGCCTGCCTTCATGGTACTAGTAAGTAGAAAATGGCCACAGTTTCTGATGTATTCAGTTATTTCTGCACCATCTTTTCAAATACATGAGCAAAATTCCTGCTTGCACTCTCAAGAGAGCAACTTCAAGCCTCTCTGAACTGACAAAGCTGTGTGAGTAACGCTCGCGGAAGTGAAATTTGGGACTTGTGATTTCAGTTTTGTTTCTTTAGACCACAGTTTTCAGGAAAATGAAGGGTTTGAGGAAAACTGCTTGGTAACTGACAGCTCCCAGAGGATGCATTATATCTTTCCCACATACTGCTGTCTGATATAACTTGACAGCATCAACACTGCTGATGGGTGTAAAAAGAGGATTCCTATATGCAACCCAGGCATGGGAATTGTCACTGATTCAGGTCTGTAAAAAGAAACCAGGAAGAACTGTCCTTTCCCCACAGACATCTGTTGGGGATGGTGCTGGGTCTTCCTCTATTTTTTTCACAGAATTACAGAGAAAATGAGAACATTTTCCCTGTATAGATGATTATTGTGTCGCTGTGGAATGATTCTGATGACACAGTTGTAGTTTAACACATTGAAAACACATTCTCCCTCTATATAAACTCATATAGAAAGGAGAGCAATTTGCTCATTATCCACACATTAGGTCTGAAGTGCTCACATGAATCTCTTTTCTTTTTTTTATCCTTGATGAATTTAAGTAAGTTAATGCTGTTTCTTCATACCTCTCAAAGGTATTTGACTCAATTGTCTAAAATCATTAGCTGCAAAATTAAAAGCACACAGAATTATCAGCACTACAGATGACTTCTGATGCTGTTTGTTGTGTCATTAAGCCTTGGAAATCTTTATTTTAATATATTAGTGTCTGGTTTGGTATTCTCCAAAGATCAGTTTTGGGTATTTCTTTTTACTTAGAGTGACTGTGGCAATAAAGTTTCCAAGTTTCCAATCCTCTTAAGCTGTTCAATGCATAGAAGAAATTAGAGAAATAGTCTGAATCATAGTAGCGCTCAGAAGAAAACAAAAGGGTTTTTTTTCTGGTGATAGGTGAATGGTCATTTTGCTAACAATTTTATTTCCTGAAATCCCTTTACAATTGTTCAGACTGTCCCTTCTGTTGAAATATCATCAAATCTTTTATTACTAATAGACTGCTTTTGAAAGGTAAGGAGCACAGCCTTCAAAAAGTCTGAATCAGACTATTAAAGAATGATTCTGCTGTGTTATGCCACAATCAGTTGTTTCTTCTGTTTAGCAATAATTACACAGTTATAAACCCCAGAATCACAAAAGAGGTCATGCTGGAAGGGATATCCTCTAGTGCAATTCTGTGCCTAAAGTCAGGTCAAGACTTGGATATTTTCATCAAGGCTGATTCCATCACATCTCAGTGTGTTCTCTTCCAATGTTTAATTGCTCTCATGGTGATGAATTTTTCTCTTACATCCAAATAGAATCTACACCAGAGCAAGTCTTGTTCCTTGCCTCTTGTCCTGTCACAGCTCATTTCTTGAAGGGAGCACCTCCGTCTTCTCTGTAACAAACTCAAGCTTTGGAAATCAGTAATTAGATGCCCCCAAGCTGCCTTTTCTCTAGGTGGATTTTTTTCTTTGAACAAAGCCAATTTCTTCAACATTTCTTTATCAGGTCCTCCAGGCTGTAATCATTTTCATGGTTCTTGTCTAGACTCTGTTTATTTTCTTAGTACCTCTGTTGGTCTGGGGATGGGTTAAATCTGGGCACGATATCCCAGGTGTAGCTGAACAGTGCAGAAGAGGAGTGGTATAATTCATCCGAATGCAAATGATTTCAGCAGAAGCAGGTCTTTCAGAAAACTAATGCTAGAAGCTGGTTTCCTGCAAAAATTTGTTGACTTCAGTGCTTTTCCTTTGCTTTTAAATAGACATATGACTGAAATTAAAATATTTATGTATGTGTCTGTTAATTAATTTTAGATTCAGTGTAATTGATAGTGTCATTCAGATCGATTCTTCCTGCCATTTATCACTTGCTTCCACCAGTGTTCTTTGACCAACAGTTTTGTCTCTTTACTTACTTTTCATATGCTGATGTTAGCATCAGCATCATCCTTTTTTTTTTAAGAAAGGATTGTTTGATACAAGACCTTTGAACTGGGCTGCAACTGTTCACTGATTACAAGTGGTGTTCCAGAGAATACGATTTGCATTTTTGCACAGCCTTTCAGCCAGGACACTTCAGGTGTTTATCCTAGAGAAAAGGATGCAGAGAGGAGACCTTATCATTCTCTACAACTACCTGAAGGAAGTTGTAGTGAGGAGCGTGTCAGTCTCTTCTCCCAGGTAGCAAGTGACTGGAGGAGAGAAAATGCCCTCAAGTTGCAAAAGGGAAGTTTGGTTTGGAAATTAATGCTTAATTCAAAGGTACACACCCTTTATAGAAGCACCTATGTCAGGGCCAGATTTCAAATGTCAGGATGTGTAATAATACAACTACCAGTATCTTACCTTAGTAGAAGTCTTCAGAAATATTTTCATCTAAATTTGGGAGCTGAGATGTGAAAAATATTTTCATCTAAATTTGAGTGCTGAGATGTGACCACCTCAAGAAAATGGTCAATATAGGCATGACAGTTATCTGGTTAAATGATCCACAGTGAAAAACTAGTTTTTCCTCTTTAGAATATATAAAGCTATCTGAAAGTTCTTGAAAGTATAGTCATGCTTAAAAACGATTGCTATGCAGCATGGACTCCATTTAATGTGAGTTGCCATCATGCTGCTTTTATTTGTGGACTCTCAGGAGGGAAGAAAATTAGGTGCTTTTTATTAAATATCATATAGGGAAAATCAACCACCATAAAAATAGATATTCAGAGCTATTCGCAGCAAAATTTTCTTTCAAAAAGACTGTGCTCTGACCAGATAGAGTGGTTTCACTCTTTATGTATAACCACAGGTGTATACACAGCACTTGACATTTTGTACCTTCATTGATCTTTGCACTTGGATAAGCCTTTAAATTATTTATCTCATTTGATTAATACAATAACCTTGTATAACTCAGATAATTTTCTTCAAATAAAAGATGTTGTTCTGTATTGCTTCTATAGCTGCATTATCACAAATTTCTACTGGTAAAAAATTTAGTGGGGAAAAATACGATTTGCTTTTCCTCTCTTCATGAAATGTTTGCAGTCAGATGACAGTGTTTATGAATTTGTACTTGATATGGTTCAGTGAACAGATTTTGTGATCACTGTGTAGCTTTGTATTTGCCAACTAATGAGAAGAGGTGTTCAGGCAATTTTATGAAATTAATGGTTTGATTTTGATGACAGGTCAGCTGTATATCCTGTGTATTGTTGCTTTTTCCTCAGCAAGTCCATTATGTAAATAGATTAATCTTTGTTTAGCATCACCATCTCCAGAGGCAGCATAGGGCTTCTCAGAAGGACAGCAAGATTCACTTTTGCTACCCCACAGAGAAGGGGATGGTACAGGGGAACATCCAAGCTGCTAAAATAGTAGATTTGGAAAAGACTGGAAATAAGACTGGGCCTAAAAAACAGTGGATAAAAAACAGTGAGAAAAACCCTATAAAATTGTATTTGTTGCTCTTGCTGATAAGGGAGATAAATAGTGTCTGTGTGATTGAGAAGGACCACAAGTATTACTCCTTACAGCTGGCTTTCCTGTGCTTCAGATCTCGATCCTTCTTTTTCTCAGCACCAAGTGATACCCATTGTTATCAAGACTGAACTCTGGTGGGGGATGAGGCAGATGAGGAGGCAAAAACCTGCCACTACAGCAAAAGTGAACCTCAAGAACAGGAACAATGGGAACTCGTCTGTCCATGAAAATCACAAAACACTTGGCACTAGAGACAAGAGATTTGTTGGCTGGTAGACACTCCTTGTTCTAGGACCCACTAACCTTTTACTGAAGCTCTCAGTGAGGACTGCATAAATAAAAGCAGAAATGGCATGTGGAAGCATGTTTGTCATGGGAGCAGATGGGAAACACTGTCAGCATGACTTACTGTGCATAAATATAGTGGTAGTTTCCTACTGTTACAAGTAAATGAATGGCATCACCATTCCTGCTTTCAGCTAAGCTGTCCTTATTTTCTTCACAGACATGACTCTCGTGCAAGTCCTGTTTCCTAAGAGTAGTCAAATATTAATTCCTATGGGAATTCAGAATGGTTCAGGGTCTACCCTGAGCAAAGAGGGTGCTGTGCCTGTGGCACTGTGTTGCCTCACAGGTTGTGGTTTGATGAAATCCTTCAGTACGGCTCTGGACTGACCCCCTGTCCAAGGTGACGTAAAGTGCTGATGCCCTGTAAGCCTACACTGCTGATTCAGTCGTATTCAGAAAATTTGACAGGTTTTGTGTTCACATGGCACCCTCTGTGCCTGAGTCCTAACTTTATGCCAGATCAAATATCCTCTCTCACAGCAGGCATGAAGCCAGCAGCGGCACATACAGCAGCAGAAAGTCTGTAGCACAAGCACCAGCTGGTTGGTTGGGAAGATAAATGTTTACTCTCTCTTGTACCATAAAACAATGCACTTGCTTGTGATAGAGTGGGCACCATGCAATTTTGAGTTCTCTGGCTTTTTTTTCCCCCTCTTGGATTTAGTTTTCATCACACCACCAGGTGTATTAGATCACTGAAGTAAAGTTTTAGGGGGCTGTACATCTGCTCACGTTAAATGTTACTCAAAATACCAGTGAGTACAATTCATCCTCTGAGCTCGTTTCGTCAGGTGCATACATTTAGTAGCCTGTAGTTGTCCCACTGTCAGTTAATGGAATTCAGAGATTTAGATACCAAATAACTGATCCACTGTTTGATCGTGGATTTCTTTCTTTCCCTGCCTCTCAAGTTTTATGGGAATGCCTGAGTCACAGCAGGTCCAGCCAGTGGGGGTTAACGGAAGGAAGGATTGCCTGCAAATCAGATCATAATCTTTTGGTAGCAGCTTCCCAGCTGAAAAGTTAAGCTGGCAAAGCTGCAGCTGTAAGCAAACGGTGAGAAGTGCAGTCTAGGAGAGAGCAAAGATTCCAAGAAGAGTCCATGTCCTAAAGGCATGCTCTTTGGGAGAAGGATTTTCTGTTTTTTGACCAGCTCTGCTTCTCACCTGCTTTATCTATTTCTTTTTTAAGTCTGTCTTTGATTTACACCAAAGGAGCAGAATTATGCCTAAAGGACACATTTGTTTGTCTGATTCCCACTACGAAACCAGATTTGCACTTTCCACTATGCTTTTATGCACTATGAAATGCAGTACTTCATGTTTGTTTGAAATCACAAAATAACTCTCATCAATGGCTCTTTTTGCCTTGCTTCAGTTTCAGAATGTGTATGGTTTAAAACTTGCACCACCCACATTGTCCAAAATTTTGCTATGCACAGATGCTCAGTAAATTGCATACCTCCATCTGTGGCAATATAATTAGCTGGAAGAAGGCTTGAATTTGGATTTAATGTATTGTATTCTGGTTCAATTTGAAACTGTTTTCATTCCTTTGAATTATGGGGGTGGGGGCTCTGCCATTGAATATAGTCTGCCCTAAAGTTAAAATATTTCTCAGTTTAATCTGAAAAAGAAATCCTGTTTAAAGTAACAAGAACTGCAGTGTTCAGACCTCTGAAGCATCTAGTAAATTTTCAATGGCTTAGTGCATGCATATGCATGTGTAATAGCTGTGTTCTATTCACATGGAATAAGGATTGGAAATGGACAAAAGTGCAGTAAATATCTGGTAAATATATTTCTAGAAAGTAAATGGGCATTTGCTATAATAACCATAGTGCTTAAATATTCATTTAACAATTTTTAACTGAGCATTTCAAAGAATTCTAAAACCTGAGCAATTAAATTTTATAAGCTTGCAGAATTGTTATTTTATCAAGAGAGAGGACAGAAGGGCTGTGATTTGCAAAAGTTCAGCAAAAGCAATAGAAAGAAAATTCAGGCATCCTGTTCCACAACATTATTTTAGCCACTCAAATAACACTTATACAAGAAAACATAAGTAAATGCCCTTTTCAAGAAAAATCTTCAGAAGATGATAGTTGCTTATTAGGTTAGTTGCTGTATGCCATGATAAAGTACTCTTTTTCTAAACATAGTAATCTTGACATTTTTACTCATCATTTTTCTTGTTCTAATTCCTTAAACAAATAGATATTGAATTTTTTTTAAAATCCTGTAAATTCATAACCCTACTGGAACCATACTGAAAGCACAATCAAAACTGCTATTTGACTGTTGCAGAAATACCCTTTGTTCTTACAGCAACCAGCAAATTCTAGTATCTCCATCAAAGGAGCATGCACTGTGTTTGTCTTCCAGGAAAACATTCAGGTCAGACCATGTCCTGTATGAGGCTGCTCACACTTGGCACTGGTTTTGCCCTGCAGAAGTGTCAGTCTTTCTCCAACAGAACCAAGGGGTAGGAAATTAGCCCAGTTAACTCACTCCAGCTGAAATACTGCTTTTGAAGAGCCAGAATAATTACATTGGAAGGGGACATTGTTGCTCAAAGCCCTTACCTTCTAAATTAGATGAGGTTGCCCAGAGCCTTGTCCAGGTGGTCTCAGAGACCTCCAAGGGTGGCACTTACACAAGCCATTTCATTTTTTGTCTGCACTAACTACATTTTTCCTTGTGTTTAACTAAAATTTTCCTTGCTGCAGCTTATGTCCATTGCCTCTTGTCCTGTCATTGATTACCTCCAAGAGTTTGACCTCTCTGTACCCACTTGGTAGGTGGCTGAAGAAAGCAGTCAGACCTCTCCTCCAGGTCAAACTAACCCAGCTCTCCTTGCACAGCAAGTTCTATTTCCCTCAGCCAGATGCTTTGCAGTTTATTAATGTCCTTCTGCATTGGACAGAATTTCAGTGTACCCTCTTGAAACTACATAGCAGGGATTAAACCCTCTTCTTAACCCTTTTGTTATTCTTTTAATAGTGCAGCCCAGTATGTAGTTTTACCTCACTGGAAAGGCTCAGATTTCAGCAATGACAGCACCATTTATTTGTTGTTTTTTGCTTTCCATTACCAGAAGCTTCCAAGTTTTAATCGATTGATGAAATAGGGGTGATGGCAGTGAGATTTCCAGTGTTCTAGCAGATAAGGCAGAGTGCTGTTTTTCAGGTGTTTATGTACCATTTTGCAGTAAGGCTACTGATCAGCTTGTAACAGAGTGGAAATTTCCTATTTCGAACATTTAGGTGTTTGGCAAGGTACCCAGAGCTTTTCTCTTGATATATAGTATTACTGAGTTTTGAGCTGCATTTTGATGCCTGTTTGCTGGAAACTGGGCAAATGCACTTTTTGGTATGAATGTCCCAGCTGGTATTTTTAAGGGTACCCCATTAAACCTAAATCAGTATTCTAACTTGATACTACAAATTCTGTCATCTTAATTATTCATCTGTTTTTGAATGCATCAACTCATTATTCTACCATGTGAACACAGTGGATGTTCTGCTTGGTGTTGGATTCTAGCATCTGTGTTGGATTATATTACTGTTCCTAACAAAATCCATTTGGACAAAGACACACCGTATTTGTGAAATACGTAAGGTCATGGTTTTTCAGAAAGATTGGTAAACGTTTACATGCAGCAATTTCCCATCACTGTTTCAAGTTGGAAAAACTACATCTTTCTCTCATGCCTGGGAAGGCTACAGACATTGTATTTCATGAAATTCCCAAGCGACTGAAGTTACAATCTTCAGTGGTGGCTGGGTGACTTAATCTGACAACATCTAAACTTCAGTTCTGTAGATTTGCTCAGCATTTTGGAGCTGTTTGTGGTTAATCATATTAAAACAATACAATCTTGCCCATTACCTCATTTTGGATGCTCCTGTAGGTTTAGAAACATCCGTAAGCTAGAAGCATTTTCTTACTATCGTGTGAAAAAAAATAGAACATAATTACAGACCAGTTGAGTTGCATTTACTTTTATGTTTAAATAGTGGAGGTTCTATCCTAACAAGTGTGGGGTGAGGAAATCTTCCATGTAGAAGTTTCTGCCTTTTAGTTCCCAGGCGTAAAAATGTGGAAGGGTAGAATCAAAAAATAACCATTCAGGTAACACCTGATCCAAACCTACTCAGAATCCTGCATGAATACGTTTGATTTAGCTCTAAGGTTTGCTACCAACTGCTCACCTGAGTTTCCTGGGATTTTTCAAGTAAGCTGGCACAACCTGCACTGAAGCACATGCTGCCTCTGCTAGTGGTGCATGAACAGGTTGCACGAGAATGTGTGGGTGACACACATCTCCGCCCAATAGACAGATTCTGAAGGAGTGTTGGCTTAGATGTGGAGCTCAGGGCACAGTTTATGAAGTCTGTCTCCCTGGAAGAAGTGATAATTGGACTGGACAGGTTTGGACTGAGGGCTTAATTTAGTGTCTTTTAAATCATTAGTTTCTTCTCTTTTCATTCTACAAGTGTAGAATCATTAGTTTCTTCCCTTTTCATTTACAATCAGAGAAGGTAAATTATGACAAGTCATTTCAGGTTGAGAGTGCTCTGACTGTGAATTGCTACAAATGACAAAGTACAATGCAGTCAGAGCAAAATACTCCTCCATCTTCACAGCTGCTCTTTCCATGACAGAGTGATGGGCAGAAGGAAGAGTGACATCCCTTATGCTACAGGAAGAAAATTCAGAGGTGCAAAATAATCTAATGGCCTTCTTAAAAACAAATGCATTAATTTACTGTCTCTAAGAGGAGGCTTAATGCCATGCTGCTTGGGGTATCTGGGGCTGCTGGAACGTGGATAATGAAGTTACCTATGTGTATAAATGACTACTTCTGGTATCTTACCCTGGCTGAACTTGAGACAGAATCTGTCTGAATGCAAAGTAGTGCAGGATGATTTCCATTACAAGGGGCTGATCTGCTCTCTTGAGGTACTGAGAACATTCACTTCCTGAGTGCAAGAAGGATATAAAAATTGTTCAGCCTTTTACAGAATTGTGCCTTAAAACTCTGTACCTCTAACAGATTAACAAGCAAAATAGTAGAAAAACTGAGTGGGGAGTTGCCATGGTGATCATAACATTTGATGACTGCAAATAACACTGCTTCATACAGCAACCGTGAACCAGAATACAAAGATGGCATTTCTTATGACCAAAAGTCGAAATTCTTAGAACCCTTGACTCATTCATTGTCAGTATATTGATTGTTAATTCAATTCAAAGTTTATCTTTAGTATGACTTCACACTCAGAACAGGTTTCCTGTTTTGTAGTCCCCTAATGAACTGTCAGGGACTATAGAGAAAATTGAATTCAGAAAGCTGTGTGGAAATGGTAAGAACGCAGATCTCTGTCAGTACGTGGTTTCCTCTCTTCTGAGTGGCTATAGGTACTGGATTCCTCTTGTACAGCTTTGGAAAAGCAAAGGATACAGAAATGGGTTCCTTGGCTAAGCCAGCCTGCTGTGGAAAGTCACAGACAGCCAAGGCAAGAAGTAATGCATATGTCTCTTCCTTTTACACCCTGTCTTCTAGATTTGTCTGGCTAGAATTGAGAAGCAGAGAACTAAGAAAAGGCAGAGTCACCACTCTACAACAGAACAGATTTAAGCTTTTTGGTCTGTTACTATAGAGAGGCTGTTCAGTCACCTTTAAAATAATGTTCTTCTAAATATGTAGCTAGTGCATCTCCTAAATCTGTAGCTCCAATTTTGCGAGACATATCAGACTTCGACTAACTGAAAACAAAGTTTGTTTGCTCTCACATTAGCAGCCATTCTGTTTCTGATTACTAATTTAAAGTTTCTTGTTGATTCTGCTCACAAATCCTAAAGTTACTCTAGTAATAAGCACAGAGACTCAGAGCTACCTCCTCAGAGAATGGAGTGACTAATCAGAGCATCAGTTAAAGACAACATGATGTTGCATAGGCACCTCGGGAAAAGAGAAGATTTCACAAACTCATAGAATCCTTCTATTTTAGACAAAATTCCTGTAGTCCATAATTATAACATAAAATTGATGTCTTTATGATTATTAATAGAGAGGTTCTGGCAGCCTAACTTCACTTTAAGCTTGGTCATGTGTTTTTTCACAGAGACATCAGTGGGTGTTTTCTAAGACACTGGGAGATGCTGTAAAGTGCACTTGTGGGAGAAAGTACTCCTTTTCCTATCCTCTAACATGGTCATCAAGCTGAGCTTAATGGGACTGACACAGGATTGGATCGACAGGCTGGACTATTGCCAGTCTTTTTTTTTTTTCTTTTTTTTTTTTTGCCCCCATTCATTCCAAGCATAGAGATTGTAATTGTAGACTGACTCTTTGAAAGACACTGAGTCATCACTGTCTATTCCACTGCTAAATCTTATTTTTGTATCACTAGCAAGTACTTCTGAAGTATCCCTGCTATTTGTTCTGTGCTCTTAGTCTCGGTGAGTCTGGGTTTTGTTTATTTACTGCAATTAGGCAATGATCGTGAGTTATGAATAAAGCCTAGGGGGAAAGAGGATAGAAATATTTGTTTCTGGCAAATCAGAACGTGCACATTGTTGTTTATGTTAGCATATGACTCAGTCAAGAAGGTAATAGTTTCTGATTCAAGATTTGAATCACACTATAATTTTCCATGCATCTGTTGCATTTCTGCATCCGCCTGAAGTAGTTTACAGATGATAGTAAAGTTGGGTGTGAAAGTTTAGCAAACTGAAGTTATCCTTTGACTCACTTGTATAAAAAATACATTACCTGTAACTTCAAGAAAATGAGGAAATAGTAAAAGCTTCAATGCAAATATAACTGAACTACTTCTTTCTTTGAATACTTTCTTTTTTAAAAAATTTGGTTAGCCCTTTTTTAAAGGGAGATAAAGATTAAGCAGACATACTTGTATGTGGTATGAGGAAAGAGGTAATTTTAGGAGGTGTTTTGAGATTAAGGGCTGTTGAGTCTCATGTGAAATTGAGAAATCTGTCTCAGTAGGACGTTAGGGGCGAGGCAGTCATGACAAAGCTCTGTGTGCTTCTTTGTAGGGAAGGGAAATGTAGCAATACTAAGCCCTGAAGAAAGAATATGAGCAGGAACAAAATAAGAAAGGCAATAACCTACATATTAAGTTACGATGTAGCAAAACAGAGAGGAGCAAAAAGGGGGAAAGGGAAAAGCATATTGGGGGATGCAGCTCCAAGAGACATAGAGATCAGAAATGCAGATCATTAAGCTTTCTGTGTATCTCTGCCAAACATAAAAATCCTCCAGGGTCCAGCCCTTTCCTCTCCTGCAAGTGACCTGAACTCTTTGCCTAAAAACTCCTTCCTACAAGTTTGTTTCCTACGTTAGGAAACAAACAGCAGGAGCAGGCAGAGGCCAGCTGGGAGCTGGTGCTGCGTGGCAGATGGAGGCTGTAATCCACTGTTAGGAACACTGTCATTGATTTCTGACTTCCTGTTTGTGTTCATCAATGATGGGGATTTCTCTCTCTCATTTCTCTCCACTAAGCTTGCCTAGAGCCTGGTACCTATCAGCAAAACCTTAAATCAATCAGAGTTATAAGATCTTCAATCATAGTGAGGAAGTGCATCAATGAGAGAGAAATGCAGACAATAGGAGTCCTCCCCCCACATTTTACACTGTGCCAATGTATGGCACTGCAAAGCATCCTTCATTGTTCACCTACCTTCATATTTTGTCATTTCATGAAATTAATCCTTTCATGATTGCTAATTACTGTGTTTCTCATTAATTTCATTTCTTGGAGGAAAACCAGCCCTGAGAAACACAATGATTGTTTTCAAATTTCCAAAATTGTTATTAATTTCAGAAACAAGATTGCTTTTTCCATAGAAACTCTTCTAATCAGTGCTAGTTACTAGATCCTTCTGGGAAATAAGTTTTATTTTGCATGCTGTTAAGAGAAAAAAACTGGGAAATTAAGCTAATAAGAAGCCACTAATAATTACAACTTAAGATCCAAATATTGGCAAAAACATAATAAAGATCATTCCAAATTTATACAGATCAGGATTTTAAGGGATTTCTAAAATAAGATTATCCTAACTAACTGAAACTGAGTCTTTTGGTGAAAGTATATTGCTTTCAACATAAATACTTCCAGAAGTTTCCCTGTTACATGAAGAATTACCAGCAGCAACAGGAAGAAAGGAACTCAGAGGATAATACTGTTCTCACCTAATTTTAGCCACATAAAGTATAAGTAAATTAGTTATCTAATTTTCTTTTGTGAACAACAGAGAGATAAGCACCTACTTAGTGCATTTGTACTGATTCTGAAGCATATCCAAGGCTTATTCAATGAATTTCCCGGGTGATGCCAGAACAACTGCTTTAGGGCAGAGAGATACCATTTGGAAGCAGTCCAAGGAGCAAATCCAAAAAGAAAACTAAATCTGTTTAGAAAAATAAAACAAAATAAAAAGTAAATAATTGGTTGTTTTCAGTGGCTGATGTCCTGTAGCTTGTTTTGCACAGTGGAGGAGCAGCACTAATGTGCCTTGGGGTGTGGGAGCACACCAGGACAGAGGGCAAGGTCACACTGGCTGCGATGGCAACCCCAAAACAACTGGATAGCAGCAAGCTGCAATGCAAAGTCTGTGCAGGAGGACAAGCAGAGCAATGTAGACAGGCAAATAATCCTTGCAGTTAGCAGCAGTAAGAGATACCCAAGTGCAGCAGGACTGCAAGTAGCTGGTACTTCAGAGCTGGTTCACATCTGGCTGGTCGGGAGCACTTCAGAGCAAGTAGGCGTCTGCCTGCAAAAGAGAAGATAGCTGGTGGTCAGAGAGGCTGGTGAGATAATCCTGAAATGGTTTGTGCCTCTGCTTGCAGAGGTTTTGATTTGTGCACGTATGCTCTGGGAAGATCTTAGGATTCCCAATGTTTCATCTGTTTTGCACCTAAATTTTCTCCCTGTTTTCTCGATGGCATTAATAAAAAAATAGGTCCAAATACTATAGTCATCTTCCTAGTGACTTTGCAAACAGCATTCTCAGAGTAGAAAACTCTGCATTTTCAATTCTCAACACCATGGGAAAGCCATTGCTATGATTTTTTTCTGAGGAAATGCAGCTTTGATTGTGGCTCTTTGTGGTTTCCAAGTTAGAAGGTCATGAAATCAGACCATGGTGATGAAACATACTAAGAGTGTAATTGTTTTTGCACACTCAAGCCATGCCATGAACACTCATGATGCTTTATAAACCCGCGAAACACTTGCTGGCTGAACCCATAATCAGCATCCATGTGGAAGAAAGGCAGTGACTACAAGTGTTGGGTCAGAGAAGGGCAGCAACTGTTAGATTGTCATTTTCTTTTTTTTTAATTCACCAACTTGAATCAAAGCATCTGTTTAGACAAAACCTTTCCTAAGAAGCAGAAACCCTAACTGGACAGATTAAGAGATTGGAAAAGGTCAACCTAGTTTATTATCTGTCCACTCAGATGCAACTTTGGTATGTGAAAGGATATTTAAACTCAGGACTTAATATATGAGTTCCCCAATGGTATGAGCTCATTCTGACTGAAACCAGAAGCGCCTGAGGTGTGGGTGGTGAGGCATGGGAACAGGTTGCCCAGTGAAGTTATGGACGTGTTCAAGGCCAGGTTGGATGGGGCTCTAAGCAACCTGGTCTAGTGGAAGGTGTCCCTGTCCATGGCAGGGGGATAGGAATGGGATGATCTTTGTCCTTTCCAGCACAAGCAACTCGGTGATTCGGTGATGTTTTTGTGATTTCCCCTTGACCAGGAATGTCTTGATGTGTTGGGCTGCTGTATTAAAGGTGTGCTAAACTTCCACGAGAGACATTTTTGGCTACTTCAGTGGCAGTGCTGGAGCAGCAAGGTTTTGCATGGACTGCTCTCCTAGAGATAAACCAGTGCTAGTTTACAGGAGATAAGGAGGGAAATCTGACTTGTGGCTATTTTTTTTTATATTAATGCAGGTACTTAGTTGCAGTAGGAACACACTTATACCACACTGTAGTCTCAATTAATACTTGAGTTTTATTACAGAATCCTCCTGGTGTTGATTTTGAATCTGAGTGGCTTTCTTCTTCCTAAGATCTCTGGGGTCTCATCTGTAACATATATTTTCCAGTGGGAAGTGGATTTTGATGAGGGACCTGTGGAGTACACTGATGTGTGCTGTATTAACTTGCATGTTAAAAATTCTGCTGCAGGCAGTGCTTTGTAAGAAGTGGCAAAGCATTATCCCTTCCCATGGGATTTATGATAATAACATTAATCATAATGAATTACATTGGTATCCATGTGGCAGTCATGACTTTCTTCTACAGACGTTTTTCCTGCCCTACAAGGATTGTTTCTTTTTCATGAAGGTCAATGAGCTTTTGCTGTGATCAAAGCAAGCATGCAAATGTAAATTCTTTCTATGAAGGTACAAGGGAAAAAAAAATCAAGCCTTAGGATGGATGGATAGTCAGTAATTGATACAGATACAGTTTAAGAGGCACCCTAAGGCAGTTTATTCTGACTGGTTCCTTTCAGGTAAATGTCTGGGAGACATGTTTATAATGAAGAAACTTTCAGGAATTAAAGAGCTGCTAACATACTCCTTTCTAGTTTCAGCTCTTTTTTAGAAACATCAGCTGGCAGTGTTAATTCAAAAAAAACTATGGGAATTACAGTTTACCAAGACTGAGTTACTTCATTATTGTTTTAAATACTATCCTAGCTTTAAGAAAGGAAGTGCTAACAGTAGTTTGAAAGATAGACTTAAAAAGAAAAATTAATATGGTGAGAAAACATCTCCTATGTGAAAAGCCAATAAACTGACAAAGTTTTGCTGCTGAGATCCAGTTCCAGACCTTACAAAACACGGAAATTTTTGAGAAAATGCTTCTTATGTCACTGTAGGAATCTGAAAGGATTCTTTGAAATGTAGAAACTAAGCTTGTTTCTTGCTGTGACCTTTTTCCTTGCCGATGTTCCTAGCTGAGGCTCCCTCATTTTGCTTTGTATCATTTCCTGTGGGCTTTGGGTGTCTTTTCAATGTAGTTGATTTCTAGAAATGGAAGAGCAGATGGTTAGTGTTTGTAAATTGCCAAAGCCCCGTGACTTTAAATGGATAGTTGCCTTGAAAATTTGAGCAGCTAACATCACTATTTAAGGGCTGTGTAATCCTTTCATTTGCTCCTCCCTTACTGTCCTGTATAAAATGAAAACTGAATCACTTTTATGGACTTTTTAAACTGCAGAGTATCTTTTTATTTGCATCTCACATAGTTTAATGATAATGCACAGTTTAAGAAATTATTCAGATTCTTCACTTTATGCATAGATTTAAATGCATAAGCATTTTTATAGCTTTTCAAATACATCAACATATTTGATATTATTGACAGATTCAAGTTTTGTGATTGAGCAACATATATTCTACAGTGTACATAAAATTATAATAAAAAAAGACAATATAACTTAAGGATTTATTTAGCATTTACTTTGCAGATTGTGATCTAAAACTTTTGCCTAAGAAGTAAATAAAAAATATCAGATTTAGCTTGTAGATTGCAGTTTTAAAAAAGGGCTCATATTTAAAATTAATTTATAAAATCTGATTTAATCTTGACAGTTTTATTGGTATATCTATTGCTACCAAAGAAAAAAAAAGATAGAATTTATATTTTGCAGTGCATTTTATAGTCATTGTTCTAGAATTTCTTTTATGATAGAAGGTATAAATCAAAACCATGTAACCCACCCTTACATTATTGCAAATATATCCACCAATATTCTGTCTGGATGTTTTCTTTGCTGCAAGCAAAGAATAAAGGATCATTTCTGCATGCTCATTAATCTCACAGAGGAATGAGTTGGGAACTCCATCTCGCCAGTATCCCTGAGCGCCAGGTGGACATCTCAGTCCCCTGCAGGTCTCGAGGTTCTGAGTGTGTCTTTCCCCTCTTACCCTCTCCCCCTGCCTGGTCTTTGTGCTTTATCTTTGCCCCAAGATTGTTTGCCTTCCCCTTTAATCCTCACCTGATGCCTCCTTATCCCTTGAAAGGCCCCATGTACCCACGCTTCTCTTCCCATTATCTGACTCTCTGCACAAGAGATACCAAGACAGTTGATACTTGTTTCTGCCTGTTATGCTCTCTCCACAGCCTGTGCCTTTTTCATCTGTTTATCTCCAATGAGGGAGCAGCCCTTCTCTAGGTGTGTACTTCATAGCACAGCAGGTCTCTACGTTTAGGCAGCCTGGAGCTATTCACTGTAGTAACAAGGTTATTGATGATAACAAGGTTTTAGAGGTGACTTTTTCTTTGTTACTGCAACTGAGGTAGAGGGCAACACTCTTCATCTTTCAGATCATAAAGAGACAGAGACCAAGGGAATATATCTCTGGTTTGACATATTCCAGCTCTCTATGATCCTTCCATACTGCTCATTGTATGGACTAGGTGACTGAATTCTAGAAACTACCTTATTTATAAATGGTTTCTTAATTGATATTTTAATTGTTGATGCAAGAAAAACAAAACTAACAGTATTACTCCAGTTTGTTTTTTTCTTTTGGCTTGTGTTGTAATGCCTACCTGTTGTCTTATTTTGGAGCCAGTTGCAAATTGATGTTATTCTACTTTTTTGTTGGTACTTTGTTAGCAGAATATGCTGAAAGTTGACTATACTTGTGTTTTGTTTGGTTCTGACACAATTGCCTCTTTCGCTTTCAATTAGTCACTGGATTATATGCCTTTTCTGCTATGTTTTTTGAATTTAAGGACCTTATTAACACCTGGCTAATATCTTACAGACCCAATGGCTTTTTATCTGCAGTAGTATTCAGTGTTTTCCCCTTTTCATTAAATGCTTCTCTCCCCCCAGCACTTCACTTCTACTCATTTCAGCTGTGTGGTTCCTATGGAAACACACTTT
Source organism: Illadopsis cleaveri (assembly GCA_013399915.1). Classification (NCBI taxonomy): domain Eukaryota; kingdom Metazoa; phylum Chordata; class Aves; order Passeriformes; family Timaliidae; genus Illadopsis; species Illadopsis cleaveri. The sequence goes on from VXBB01013008.1 coordinate 438,672, forward strand.
CCATATACACTTTAGGTTATGCTTCAGCATTGAAAAAAAAAAGAAAAAAAGGAAAAGCCATTTATTGTATCAGCCTCTCCTCTATGGAACGAAGGCTCAGACATCTCCAGTCCCCCATCTGGTACTGCCTGACTGACTCTGTGTTGGGATCAAACCTGTGTGTTTGGGGGGAATGTGAATGTTCTTAATATGTAAATGTGTTTTGCAATAAGAATCTGGGTTTCTCTGCATTTGAGATACTTAGCAGGCATGATCTTTCTGATTAGTCAGGTGGGCTGGTGGGATTCATCCTACCATCCTATCATCTTCAGAACTAGTAATGAAAGGGTGCTGCAGAAAATAACATTTTCCAGAGGCACCAGGCACTTGCAGGGCCTCAGGGTTGGGGTTCAGTCTGTCTGTGCTTCAGTCAGGTCAGGTGGCCATTGCTACTCAACATGCAGGTGCAAACTGTACCCAGCAAATAAAAATCGTCTCTTTCAGTCAGCTCTCACAATCCATCAACAAGTCTATCACAAACAAAATCAACAAGATGTTCCCATTCACAGCTTTTGGATGGTAATGACACAGTCTGTTACAAACCCATCAGATGTTTAGTGCTGGGCTGCTTTGAGAGTGTTTGAACACGTTGCGCTCCAATGTGATGTTTTGCTTAGAGTGAAACAATCTTTAAATATTTGCACAATATTTGATAGTGTCCACTCAGCTGAACATGAGAAGACAGGAGAAAATACATCACATTATTCATATAGATTCCCACACTTGAATCTATATAAAATCAGTTTTTCAAAACCCACTCACTCTTTCCAAAGACCAGGGGCTGCTGTTTGTTGTCATGTCTTTGTGTTATCCCAGTGACCCTATATTACACATTCTTTTTCTGCTATATTGCTTTTTAGAAGTACAGAACCTGCATGTCATTTCTGCACAAACCAGTTACATTTCAGGTACAAGATGTGATTAGAGATGTTTGCAGAAAGGCAGAAGACAGAATGCAAGGGAAACAATAATGATCAGTAAGATGGACTGTAGCCTAATAATACCACTTCAGTTTTGTTTGTCTCATGAAAAAGCTGATCAAAACAAAGATCTAGGAAAATTAATTTTGGATAGACTTCAGTAAAACAAGATTTAATTTGCCAATGACAGAGAAAAAGAAATTGCAGTAATTGAAATGTGATATGGAAGCTTGAGCACAAGATTTAGTTGTGTGGAATAGAATTTACTCTGCTAAGCATTAATAATCTTAAGGCATCAAATAGGCCTGGAAAAACAATTTTAAGTATTTGTAGTTAATAGATTTTGGCTAAAATTTTCAAAAACATCGATGAGACCATAACATCCATAGGGAAATGCTTTCCATTTCTAGAAATGACTGCAGGTTTTAGCAGTAAGTATGTCTTTACCTTTGAGTAAAAATACATAAGGCTTCTAAGGACCAGATTACAAAGATTTCTTCTCAGGTAATTAAAGCAATGTTCAAGAATCTACCAAACAGGTGAATTGAGTAACAACTATTAATTTCAGGTTAGGCATCTGCCTAAACACTTTTAGAAGCCTGTCTGGTTCCTTGCATCTTTAGACTCTGAGTACTTTTCAGACTTTAAGAGTAGAGACAATTCATGATTTTTTTAAACTTTTCTCCTAATGTGTTATGCCAGACTTGTCTCAGATTGTGGCTGGGCCATGGAGCTGTTAGACTGTTTTACAAAGCTGGATTCATAATTTCTTTTCTCTTCTTATGTTATCAAGCAGCTGCAGTCTCCTCCCTGCAGTTCCCATCAAAAGCTCATTTTGTCATTTTGTGGTGGTTAACTGACTTTCTAGAGAATTAAAAACAAAGAAAGAAAGAGAAAAAGCTCATAATTTAAAGTGTTGTCTACATGGTGTGTTTCGGCAGATGAGAAGTTGCCCTGCCTGTGTTGTGAATTGACTTGTGTCAATTTCGTCTGCCTGATCTATCCTATCAAAAATGCTATTCTGGCATCAGCAATCCTGAAAACATTTTTTCCCAAAGCTTTAGCAGAAGTGGTGCTATTCAGGCTGTGCCATCAATCACTCCACATAGAAGTCAAGTGTTTATTGGACAATAGTTGTAGGAAGAGTTCTCTCAGAATCCTATTTAGAAAAAAACCTACTCATTCTTACATGTGCTGGTTAAGGTTGAGTATGATTGTTCAGTTGTGTAAAAGGTACAGAGAATAATGAGACCATAGAATGGTTGGGATTAGAAGGGACCTTATAGGTCATCTAGTTCCATCCCACTGCCATGGACCCTATCCAGCCTGACCCTGAGCACAGAGCTTGTCTCCTTTACCAGAGACATGGATTGTATAACAAGATGTATCCAATCACCAGGCAAAGCAGAAAGCTTCTGAAATAGAGCTATTGATTTTATATAGCCTTAAAGTGGTGATTTTTGTCACCACTTTTCTGCATTAATTACTGTAGCAAACATATGCCAGCAACGGTTCTTCTCACCTTACCTTTGGAAGGAAAACAGTGTGGGCAGGGAAGTGTTTCACTTAGATTTTTAAAGTTATCTGTACATGCATATTACTACATACTCGTATTATTTAAAGTAAGATGAGAAACAATGTTTAAAAGCAAATTTGGTGAGGTGTGTGAATATCTCAGTTCTGTTGAGAATTCATTCCTTAGGCATTGGCTGACCTAGCAAAATGGCATTCAGCTCGTGTGCATGGTCTGAGTTACACTGGTGAATTTCCAGCCATAGTAACTTTCATACTTGCAACTAATATTTTTGATTGTGAACATTGGCAGGTCCAGGAACAGCAAATGTTCCTGCTTACGCAAATCAGAAATAAACGTGAGTAGTTTGAGCTCTTACATGTCTGAGCTGGTCCTAATCTTTCCAGACTACTACACTTCAGAGGCATAATTTAAAGACTTCAACAAGCGATGTTTGGGATCCTGTGACTCCCCAGAAATTGGTGGTGGTTACTGTGATCAGTAAATGAGAAGTGGAGGTCGTTACCATTTGTGCAACTTTCAGAACTGACTGTACACACTTAGCAGCTTGTAGCTTGATTTTCAAAATGTGGAGGTGTGCAGTGAGGAAAAATTTAATCTCTTTTCTTCAGGATTAGGAAGTTTATAAGAGTGAAAAACTGGAGCTATTTCTACAAGTAACTGTAACTATAAGCTAATTTGTACATGAAATACATACTTGTTTTTTAGAGCTTGCATATTTTGTGTTTACTCAGTTTAATAAATATTCTTCCCACAAAAAAAAAAAGAAAAGAGAAGAAAAGTAGAAAGAAAGCAAAAGCATTTGGTTGCTACTTGTATGTTATTTTTCTGAGAGTTTCTGGACCTGTAAATGATTTAGTATAGGATTTGGTTACAGCAATGAAAATATGTTATTTGCAATCACAAGCTTAAGTACAGGCTGGGCAGAGAATTGATTGAGAGTTCTTCTGATGAGAAGAACTTGTTGATTAATGAGAAGTTCAACACGACCAGGCAATGTGCACTTGCACCCCAGAGACCCAACCGCATCCTGGGCTGCATCCAAAGCAGCGTGGGCAGCAGGATGAGGAAGGGGATTCTGCCCCTCTGCTCTGCTGTCATGAGACCCCACCTGAAGTGCTGCATCCACCTCTGGGGTCCCAGCACAGGAGAGACATGGACTTACTGGAGCAAGTCCAGAGGAGGCCACAAAGAAGAACAGATGACTGGAGATCCTCTCCTATGAAGAGAGGCCGAGAGAGATGGGGTTGTTCAGCCTGGAGAAGAGAAGGCTTCAGGGAGACATCAAAGCAGCTTTCTAGTACCTAAAGGGGATAAAGCTGGCGAGCAAATTTTATAAGGATACGTAGTGATGGGAAAAGGGATAATGACTCAAAACAGAATGAGGACAGGTTCAGATTGGATATTAGGAAGAAATTCTTTACTGTGAGAGTGGTGAGGCACTGGCGCAGGTTGCCCTGAGAAGCTGTGGATGCCCTGTCCCTGGAAGTGTTCAAGGCCAGGTTGGATGGGGCCCTGAGCAATCTGGTTCTCTGCGCATGGCAGTAGAGTTGGAACTAGATGAAATTGAAGGTCCCTTCCAACCCAAACCATTCTATGATTCTATGAATTTCCTCCATTTTCTTTCTTTCTCTTTCTTTCTTTCTTTCTTTCTTTCTTTGTTTTTTTTCACAAAAGGAAATTATTTCTTCAAGTCAGCTCAAACAATATAAGAATTTTCTTTTTTTTAATCCTCAAAATTATGGAGAAGAGGAGCAGAGAATACTTTGAGCCATTTCACTTGCACCAAATTTTGGAGTGTTAGTGGCTTGTCAGATAACCAAGGAAAGAAAACAGGGGAAGGAGTGTCCTTCCTTATTAGGAGGAAATGTGATATTGGGTCTTCTGAACTGTTACATCTTCCTAGGTGATCAGAATCAAAATCTGAAGTTGTGGTCAAAGAGCAAAATAAAATCTTTTTAAAGCATGACGAATTTATGTTTGTTGTAGTACAGGGGAGCAGGTCTCTGAAATGATGTCAGTGAGAGGCAGGACCTCTTCTGAAAGCTTCAATGTCAACCTCTTGATGTCATAATTAAATGCTGTGGAAATAATTGTTTCTAGGAGAAAATCTTGACATAAACAGAAGGAAAAGTACCCACAAATACTCTACTGAAGCACAAAGAAAAAAAATAAAGCTGGCTCCTTAAAGGTCCTATAATACTGATGGCTGGGGAATAGAGTTTTACAAAAGCATTGAATAACTTGATGCTAACAGAAGCAGAATTAGGCCAATAGGGAATGCTCGGAAAACTATCCATGAATTACATGGAAACAGAGGGTGATTCAGGTTGGAAGGGACCTCTGAAGACCATCTATTCCAACCCTCTGCTCAAAGGATGGCCACCTGATCAATGCTACTTAGTTAGCCTTCCTCAGTCAAGTTCTTAGTATCTCCAAGGGTGGGGATGCACAGCCTCTCTGGGTAACATGTTCTGTGCTCCAGTGTTTTATCATGCTTATAGTGACTTTTTTTCCTTTTTTTTTGCCCCTGGATTTAGTCAGGATTTGCTCTTGCTGGAACTTTTGGGTTTGGCTCTCATCCTTTCTCTGTGCCCCTCAAAGAATGATCTCTCTGAACCTTCTCTAGACCTTCCCATTAGTTATCTGCAGACAGCAACAAGATAACCTTTTGAGTTTTGCTCTTAAGGCTGAACAAACCCAAGCCTGTCCTGCACAAATGCCTACAATGGGGTTATTCAAAGTAAGCTACAAATGCTAAGGCAGATCTCCTGCTGTGCTGAGTGTCCAACTCGCTTTCTGAGGCAGAGGACAACTCTGCCAGCCTGCTTTAATCCTGCAGCCCTGTGGAGCTCTGATGTGAATTATTGCCGATGGTAGATGACAGAAGAGATGTGCATTGCTTGGTTACAGGGGAACATCTTTGTTCCATCTGACTGCTTCTTTTATTGCAAACCTTACTGTAGCAAGGAACAATCCAGATTTCTGCTGTCTGCACTTCTCTTCCTTAAAATTTCATTAATTAGTTCATAAAAGCGTCTGCAGATCTCAGATGCATTTAATTTCATGATCCCAGCATGCTTTGGAGGATTAAGGATTAAGCTATACTTGCTAAGGTACAGAGGTGAAAAGAGGACTAGGAATGACACAGGAAACAGGACAGGAGTTTGTGCCTGGGAAAGATGAAGGGCTCACCCAGAGCACCATTATGCTGAGAAGCACCTGGTTGCTTTATTACACTTTCATGTATTTCAGAGGTTCTCATATGTATTCGTGTTTCATGCTTTTTTGTATAAAATTGCTTACAATTTAGATTAGTTTCATTAAATGGAAGCGATTTTTAGGCATATTTTAAGGGAGTCTATTTTTAATCAAAATGCTGCTTTTGAGACACTAACAGTGTTTAAATGTGAAAAAATCCACAAACATTTAAATAAAACCAATATTTTATGAACTTCTGTAATGTCAAATAGGGCTGCACCAATTATATTTCCATTTCTAGATGTAAAAATCTAGAGGAGGAATAGGTCACAAAGCTTTTCAAATCATAAAAATGTGATCATAGAATCCTACAATCGTTTGGGTTAAAAGGGACCTTAAAGATTCAACAATTCATGTGCTAATTTATTCCAGTGGTTATTCATTTTAATAGATATTAAAGTATGTGCATTATTTCCCATGTGGATATTTCTGTCTTTGAATTCCTAATCTCTTCTTTTCATGCCTTCCTAAATGAAGGTCATTAAGTACCTAATATTTTGTCCCATGAAAGTGGCCCTACATTGCAACTTCCCTATTTTCTCGTTGCCAAACTCAAAGCCTCTATAACAATTTCTTCCAGTCCTCAGCTGTCTTTCTTAGGTGCTGTTTTGGCTTTTGCCCCAGTGTTTCACCATCATTTTTGGACAACAGAATTTCTTTCAATGTTTTCATACCAGTTTCCTCTGTTCCCAAAACCACATTTTTAGTCTGCATTTCACTCCTTTTTCTGCTCAGTCTAAGCAAACCAAACCCACATGAATTGCCCAGCCATTTTTACTGCAAATTCACTCTTTTCAAGCATCAACAGCAATGGCTTTTGGTTTTGTTTCTTTATATATATATATGTATTTTACTAGTTAGTTATATTCAGATAATTTTCATTCAACTATGACTAACTTAGTAAATCAACTACATCATAAAACAGGGCTTATGTCCTCTAATTTATGTTACCTTTTCTAACAGTCTTTGACATTTAGTCCTTAAGAGGCTTAGCTTTCAAAGGCATTGATGAAAACACTGGAAAATATGTGGGTTTGGGCTTATCCATGTGAAACCCCACTGAAAATATCTTCATTCACAAATTATTTTATTATTTTAAATAACATTTTGATATACAGACCATTTCCTTGTTACTTAATATGGGCTTTACTAATACAGTATGGTACATAGCCTGTTTATTTGGAAGCTTCAGAGAACACTTTTACACTTAAAGAGTATTTTTAATTGGTCCTCTTTTTACATTCAGGACAGAGGCTCTTTTTGAGGGGGCATATTTTGAATAAAATCATGTCAATTCTCATCTCTTTCCTTTTTTAACAATCACTTTTATTGCACTGATACTAGACTGACTACTTGGTGCTTACCCAGGCATATTTTCTGTCCATCTGGATCACAGTTCTTTCAGCCTGATGGAGCTTCTCTGCAGTTAAAGGTGCACAAAGGAGGAAAATTTATAAAACAGATGTATCCTCATCTGTCACTTCAAGAGCTCTTAGACATTGATTCATCATGTCTCTTTTTATATAATCTTCTATTCCCAGTTAATAATGTTTAGTTTCTGCTTTGTTTTTAGTAAGCACTTTACTAATTACAGACAGGTATTTCATCCCTTCCATGTAAGAAAAGTGAATCATCCTATTTCTTTCTGAAAGCTGAATACAAGTATTTTGTGAATAGTTCCCTATGTTCTGCAACACTATTAAGAATTTCCTTATTTTCATCTAATGATGGATCTACACCATTGCTCAGAGCTTTTTCTCCCCATGGTACCAGGAAGATCTTTTCATGAATCATAGTGTCATTAGGGATTTTTCAAAAGACATTTAAGATCATCAAATCGAACCTTTGACCCAGCACTGCCATGTTCACCTCTAAAACATATGCACAAGTGCTGCATCCACACACCTTTTAAACACTTCCCAGGAAATGTTCCTTTGAGCCTATCTTGCTCTTTCTGGAGCCATATCTGTTGCTGCTAGAGATTGAAGATTAGGGTCTGCAATGGCAGAGCAGCCAGTTGCACAGTCCATGTGTTATGTGAGGGCTTGGCCAACGTCTCAGCCACATGCATGAGAACTGTAGGTGCAAACAATGGGCTCCAACACTGTGGCTGTGATCCCAGTGTTAACAGTGAGTCCCTGGTGAAATTTGTTTCCATCATAGCATCAAAAGTGCCATTTTTAGTGGCATTTTTCCATATTGTGAAGATGCCTGGCATTTTTCTGGTTTTTTTCCTCTGCAGGCAAGTTCTGCTGTAGTTTTCGCTTCAATGGCTATATGGGGAAAAAATCTCCAAAGCTCAACAAATCGTATGTGAGGGCAGAGGCAAAATTATTTCCTCAGCTGAACCCATAAAACCTTCACAACAGACTCCTGTTTCTCTGTCCTGGGTTATCTGAATGGCAAATTCTGCCCAGAGGCTTGCATGAACAAATGTGTAGCCAACAAAAAATTGTATTTTTCATTAGAAAGCAAAAGATAACTGAATTTTCACCAGAGATTCCAGGGAATGCAATAATAATTATATTTTAAGCACTCTATCAGCATTTACCTAGATGTCTGGGATGCTGATCAATGATACCAAATAATGGGACAAGCTGAGGAGTTCGTTGTGGACGTAGTGCCCTACGATAGGGGCATGCAGCCCAGGAGAGGATATTGGCATGTAAACAAAAGCAGAATTCAATCCACACTGACTAACAAGGAGAAGCTAAATATCTGGCTGTGGGCCCTGCTTTGGGAGAGCGTCCCAGGGCTTAGCTTAGCCCTTAGCTACCTGCCTGAAATGTGCAATTACTTAATCCATGTGTGTGTTGCAGCTACTGTCCTTAAAGAGAACATGCTTGTGGAAGTGATAAAATGTGTTTTAGATTTTCAAGAGGACTAAGAGGTTGATGACTGTCCTATTTTGGGGACAGAGAGAGGACAAGTTTGAAGAAACAAATGTCACCTTGATTCATATTGAAAATTAGAGCTTTTTGAAAACAAGATCATAGAGAATCAGTTTGTTCTGCTTCAATTCTGACATTTTTAAGAGGCCTAAAATTAGCGCTGGATGTGGCAGACAATATTTGGGAGTTTACATAGTTGTTCACTGTTATCTTCAGTTCCTTAAAAAGACTGGGCCAGATGGTGTCTCTGGGGTGAGATGGAGGGAGCTCCCGCAGGGGCTGGGGAAGAGAAGGTGCTAAAAGCTAGAAGTTTCAAGGTCTGAGAGGTCAAAGGATCACAGGAAGAGGATGGGAACCTGCAGCTCATGTCCAGGCTGTAAGAATTTCTGAAAGGACAGGACAGAGAGAACAGGAGGGTTGATGTGGGGTCTGCTGCTCCTTAGAGAGTCCCTGAGTTAGAAGCAGCAATGGCAGGAAGCGTGGAGCCTCTCATCCCATGAAGCCATGATCTGCCAGAAGAAAAGCGTGTATATTCCCTGCATAATCTCTCTCTGATTTAAAATAATCGCTTATGTGTCATATGTGCTTGTAAACAGTGTTTGGCAGTATTCCCAAACAGGAAATTTTTACCCTTGCTGTTAAATTGTTAGCAGGTTCCCTGGCCCATTTTGGCCCAGCTCTACATGATTTGGAAGCCAGCTCAGGTAGAAGACCAGTCCCAGGATCCAGGTTAAACTTTGGGACAGTGGGACATTTAGGTGGGACAGACATGAGGCGTTCCAAGCTGCCTCAGGTCATGGGAATCATCTTGGAAATGTCTGAGTTACTAATTACAAATGTGGCCTTTGAGGCCTCTCTAATTAAAAATGTTAGGTTTCTAATAAAACCTCCATTTTTTGAGTCCAGGAATCTTTCAGATCCGGTCCACAGCTCTAGCCAGCCCAGGGTCCTGTGTCACTGGGGTTGTGCCATCCCTGGCAGTGTCAGCAGCTTCTGAAGCTTCTGGAAGCCAAACCTGTTTCATTAGAGCTTCAAGAAGTGCAAAACTTGAATATAAATATGTTGGATATAAAGATGTTTTTTTAAAATACCTTTTTCCCAAGCAGTCTAAATGTCAGAGCACCAGACAAATGCTCACTTTGAGATCTCCAGGCAGCTCAGTGCTGCTGTGTGCTGAGCTACATGTTGGCACTATCCAGCCTTTCCACCTCCTGCACTGGCAGCCTGCCACAGACTTGAGGGTCACCCCTAATTTGCCTGTTTATTATTGATTGAATGCCACACAATATACCATTTTTCATAAATCTACATAGATTTCTATCTTTTTTTAAATTAATGCATCTTTTTGTAGTTTTTAATATATGCTATCAATCAGTTTTATGAACTATGGGGAGATAAAACCAGGTGAATGAAGCCAAGGGAACAAATGGCACTTTTTGACCTAAAATCCACCTTTCTTCCCAGTGCCAATGTGCTTTTGAGAACAGTTGTTAGCAAATAAGCTGCATTTTCTAATTGGTCCTGTGCTTCTGCGTAGAACAGACCTGCCATGGATAACCCCTATGGATGCAGAACTGTTTGTGGTGCCTTTCCTAAAGCACAGCTTCCCTTTGCTGGGCTAGAGAAGAATAGAAGCAGCAGAGCAACCAGATAACCCCCATGTTTCCTGTCAGAGGAGTTAGTTTTTAATGTTGTTGGCAAAGGAGACTAAAAAGTGAGAGGAGATAGAAAACTTGCATAAAATATATTGAGAGATTGCCTCTTGATTCTCTTTCTTTCTGATACATATGCAATTGAGGTTGATTTGTGTTTGCCAAGATAGTTAGAATCTGTATAGATACCTGGACAAAAATAGCTGAGGAACCATGCTAAATCTTCCTCATCCCATTCTAAAACCCCAAATCTAGGGTAATCTATTTTGGTTTGTTTAGTTTTTTGGTTTTTTTTCTCTCTTGCAGTGGCATTTGTATGTTAAGCCAGAAAAATCAAGACAAAATAAGCAGGAAAAAAATGCTGAAAGATCAACTGTACGACTTTATTTGTCACATGTATTCCATTATAAAAAATATTTATTGATTTTAGGTAGGATATTTGTCTTGTAATAGGAGAAACTGTTCACTGACAATGCTGCATCTGGGTATTACCAACAGGCACTATTTCCATGTGGCAGAGGGGGAAAAAATAAAGGAATGAGCACCTGCTCTACTTATTTGTCCTTCATGCCAAGAGTAGAGGAAAAATTTTTTGGTAGGCTACATTTTGATAGGGTACATTTTGGTAGGATTATGATTTTGCCAAAATTATGATTTTGCCAAAGTGCCAGGATAGTCCAGGTGAGTTTCTGGTTCCTGGTAGCACTGTTCTCCTGGTTGATACCAAAAATCTTTAGGCAACACTGTTCCAAGGGTTTTGTCTTTTGCTATTAGGCAGCATGATGAGCTCCCTCCCAGGCTGTTGGAACAACTGTAAGCATAATTATTGTCATTTTTCTCCCCTCTTGTGTTAGCATAAATTTGCAGAGGTGAAGTACCTCTTGGCAGGATTAGGTCCATGAGTCTTTCATCAGGTTCCATCTGGATTTACCAAGTGGACTGTAACATTATTCTAAGCCTAATAATGGTCAGCACAGGACATGCCTTCACATAGCAGGTTCCTTTCAGGCATAATTAAAGAGTTGTCAGATGTAGAAAACAATTTGAAACATTATTTAGATTTCAGAAGTCATAAGGTTTTTCACAAAGATAAAATAAGTCAATAGTTTAAATTAATATGGACACTCCAAGTAAGATTATGTAAAAAAAAGAAATAGCTTTCAAAACTGTATTTTCTCAGCTGTCAATTTCTGTCCTTGGTGATTATATAGCATATAATGGCATTTTGCTTCCTGAGTACAATATTAACGACTAATCTGAGTTTTGAAATGGCTTGTCCCTCTGTCATTTCTCTTTACAGCATATACTCTTAAATTTTAATGCACTGAATATAGGGTATGTCTTTTTTATAAGTACTATTACAAGAGAAGAAATAGGAGGATTTTGGTTTGGTTGGAAAGGTGAAAAATAATTTCTGGCTACAACATCCAATCTAATGCCAGTTGGTGTTTCATGCCCACAGGAAGCTGCTAAATTTATGCAGCAGGTGTAAAAGGGAAGGTAAGGAAAATCAATCATTTGAAGGGAGAACTGTATTAAATTAATGCATATTAGGATCCCTTGTGGCTTTAATTCCTCCAGAAAAAAAGGGGGGGGGAAAAAAAACCACCAAAAAACACATGAGTTTCTGGTAGTTTCATTTGAAGAAAGACCCTGAAGTAACCCCATGAATATTAACATGTTAAATTTTAACATACATTGATTTCATATATTTAATTGATTTTTCCCTAACTTTCTACAAGACTTCTTAGGTCAAGGAGTTCATAGTTTAAAACCAGACATTCGAAAATTAACTGCAAACCAAGCAGGATATTAAACTCCATTCTTTATCCTATATAATATGGGTATAGAAATTATGTTACCGGATATAAATGTAAATTTATAAAGGATGTAAATGTCAATTATGAAATTACCTTCAAATTTACATCACTTAGGTTTCTGAGAAAAGCTAATCATACTTCAGCAATTGTACAAGAAACATGTATATATATAATTGAACAATTCATCTAGGGTTGTAATAATTTGCATTTAATTTCCATCAAATGTCTGGATAACCTTACCATTATTAATATTTTTATAATCATAATATTTCATAGGAATATTTGTGCAGGAAATGCAGTGCTACTATTTACACCTCACCAGCCTGGAAATGAAGAAATAGTACATGGTTATGCAAAATTCATACTGTACATACTGTCAACATAATGTTCATAAATCATATACAGGCAGAGGACATCTACTAACTCCCATGTGACCAATAATTTGTGAAAACAGCAAAAAAATCATTTAAAAAATTAAAATAACAGAGAAGAAACCATATATTCACTACATATTATTTGCTCTGCTTTGCTGCTTGGTCATACTCAGAAAGGCTTTACCTACTAGTCTGTTCTTTTTATTAGGATATAAGTAGTGTAGTTGAAATATACACATAGGATTTGCATTTTTCATCCTCCTAAAATTCCCCGTTATTTCAGCAGTAAAGGGTAGTCCAGTGGGATGCTTACTGGGAAGTAAAGTAATTAAATCTACTGGTAGAAAGCAAAAGGATTTTTTTCCCCTCATAAATTCCTGTGCAGGCTAACTAATTTTTGCATGCCCAGAACTTTGATGATACTTTCCGGGCCATAGTTTTTATTGCTCTCTAACAGAGTACCAGGATATCCATAGGGTCACGCATTGCCAAGACACATCCCATCTATGAAGATACGAAGCTGGCTACAGTCTCCACAGAGAGTCATCATCCTAACTGCTCTGTCCTTTTATGGTGTACTGTACACAAGGTTTTCTTTGTAAGGGTCATATTGTTTCCTTTAAAAGTAGCACATTTTCATCATCTTAATGCATTTTATACCTTGTTATTGGAGTCCTTGTTCGGTACTGGCACGAAGCAGTATGGATTGTCCGCTTTCAACATCTTCACCTCAGGATCGTTTTGTTTTTATTGTTCTCATTCAAGTATTATTATTCTGCCCCCAAATCACATTTTTACAATGTATTCCCTGAGAAGTGGAGCTGCAAAAGTTCCTTTAATTTGTATCCCTGCTCAGTGACAGTACTTTTATATTGTTTCCTTGGATATCCCTCAGAATGACATGTATTTCTGTCTGCTGTGCAATATTAACATTGAGAGGGCCAATATATTTACTTTTTTCTAATTTTGGGTAAAAGCAGGGGAAAAAAAGACTGGAAAAAATCACTGCTTGGACTCTCCAACTCTTGCAGAACTGTTTGCTTTGAAGGTGCTTAGGTGGCCTGCAGGACAAATGTTTATATACATCATTATTTTTAGTGTATATTCGCAGTGCGTGCATGGAGCAGTGTTGAGCTGAGAAAGGGAGTCAAAGAAGCAGTGTCCATCCCAGGACGCACAAAATTCTTACAACAAATGTCCCAAGTTCCCAATTACTGCCATTTGCTCTTGCTTTCCTTTTCCAAGGTGCTCTGCTAAAATAGCAGTTGAGTTGCAAGCACAAGCAAGAGAAGGCAATCAACTCCCCACTGCTGCTCTTAACTGTTATCTTTGGCCTTTATTTCCCATATGCTATGTTTAGAGTTCTAGTGTTATCTAGTAGGAAGTTGGGCAGAGCACAGGAGTAGACACCTATAAATTCAAGTGCTGAAAACTGGACATCCTCAGTGTTAACACGTACCACCTCTCTATTCAGTTGTTCAGCATTCCCAGATAAGTCCCATTTTGTCATTTATGAAATCTTAACCGAATGGTCTTGTTGGATCTACACAGAATGAGTTATTTCTGTAGGGTTTCAATCAGAGATTCTGATACTGTAGTGAGAATAAGTGTTTATATTTCAACTCCTTTAATTCTTCAGTTCTTCAGTTAAAGGTCTTAGAGCACTTTCCCACTCGTAATTAATCCTCGAGCTATAAGTGGTTCAAGAGCAGAGCATCTAATCAGTGTCCTGGTTCTTGAGTCCCTTCAGACAGAATCCTCACCAAAGGGTGGCTTGTCCTTAATTGCCCAGCTGAGCTCAGACTGTGGAAGTTAGTTACCAGGTGTAAATGTGATGGAATGGCAGACATTTCCCTGCTCATGGTTACTGCTGACCTGTAGATGAAGTGTCGTTGCCATTCACACCTTCAGACTGCCCAGACAGTGTGGGAATATGCTGAGCATGACAATCCCCTCAAAGCAAGTTTGCCAGGGAACCATCACCCTAGCTACTATCCAAAATGGTTTCTGGTGAATTAATGGTCCTGGCATGACAGCCAAGACAGTAAATCTGCATTTTCAGCAGTCTTGTGAACCATGCATGGCTACAGATGATTCCTGCTGAGCTGAAAGAGGGTTTTCTATATCCTAAAAAAGAGTTATTTCTTCCTTTCTTTTCAGAGCAATACTTTGCTCTGATGCTGCTGTAATTCCATGCATTATTTCTCTCTGGGAGGTACTTTCTTGGCACTTTCACAAGTAATGGCAAAAAACTGCAGACGTAAATTTGCAAGGATGCTGGCACAGATCTAGCTTGAGTATCACCTGCTGTCCTTCTTTGGCTTGTCTGAATCCTAAAGTGTTGTGCATGTTCAGGTTCCAGGAACAGCATAACCGTAGAGTTCAGTATGAGTAGGTTAAATTCACTCGTGGTGTCATCTAAGCTAGTTCATTTGGAGCTTGTATCTCTACACTGCTCTGCCATCTGCATTGTAGTTAGTCATCCAGGCTTCAGATTTTCTTTCCTGAAAGAAAACTGTAGGAGGGGAAAACTTAATCTGAGAGTGTGTGTGTGCGCACTGATTCCTGTGCTAGCTTTGTCACAATCAGTGCAGAAGGCGTCCTCAGGCAATGCCACTTATTTTTTGCAGTTTACCACTAATGCAGGCCCGAATTTCACTGTTTTCTCATGAAGACTGTTTTGTGTGTTTGTTTCCTTTCCCATGGACAGCCCCTTGCAGTACTGCCACAGGACTCTCCAACAAAGCAGCTCTGCTTTCTCCACCACACACACTCTGCCTCATGTGCTATGCTCTCTGCAGCTGCCAGGAAAGAGGGTGCAGCCAGGTGGGGGTCGGTCTCTTCTTCCATGTAACAAGTGATAGGACAAGAGGAAATGGCCTCAAGTTGCATCAGGGGATGCTAGATTAAATATTAGGAATATTAGGAAGCTTTTTTTTTTTTTTTTTGCTAAATGGGGTCAGGAATTAGAACAGGCTGCCCAAGGAAATGGTGGAATTACCATCCCTGGAAGGGTTCGAAAACTTGCAGGTGTGGTGCTTAGGGTTGTGGTTTTATGGTAGACTCAGCAATGTTGGGTTGTTTGACTCGATGATCTTAAAGGCCTTTTCCATCTGTATTCTGTGATTTTTACTGTGATGTCTGTAGAGCTGTTGCTTTCTCCATGTGTCAGTACTTGCTGTAGGTAACGTGAAGGACTATGCCAAGCTGACAGATTTTCATCACCATCCTCAGAGGAGTCAAGTGTATCATTCCTGTGCTGTACTTCTTCCCAAATCAGCCTCCTACTCCTCCCACCACAGAGTGCACGCAGAGTTAAACTGCGAATCCAAGGAGGATCTTCCTGGCTCCACCATTCTTTGTCATTCAAAGCTGTTAACTCATTTGCTTCCTGCCTTAGGCTTACAAGGAGTTGACTGTTGGACCTTCTGTTTCTGTAAAAGATGTGTAAAAGATACTTGTCTGGTTTGCTACTACATTTAAACTTTTAGCTAGTAGAAAGTGTATCTTTAGCTATTTTTCCAGCTCATAGAGCTGTTAAGTTCTTTATGATTTGTTTTGGATTTGAATATCTAGCTTCAGAAAAATTTAGCTCATTTGAAAGGGAATAGCAAAAGGAAACACAAGGGTCAATGGGAAATGAAAGTTGAGAAAACAAAACAAAACCCGCAGCCTAGGTCTGGATTCTGAACCATATCCTCCAAGTTTCCCAGTTCTTTTAACCAGCTGAACTAACCTAACCCATACAGAAAATAAACATTTTAATGAGATATCAGACTGTTCCTGTGATATCTACTGACTTATTAATGGGCTGTTATATTATTCCAGGTTCACAGTGTGCTATAAATGGCTTATCAAATCAAATCAAATCCAGACAGCCTCTCCAGAGGCTCTAGGGAAAGTGCCATCTGTCCTTCCTTCCTTTTAGCTGCTCTTCTTTATTACTGATAGGATCATTCATATTCTTAAGACTATGAAGCCACCATTAGGAGAGATCAGCCTTCCTAACTAGCAAAGCAAGTTCTTGTCATTGCCCTTGATCAACTTAAATTGCTCTCTTGGGCATCTGTTCATTCAGACCTAGCTAAATATCTTTTTGAATTCTCTTTTTTCTGTATTTTTTAAAACACAGTCCTCATTCAGAAAGAGGACTTGAGCTTTCACTTTGCACTTGTAGCAAAAGAGATGTCACTTGAGGAAGGAAAGTACTGTAATACAGAAAAATATTATTATACCAATAGCACTTGTACAGTCCTTTACATCTTCAAAGCCCTGTGCCAGCTAATTTCTTAATTAATCCAAGTATACACTTTTATTCATTTGTATTTATGAGGATTAATCTTAGAAACTGAAACTATTTAAAAACTGTTCTTATATGAAATTGCATGTGCGCAGCATGGAAAGAAAATTAATTTCTCTATTGCCTTCCTGTGGCAACTAAATTAATTTACATTGTCACTGATGTTTACTTTGCAGTGTGGGATGTATGTAAGTTACAGCAATGGAATCAGTCTGACTCAATGTGTACTATTTTACCATATACTTATAAAAGGATAAATTCTCATTGGATTCAGACCACAGACAATGGAGTAGTTTGTGAAACTTGTAAATTCTCTGTGGTCTCAGCTGGAATTAAAAGTTTGATAGATTTCTTTACTCAAAAGGAATGATGATTCTATCTCACCTACTACTCTTCAGAGTGTACAGGCAGGGAAATTCCCTGTAACTAGGGATTGCCTTTATCAAGTGTAATAAAAGACATTTATAATTATGCTCAGCTGATTTTGAATTGAAGAAAAGTAGATCTCAGAACTCACACAGATTTCATGGTAATGCTTCACCAGATTAGGGAGGGAGAGCTAAATTAGTGCCTTTGCTGGGAGGAAGGTGGGAAGTGACTTGCAGCCCTCAATACTCTTTGTCCTATATGGGGGCCAGGATAAGCTAGGCTATTGTAAAGTGATGCAGGCTGAGGCAGAGCAGTGGGTTGAGCCTGGCAAGAAAGAAAAAACACCTGTACGAAACAAAGTGTTTTTACACCCCCTGATCATTGGAAAGCTTAGGTTCTTGTTACTGCTGTTATTACTGCTCTTCTGGATGACATTATCGGATAAATGTCCAGTCTTTTTTTAAATCCTGCTGGGCTCTTTGCTTTAGAGATACTCTCTGACAGTGCCATCAAAAGGCTATTAGATGAAAGAGTGTAAATCCAGGGTAAAAATGTATCTGGTGTAAGTCTGACAAAAAAAATCAGTAAAGAAATTGAAAATTGCTAAATGCAGAACACTGGATAAATACCTCTTTAGTTTGCAAGACGGCATTTTAGGCCACATGGAAAGGATTACTACCCAGAGCACTGGTCATCCATAGTACCTGGTGTAGCCTGGAAACTCTCTGTTGGTACACATTTTTTCACCTGAAACTACAGATCCATGCTGTGGAGATCCTGGAGATCTAGTTTTGCTTCACTGAGGTACAAGTGACCAGTACTAGCTAATTTGTGATCTTGATAGTATCTGCCTGTAGTTATTTTTAATTTGAAATTACCTTTGCTTCTTCTACTCTTGTTATTCCAGCTGAATGCCCTGATTTTCCCCCAGTGATCTGTGTGTTCACTTTAGACAGCAAAGGAGATATCCATGATGTGTAGTCAGTATAGTCCATATGATTATGGAAGAAAGAAATAATGTTTTGGTAGCAAATGGGAACACTTTTGTCTTGGTGTTTTGTTGGGTTTTTTTTTTTCATTTTTAGATCATTTCTATTTTGCAGCTTGAAGCAAAGAACATCACAGTCAATACCAAATGTGTTTGTTACAACTGGCTTAAAAATACATACTCTATATATATCTATGTAGGTATACAGAAATCTGGCAGCCATATGGGATTTTCACACACCTGTCAGTGGAATGAGTGTGTTTGAATGTGTAATCTCACATTCTGCACCAGAATGTAAGAACAGAGCCCCAAGGGCATGGATCCTGTGATGAGCGTATCAAGTCACCTCGAAGGTAACACTTTTACAGAGCACCACATGGTTGACTATTGTGGCAGTATCAGCTGTATTACCCATGGAAAGGTAACATGGAAGCCAGGAAAACTAATTAAAAATTGCAAATATGAAACAGGGTAGCAATTTTTCTTGGAATTGTGGATCTTATGTAATGCCGCAGACTGTAGTTTATGCATGCCACCTACACACAGCTATGAAATATTGCTGTGGCTTACATTAGTGAGATATTGGTCACTTTTACAAACATTTTCTTCATTAAATGGGAGCTGAATTTTAGTGTGAATGTTATGTTGGTCAAGAACATTCAACCATGCTTGTGTCTTACTTACGCGGCAGCAAATTGTTAGAAGGCAGCGTCATGTTTACACAGATCCTTGGGAAGCCTCTTAGAGTCTGAATGGTTACGGCAAAACAAAAAGGAAAATAGGGCATTCTGGCACATACGGTTTGACACTGTCTCTTATAAAAAAATAGGTCAGAAAACCGTAATTAGTGCACAAGACAACAAACAGTTGTAATCAGGCCATTTTTTGGAGCCTCCATGATATGCATGTGAAATATCTAAACTCCTGAGAATAGAATATGGCTCTAAACGCCAAATCCAGTAGCACAGGGGGTTTTTGGGTTGTTTTTTTCTGTTTCTTAACGAGTCAGGGTTTATCATTTGGAGTATTTTCTGTCCATATTGGATTATTCTCGGTCAGCATCACTGGAGAATCCAATTATTGGAGCTCAGCTGTCCGTTCCTCTGAGAAAGACAGAGACATCAAAACCGTTACTCTGATTAAATCCTGATATGTCTCCTCTACATTCTGCCATCCAACTCTAGAGAGCTTTTCCTTCGTACAGGCTGCTGTAGTAAGAGCCAGCAGCACATGCAGAAATATTGCTCATGCCTCTGGCCTGGAGTGGTTTTTTTCTCAGATAGTAAAGGTGCTGAACACAAAGAGACAAATGAGGAATGGGGTGGAACAAGCATCTGAGAACAGGAAGAAAGGGATACATGTATATATATATATATATTTATAGGACTAGCTTTTGCTACCCATGAAATGCAACACCCTGTTCCCACATTGTGACGCACATCAGTCGGTCCAGATGGTGAGAAGGGTTGGGTTTCTGCCTGGGGCTGCCGGCACAGGCTTCATTTGCATTCCTCAGCCCAGTTGTTCGTGGAAAAGCATCCAGGCAATGCACAACCACTCACACAACTGTGCTCACCTTCCCAACAACATTTCTTCATGCTACCAAAAACTGGGGGAGTTTTACAGGCATGGGAAATGAAAGGAGCTGGATTGAGTGTTCAGGTTCCAAATGGAACCTTCTGACAATTATCACCAGTGATGTAGAAATAGAAAATCCTCTTGAATAAAGTGTTTATTCCCATCCTACGCTCGAACAATAGCCTTGAGTTTGTGTAAAACACATACAAAATTCCTGGAGCTCAACTCTGAAAGAGCAACTCCTGCTTCCTTGTAAAAAAATTGCCATACAAACCCTTTTCCAGTGGGCTGACCCCTGGCTGTGTTTTACCATTACTATAACCAGTTCTGCTTGTTAGGGACTAATTCTGAGTGTTAATTTGTGGCATGTGCAACAATTGTGATTGTTATTGCTGTAATTAATCCCATTTGAAAATGTTTAGTTTAATTGATTGGATTAATGGGTCTAAGCTTTAGATGTTTGGTTCTGTTAATTTGTATCTATACATTGACTTTAAAAACTATGCAAGCATATGGGAAAAAGAAAGCATTAGAGAAGTGAAGAGCATTACAAATACATCCTTATAATTTAGAGCATATTCTTAAAACCTTTCAGCATTTTTAGGAGGATTTTAAAATGAGCACAGAAATTCGCCTAACAAGTATACTGCTTTGAACAGTCATTCTGCCTGGAGTGATGCTTTTAGGTTATCCGTGCTAACGTCCCTGGAATTTGCCTCAATAATTTCCATTTGTGATAGTAGAAGTAACGAACCCTGTGTTAGTCGCTAAATGAGAACTGTGTCTTTAAGAAGGGAAGATTTCATGAAGATTTTTAAAAAAAATCATCATGAAAATTGTTACCTAGAGGATACTGAAGCTACATTTACTACTGCATTAAGAAATGTTTAAGAGCAGAATTTGTATTGGTAGATGATTTCTTCTCTGAGTTTTGCCTCTCCCCCAAGTGAAGTTGCTCATTCCACCTTAACAAGGTGCAGTGATTGACAGGCAGAGATGTTGCACGGAGCAGAAGGTGGGAGTGTGCTCTATTGGTTTGTGCTTGTACATCCTGAGCACCAATTACTGTCACTGCTGCCAGCACTGATGTGTTTATCAGGATGAGTTATAGCAGAATATATGTACACAGGCAGTGTGTATGCTGGATGACCACCCCCTGTGATGTAAAATATGAGAGTCTGGGAGCTACCGTTTTATAATTCATCAGGTTCAGCAACCGAATGTTGTTGGTTGGCTTAGTTATAAAGGCAAGTGTGAACCGAACAGCAGACAGGAGCATCTTGCATCGGGAGTCCTGCAAAGCTGCATTTGGTGCCTGGGCTCCGCTTTTGTTCAAGTGAATTCAGTCCTCGGTGAGTGATGGGGGTTCTGTCGAGCTAAAGCTGTTATTATATAAGCTGGAGAAACCTGCTTGCTAGTTTTATGTGTATTTTGCTGCTGGAAGTCCTTGTCTGTGGTTGTTTTTAGATATTGCAATATTTTCAGTTGTGTACGTTACTGGCACGAAATGAGATGAAAAGAAAAATGCAATGATGAATTATTCACCATCGTGCTGTGAGGATCTCTTTCCTAGCTAAAGTTACTTTCCTTTAGTGAGTGTGTTGGGGGTTCAAAGAAGCTACAAACCAGCAAATCCACCTGTCATTAAATTGCTTTTATTAGTGTTTAGAGAGTGATAGCTGTGGTGTTTGTAACAAGAGGAAGGAAAAGAATAAGCAAATATCGGAAGCATTTACAAATTCTTTGGTTTTTTTGTACAAATGGCTTTTCAGATGCAGCAGTAAATCTTTTGTGTGCAGTGAGGGGCTGTAAAGAATTTGAATTGTAAAGCTTTTTAATTAGATAATCAGTAAAACAGTACCTTCTTGCTGGTTTTGTGGTAGTATGCTTAGTATCACATTAAAATGAATGATTCCCCATCTTGCATAACAACAGTGCTGAAATATATGTAAGATGAAAGGCAAAGGGAGACTTTGAAACAAACTGTGGAAACATGCACAGCTAGGCAGAGAAAGGTATATTTCCTATAGCGTCTGCATGACTTTTGAATTTCACCAGCTTTAAATTCTTTGCTTTAATTGTCACTTACTTCTTTTTGACCTCTGTATCTTTTCAAGCAAGCTCCGTTAACATGTCAACATTATCTTGCCAGTAACCTTTAAAGATCAGTAAGCCTGCAATTTTTTTATTGTTTTAATCAGGAAGGAATTGAAAAGCAGAATTTATGAAACTGGAAATATTAAGATTGCCATACAATACCGATATGTCTCCTCAGGAGAGGCAAGTGGTCACGAGCAACAATTTTACTTTTTCTTTTGTCAGTAGCAGTATTATAGTCATTGCTTTTGTCTCCTTGTACCCAGTTTGGGGTTGTTTTTTCATTCTCTGTGGGTTGGAGAAGCAAGTTTGTTGTATCCAAATATCAAAAGAGCTTGGCTGAACAGCACCTGTTGTCTTATTGCTGTATTATTAATACATGGAGAGAGACACTCTCTTCCAGAGACCTCTCACCTGGTATCAGTCCAAATTGTTTACTCTGTAGTGATTTAGACTTGTATTTTGACTTCTCACTTAGAAATTAATTGTTCAGTGAGTTATAGGTGAAGCATCAAAGGTGCAGGACTGATTCTGGTTTAATTAATAAGGTATCTCATTTTAGTATCAATTTTTATTTAATAAGAAAGGCTATTGGCAAAGTGGCCTTTGCCACTGTTTTTCTTTGCCAAGCAGATTTGCACTTACTCTTTATAAATCATAAATTTGAAAAAATCAGAATTTTTTTGTGACAATTATTTCCTGGCAGCCTAAAAGACTATTTCTAGGAAAGAGTGTATACCTTTGTCAGCAGTACTTTATTTAAGAGCATTGCACTGCTTTTTAAGCATTCAGATCTATTTTCAGTGACCCCTGTGCCAGCAAATGGGTTTCTTGAAGTGTGAGCTTCTGGCTTTGCAAGTTCTCCTCCTTTCAGAAATCTGTGATACTGCATCCATCTGTCTAGGCATTTATATTGCATGCATCACAATGGTGTAATCTCAGCAATATGAACATTAACCATGTAAATGTATGTACTGTAACTTAGGAAGTATAAATTAGGACAGGAAAAGCAACCCTAAAAGGAGAAAGTTATGGTATGGGCATATGGGCTCTTGTGGGAACCAGAGATCCAGACTCACTATTTGTTATTACACAATAAATTAAGCTGACAACTAGTTCAGTCTCCAGGCAGTATGGAGGTTTGGGCACAGATGAGACCAGCTTCTCAAAGTTCACTCCATATAAGATCAAGGAAAGTAGCCAGAGGATCTGGGGAAAATCCCATTCTATCCTGGGTGTGTGCCTACTGCTCCTTTGTGGTTATATCCTGGGAGGGATGCTGAAGGAAAAACAACAGTGCCTAAGAATTGTATTTCACATCATCTCGATCTGGAGGACCCAGATGTTTTATCTGGATATTAGTTTGTTGCTGTGATCTATGCCTCCCACCTGGCAGTAAGCGACAGCAGTGCTCTCCATGGGGTGCTGTGTCTTAAATGCCCTTAGGGCTGGTCCAGGAAGCAGATATCCCTGTTGTTAGTACTACATCCTGCTGGAAACACTCTGCACCACAACTGCATGAGTGTGTTGGCTTCCTGACCATTTCTGGATAGAGGTAATATTTTAGGATTGATGCATAGCACTCCTGAGTAGCAGAAATCTGCTCTCCGAGAGGAATCTTCCTCTGCCTTTTGGTTACAGATGAAACCAACCCATAAATATATTTTATATAAAATATAGATGCCCAGGAAAAAAAACCTTAGATAAAAGTCCTCAGCTCAGGAATTGATCTTTTTATCTTTTTCTTTTGGTCTGAAACACCTCCTGTTTACTGGCCTTCAAGTTTGCTCTGAAGTCCCATGACAGCTTGTGATCAGCATTTTTGACATAATAGATTATTGGGTAAGCCAGCATTGGAGAGTTATTTTTTGATTTGCAGTAAATACAGCTAATGTCTGACTGTGTAGTTGTGTGACTGTGCTCTTTGTGTGAAAAGTGATTGGAGATGGCAGCAGGGATGTGCAAACTCACAAGTTTGTATGCCTGATACACTTCTGTTTTGCTCTTTCAAGCACGCAGTGCACAAACTACGGTTTCAAATAGAGTAATATATGTATAATACTGAGTCTTGAGCACAGAAATATCTAATGCATAAAATTGAAAGCTGTTAACCATATATTAATACTTTATTGAAGAGGCTGATAAAGTGACACTGTGCTATTTTTAAGAATTCTCAGGTTTGAATTCGGTATTCAAGACAGGTGTGAAACAAAGCTGAACAGACACTGGCAGTCATAATGATGGGCTTTCAGGGAGAGGGCCTTCACTGGAGAAATGGGGGAAATTATAGGTTAGATGTGTAGTATCCTCAGTGCTGGGAACAGCCAATGCAACTGTATGGAAGGGAAGAGACAGAACATAGTGAAGGATGACAATGTGTCAATGGAAAGCAGTTGAGGTTTTGGTATATCCCGAAAACTAGGGAGAGAAACTCCATTTTAAAGGACAATCAAACGCTCAGTACATTACAGGAATAAATTGGGCATCTGGAGCAGAAAGAGAGCATGTTCATAAACACAGCATATCCTTTGATGTTGGTCTGTTCTTTGTGCTGTGAGTGAAATACATGTAAAAGTCTATTCCTGCAGAAGAGATTTTGGTTAGGTTTTATATGATTGTACAAGCAGGAGGGGATATTCAAGTTATTAAACCCATGAAAGGCTCACTTTTAAGGAAAATACATCTCATAAATGCTAAGTTCAGTTTGTTTGTGGATTCAAGTGCTTGGTTTGTTTAGTGGCTCCTGGTGTCTTGGCATCTTGATGCATTATGCCGTTATTTTAAAAAAGAGAAAAAATAGGAACTATTAATGTAAGTATTCTTTGCTAGGAAAAAATAAAATAAAAATAAAATTACATAAAAGCACCTTCCTTGCTGCCAGATGGTTAAAATGACAAACAGATCTCTCAGTCCTTGAAACCTCACTGGTGAAAAGGGTGTGTTCCAGGGTAGTAGAGATGGTTTTGGAGAATTCAGCACCAGAAATCAGTGGGAGCCAGACGTCAGTGAAATAAAGCCATACAAATTACCTGATTTCTGAATGGCATTTAATGTAGTCCAGACAACCAAAAACATGACAAGTATTCATCAAGAGTCGTTTCCAAGGTCATGTTGGCTCTCTGTGGAGTTATTGCGTGTTTTCAGGGGGCATGCATGGTCAGAGGGTGCTGGTTCCTGGAGCTGTGTCTCCACTACAGAGTAGTTACAAGCAGTAGAGAAGCTGCCCATAAACAGAGGTGTAGGATTTGACACACATCTGGGATCATCTCTGGTAAAGGCCGCACAGCTTTGAGTCCTGCAGGCAGGACTTGGATATATATCCCAAGAAAGCTGCACTGGAAGTCCCTGTGGATTCCTCTAGGTGAACACTTTTCATCTTTTTGTATCATGACCATGTGCAAGAAGAAAAGAAAAAAATCTGGGGAGACCCTCATAGGAAAGTGGCCCCAGATGAAAGTGGCTGCTGTAATCCCACCAAATTGCAGGCTGAAAGCACTCTGAAATACCTGCAGCTTCTATGGTGCCCAGTTTTTTGTCCTGCCTGGAATAACTGAAGATGGAGAACATTTGTCATCCCACTTGCAGTAAGCCAACAGGAGTGATGCTCCTCTGCAGCAGATTCATTTGTTGTCTGAACAGCAGTGGTATGCTCTCTTCTGTCCTGTGCAAAGTTCTAATTAGTGGTTGGTGGCCTAAAGCTTAATATTAATATACAAATTTTATTTTGTACTACAGGGAAAGGCTTATGGCATCAACAGCTTTCCACTTGGGAATTCCCAATGTGCTCACTCAAAAGTAAGCCTGATAAAACTGCAGATAGAGTCCTAATTTCCGGAATGTTTTTGTAGTGTTAGCAGAAATCTCCTATTATTTTAGCCAGGCAGGATAGTAATCTGGATTGACAAGAGTTTCTTAAATCCTGAGATGCCATCTTTACATCACACTGGTCAGTGTGTTGTGTTTGAAGAACCTGCAAAGTGGCAGAGTGAGACACGGGCTGTCCCCTCTAATTCATTCCTGTAGTCGTGAGATGTCTCCTTTTCTGGAGACAGCACAAGCTCACCACTCTCTAATCATGATTTGCAATACTGTTTGTGCTGGGTTCTAAGGGAAGGAATTGGTGCAGTGGCATTCGAGCTAAGCAAATGCTAATTTAAGAACCCGCTATTATCCCTTTTGTGTGATGTGGTAATAACCTTTAACATTATAAAATAATAAAGAACTGATTGAATTGTATTGTGTGCAGCCACATTGAAACAGAACAAGTGAGTGAGCCAGGCAGGCTAATCTATTCACTTTGTTGTGGGAAGTTTTTGTTTGGTTGTTTTCCTTCGATTGCTATTTATTTCTATATTTTAAGGAAATTGTACTCTCAGAAGCATTTCTTGCTGGGTTCAGTGCTGTGTTTCCCAAGTAGAAAAAAATATCCACAGCAGCTAGTAATACTATTGGTATCTAATTAAATATTACTCACTAAAGAAAATCTCTACTTTCTTTAAAAAAAATCTGCTTATAGGTTTTAAGAAGGTATAAACATAAATACTGTATACAGTACTTTTCATGTAACTGGTATTTTATTCTCTCTGTATTTATTTACAGTACTATTAATCTCAGTTTGTTTATAGGAATAAATTTTTGTCTCTCACTACAAAAATATTCCTTGTGAAAGGAATTATTCTTTTATTCTATTAATAAAGGAATTATTCTATTATTCCAAATAGAAAAGTGATAATAGGCAAAATCATTATCTGCTCTCAGTGTTCCATGGACTATCCTTGCCCTTCTCAGGTAGGTGTTTCTGGTAGACATTCATAGGAAAATGACAGTGCACACTGGCTGCTGCTGGCTTTGGGTTGGGCTGTAGTCCAGAAATGCAAAATAAAATTATTAAGTGAATATTAGGTGAATTATTAGGTCTTAGGTAAAACTCGGCTATTACCTGCAGTGGTCTTTAATTTTTCTTTTTGAGGTACAACCACAAGTGTTAAATACTTCCATGAAGTGTACCCATCCAACACAGAAACAAGTCTGAGACGAGGAGAAAATAGCACTCCTCCATTCAAAACAGGTTTTCTAGGTGCAGAACTAATTTAATTTCACATTTCTTTGCAATTTGTTAGTTTAAAACCAAAAAAATTTCTGTAGATATTCTAAAATGTTCTTATTCAAATAAAAGAAATTGTTCTGTAATACTGAATGCACTTCAAACGTTTGCTGTTCATGTTTGGTTTTTTCTGCTTCTGTTCAAATTTTACCACCTTTGAATTATAATGGTAGACTGGTCTAGTTGTACAAGATACCTAAAACATCTTTACAGGGAAACTTGGATATTTTTATGGCAGTGATTACATGTTAGCCTTTTAAGGTAATGTGGTCCAAATATTTTGCACTCAAATCTCTTTATTTGGTTTTCACTCTTTCATGTCTTGCTACTGGCACCTGACCCCTGAAATCAAAACACTTGTATTCAGCTTTCTCCCATATTTTCAGAGATGCAAATAAATTCTGATTTGTTTTTATTAAATTCATTTCAGTGCATAGGTATTGAATATATCTATGTATCTATACACATAGATATATTCAATATACATATCTATGTATCTGAATATCTGAAACAGGAAAAGTGCAAGTGCTAGAAGGCAGAAAGCAGGAAGAACTACAACTTTTTATGCAATTTTCTAATAGAATTACTATGAAGTGCATCTGTAAATTTTAGTTCAGGTTTATATACCAATCATAAACTCGTCCAGCTTTTGCCCTACACTATTCATAAGACTTGAAATTCAACATTTTTCCTCAATTGTTTGAGATACTTAATATAAAATGTGGATTGGTCGCTGGCCAAAGAAGCAGCTAAATCTATCAAGATCGAAACACTGAAATTTTCTGTTTCAGTTTATTTTTGGCATTCTTGTGTAATAGAAGGAGAAACAAGCTTAATCTATAGAAGTTGTCCATAGACCTGTCAACTAAATCTTAATTAATGTTTGATCAAGAATTATTGATTCATATTTATCATAGGAGGTGTTTTTAAGATTTGAAACATGGGAAGAAAAATTACAAACACTTGTTTTATTTTAAGTTAATTAGTTAGCTGGTATGTTTCCTTATGAATCATGCAATAATAACATTTTTATCGTCTTTCTTTTACTCCTTATACCTTTCCCCAGTGTTAGGTTACCATACCTGAAATCCTAGATTCTGCTGAATTTTACTGTAGTTATTTTTAAAGTATACATGAAGGTAAAATACAAGTGATATTTTATGTCAATATGAGGTTCAAATACCAGAAATATTGCATTTTTTTTGAGACTTATATCCCTAAACATAAATACGTGTTGAAGACAGAGATCAATATGGGGGATAGAAATCAAAAAACAAAGCTTTCGGTAGACAGTGCTGAAAAACTTCAGTTGTCCAAAACTGTCATTTAAGGGAGGGAGAAAAGAGAGGCAGGAGGAATTCATGTTTGAATATTTGTGCTGAAAAATGGTACCCCTATTGGCAAATTGCATTTAGATCAAAAAGTTGATTTTTCGGTGAGGATACACATTTAATCTATTGGTTTTCCAAAAAAAAAAACAAAACCAAAATAAACAAAAACAAACAAACAAACAAAAACCCACCTTGAGTTTAATATGCAAGTGAATAACTTGAATGCAAATATTGATGTCACTCACTGAATTTGGTAATGGAAACTGTACGGGTGTTAGCACTGTTGTGGAAACATCCAGAGCCTAATTGGGATCTTTCTTACACCATTTGCATATAACTAAAAACCTGTAACTCAGAGACCAGCCTGAGAACACAAACATAGTTAATGTGTGTCTTAACCTCTGGTTAACATCTGTAAGGCCTGACTCAGCCTTTCCTCTTCTGGTGGATTTGTCTCCTGCTGACTGTGACTCAAACTATCTGTAGGTCTTTCAGACAAAGTTGTAGTTAAATTAATCTGCTCAGCCTGAAGGTCAAGCATGATTTTAATTTAGCCACTGTTCTGTCCTTTGATTTACTTGCAGCACTTCTGTAATTGTGACTGACAGCCTTGAGGTGGATACCATTGATATATGGAGTTTGTACTGCAGTCTGTGAAACACATCAGGATTCTTTTGGATAATTGTAAATTACGTTAATGTGTGATTTGTAAGATCCATCCTCTTTCAGATAAATTACATAAACTGCCATATAAAAATAAATTTAATGTATAGTCCTGGGACATCTATTTTGTAGTGAAGCTCCTTCTCAGAGAAACATTTCAGACATTATGACTCTAACTCCCTGAATTTTTGTTTCAACCTGATTTTTTTGTGAGGTTGGTTAATGCAGAAAGCAAAGACCACTTGCATGCTGTCAAACTGTATTTGAGCGTATGAGATACGTGACATCTGCCATGGAAGATTATGCCCCAGGGAATTCCCTAAACATTATTTCTGAAATGTGAAATGCAGCCACCTCTGCTGATGAAAGGGTAGGAAGATGAATGCCAAACATGGCAATATTCTGCATTAGGGGAAAACCAAATCAAAACAATACTCATTTTGTATGATAACCAAGTATGTTTGTGGTGTGTGTGTGAATAAATATGGTTTATGCAGTCACCTAAAATTTCTACAAGCTGCACACGTTTCAGTGTATTTAATTCACAAAAATATAGTGCTTAGTTGATCTTCCCTAGGATTTGTACTTGGACTCCACCAACTCCAGGTATTTCAAATATAGATTCTTAGTCATCATCTCTGGTGCTAAATGCCAGCAATTATAAGTACTGGTTGACTCATTTCTATACTCCATGAGTTTTCATGGCTGTTATAAATCTTTGAAAATGCTGACAGACCTGCAGCCATCGTGGGCACTGCCTGTATCGGGGTTCGATATTAAATATAGCCAGATATTAAACCTTTATATTGCTGTACCCAGTTGTCCAATAGCATTGTCACCAGGGAGAATAATGCAAGCCAGGGGATGTTAATACAGCTAAGTGTAGTATTTTATTTATTCTAATGATCTTTGCATTCTAAAGGGCTGAAGTTGTTAACCATACATTATCCTGCCCAGTGGGTTTTACCAGCTCTGTGTTTCTAAGCATAAGAGGAGAAGGAGCTTTGTTCATATGTTGCATTTGTATAACTACAGAGGATTAGAGCTATTGTTTCACTAACCCAAAGAATAGTAAAGGCTGGAAGGTAACTGGATTATCTGTTCCAATGCCAGCCACTCTAGCAGGGTCAACAAGGGCAGGTTGCTCTGGGTAGTGTAGAGTCCAGTTTTTAATATTTCTGCAAATCTGGAAAATGTGTTCCTCTATCCAATCATCCTTAGAATAAAATAAGGTTTTTCTAATGTTTAAATGGAATTTTCTGCATTTCAGTTTATGCCCAGTGCCTCTTGTCCTACTTCTGGGAACCACTGAGAACCAACTTCTTTACAGCCCTCCATCACGAATGTAAACTGGCTAAAATCTTTTACATATGGCACTGCTGTCCTTACTTGACCAAACCATTCTCTGGTGTTTGAGGTATGACCTCCAATATGCCTTAAATGTGGCAAGGAGGAGCCAGACTTCTCAAAAGACATGTGAATCCTTCTCAGTATTCTGAGAGTACCCTCAGGCTCTTCCCAGATGTGAGGTCCTGGACATTACTAAATATGATTCTTGGTGTTCATAATTTATATCAGACAACACTACTTTCATCCAATACCTTTTCCCTTTTGTTCAGACCTGCCAAATGCTTGCTTAGAAGTTAAGTTCACTTTGAAATTCTGGCGGGTAATGAGAATTCCAGGTTTGACTGCTATTCATCCTTCTGTATAGATGGTAATTATTTCTGAATCTGCCTGCCGGAAATTGAACAGAATCTCATGCAAACAAAAGAAACCTTTTCTTAATTGGGAGACTTGCCTACATGGCACAGAGTGTGAAAACAAAAGCGTGCTTGCATAATCTTGTAGCTGGCTTCAGCATTGGGTTGACTGATTAAAGAAAAATCCTTTATGAATAGGGTATGGTCTATATAAAAGAAGTTAAAACCTCAAATTTGCTTGCATTTGTTAGCCTCCTCTTTAGCAGCCTTTCTACTTCAGAGATTTCCCTTCTTTCCTTTCAGTGTAAGTTGTTCTCATTAAGTTTTGTGATTACAAACAAGGCTTAGCAGTATTAAATGACTAGATATTTTTATGGCCAAATGGGATTACTTTGATAGTTGGCTCTGATCTGTTGCAGAACTTGTTCTCCTGTACTTGCTGCATCGAGTCTTGTAACATGACAGAAGTACCATCCAACTGACATTTACCAGGTCCTTTGATCCTGGATCTCTTCAGAAGTTTGGTTTCTTCTCAGCTATAGGCAGCATATCACAGCCCGTCCAGAATTTTTTTTATTTCTTTTGACATTGTCCATGCTGGTGACTTCAAAACTGTGTTGTGAAATTGTGAAGAAGAATGACAAGGCTTAAAATAGGGACATCACCACAGTATTCCATGTGGCCATTTCTTTCCCAGGTCCTTAATCTCAGCCATCGTGTAGCCAGGCCAGATTTTGTACTCTTAGGTCAGCACTCTTTACTCAGGGTGGGTATTGGTGGCAGATCAAGTTTAAGAGAGGTTGACAGAAACCTCCAGCTCTGAAATTACAGACTGATGGTAGGTACAGTGTCATCCACCAGCAACTATGGCATTTCTCATCCGTATTCCTTGATGTTGTGTCCTGGTTAAACCCCCATCTGCAAATCAGTCCAATGCAACTCCTCACTCACTTCCCCACGGTGGGACAGAGAGAGAATTAGAAGAGTAAAAGGGCAACAAACTGTTGGGTTGGGATAAAGACCGTTTGATAGGTAACACAAAAGCAAAACAAAGCAAGGAATTCATTAATCACGTTCCATGGGCAGGCAGGTGTTCAGCCATCCCCAGGACAGGAAGGCTCCATCAAGCCAACAGTGCCTTGGGAAGGTAAACATCATCACTCAGTGTGAGTGTTCCCCTATTCCTTCTTCTCCCCCCAGCTTTACTTGCTGAGCATGATAGTCTGGGATATTCCTTAGGTCAGGTGGGTCAGCTGTCCCAGCTGTGTCCCCTCCTGACTCCTTGTGCACCCCCAGCCTCCTCACTGATGGAATCAGATGAGAAACAGCAAAGGCCTTGACTCTATGCAAGCCCTACTCAGCAGTAATAAAAACATTTCTGTATTGTCATTGCTGTTTCCAGTAAAAATTCAAACCATAATCCCGTATCAGCTACCATGAATAAAATTACCTCTACCCCTGATTAAACAAGCACAGCTTACAATGACAGATCCATGTGATAAAGGGTGTCTGGCTTGGGATAAGTAGGCCAGTCAAGCAATCAGAGCAGTCAAAAACAAATAAAAACTAAATAGCTTATTTTCTTTTGTCGTGGCCTCATGCTGTCTTACAGAATAGAAAGGACCAGTACCAATACAGTCAGTTTGCATGTAAAGGTTTGAGGAGGTGCAGAATTCAGAATTATTTTGCACAGGACTTTCATATGCCTTGAAGTGAAGAAATATTGCCGTCCACATTTGTCCACACAAATATGCAGTGTATTGACCTTCTTCACCACTGTTTTGATAAAGCTGCACCACTGACAGCAAAACACTTCAAATTAACTCTTGACTCTTGAACTGTGAAAGTTCAGATGTTGCCCTGATGATCCTCCCATTTAGCTCTTTGGAAAAACTAGCAAACGTCAACTTGGGCTTGGTGCTGTTTATTTAGTTAGGGATTTTGTGATGATGCATTGAAGTAGATACTCAGGAGAAAGGGAATCGAGTTCCTTGTGATACTGTGGAACATGTCAGTAAAACTCAGAGACAGTCCCAGAAAGCAGATATCTAATAGAAAGCCAGTGTTACTGTCCCTGCAATCTGACCTAGGGAAAAAACATCCTCCTTCACCCCAAATATGGTATTTCATTTCACCCTGAGCAGTACAGCCCACCTTGGCCTCATTCTTACAACATCTGTTCATAGTCACAGGATGCAAAAATTTTTTTATGCATAAATGCTTATCAAAATTAATCAGAAATGTAGAAGTTATGGAATCTGAAACTATTTATGCTAATCATATCCCAAGAAGTGTTCTCTGAGAAGAAGATGCTTCTGTACTCAGAAATCCTGAAGTGGTGAATTCGTGAAAAAGTCAGGATTAGCCTTTAACAACAAAACCACCACTCTCTTTGCCAGGGGTACTTCAGCGGCTTTGAAAGCTTTACTTGATTAAAATATATTTGGTAAAGTCTTTTCTATAGTGACTGAAAGATGCCACAGAGTGCTCATAAAACCTTGAATAATCTGTGTATGTTTTCAACTGGCATTACTTTGAGTGGAAGAAAAGTCATGCATTTTTGTAGCAACTTGACAGGCTGGGGGCTAATGCACGTACAGTACTTCTGTGCCTGTGCTCTGATTTATTTGGAGCAGGGCATGTTTATGGCAGTGCTTCTCTTAACTAGCCAGGAGCATAATCCTGCCAAGTTCTGTTGTCAGTCTGTGGGTAAAAATAATGTCAATAGTAATCAGTCACTGCCCAATTTCATCCCTCCTGCCTTCTTTGCTCCCAAGAGTAGCCACTATCAGGTGATGCACATTGCCAGTGCATTGCTCCAGTCTTACAGGAAAGGGATTTTCCCTCACTACTCTGCTTTAGCAGGATGTGACCATTGCCCACACTGCTCTTAAATCTCCTGCAGGAAATAATATATTTTTTTTTTTAAAGTAAGAAAAGTCTACCTTACAAGCAGCCAACTGTTTGGATAAATGTCATGCTTTGCCTGACATTTCTTGCTGCTAGTCCCTGGATAGCCCAGTGAGCAGGGACTGCAGCCCAGAGGGTAGGAGGGGAAGGCATGTAAAGGTCATTGTGATTATAGTCAAGGAGATACTTTAAAGCAGAATATGAATATAAAACCTTGTAGAGGCTGGCATGCAAATTAAAATGTAAATAAGGTTGACAGGCTTTCCAACAAGACATCAAACTGCCAAAGGGCAAATCTGTCTTCTCCAGGCCTTTTCTACCCTTCATGAGCACGCTACAGCTGTTTCCTCAGCCAGCAACAATAGTAACCTCTAGGGGAAGGAGGAATAGGAAAGTCACAGTGATTCTTAGCAGCTGTCACATTTGCAATGGTTTCTCATCAGAGTATTTCATAATCTTTTTTTTCAGGTTACTTGCCTTAGAAATTTAGGTTACGCAAGCACTACAAATGAATAAACAAAAAGGAAGTGTATATACATGAACGAGCTTTGACGGCAGTCTTAGCGCTATGAAATTCTTGCAAGCTTCATGAAAACAGGGTAATTGTGAGAGGCTATTCCACTTCGTTGGCATAATTAGATAGCAAAGAAATGGAGAAAGATGAGGGGAGAAAAGAGAAATAAAGTCTCTGATATAGGTCCTTCACTGAATTGTATTTAAACTGTAGCAGAAACTAGAAAAGGTTGGTAGGGGTGAGAGAGGCTTTTGAAGATGAAGAAGCTGAGGTAGAGGCCACAAGATAAGAAGTCTTACAATTCTCAGAATAGATTCACCTTCAGGATCCTGGTGTCAGAGAGATATGTAAGTTGTTATTATTATTATTATTGTTATTGTTATTATTATTAATGCTTTGAGAAGACTTTTAATTCTTTCAATTCTTTAGGGTTTGGTTTGGTTTAGTTTTTTATAACTAGGGATTTAATTCTTTTTGGTTTAGCATCTGGCAGAAATTCATTTGTGTATATTTAAACACAGATGTGCATTTAACCAGCACTTCCCTCAGCATCCCTTCCCACCCTTTGAAGGGTGCTGCCCTCCTTTGCCTTCAGAGCAGCCTCTTGGCATGTCCTGCACAGCAATGCCAGCTGCATGACAGACCTCTCCAAAGCTGATTTTTGTTTCCCTTTGTCAGTGCACGATACTTGCGCCCTGTTGGGATGCTTGTAGAGACCTCCTGTGCCAGCCATCTCCAAACAGGAATGGTTTGCTGCAGTCATAGTGTCTGCTAGTGTCTCGTTACAATTAATTTAAATGCTTCAGTTCCACTGAGAGCTAATAACACATGAAAGTCAAACCAGGCTCATAATTTCAAAGACACATTTTTTTTGTAATGAACAGAACTATTATACCCTGTTGAAAGTTGACTATAAAAGATTTTAAAGCTGTATTTGCAGTGTCATGAGGACTTCTTTGTATTTGTCTTCTAAGCTTAAAATTTCAAGGTATTCTCTCTCTGTTTACCCTTAAGAAAATAACAAAACTTTATTTGTTGTCCTTTGCAATTTGACACATTTACAATTCCTTTTTTAATAGTATTAAAAAATTGAATTATATAAACCAGTGTGAATTACTTAGACTCCAGAGAGCTTCACATCACATTTTAGAGAAAAAAGAGGTTGTTTCACTGCCCTGTATTCACTTTATTGTTTTCTCTCCCAGCTCATCTTCCCCTCACTTGATTTTTAACTAAGTGACCTTGTGAAAAGGAAAATTAAAATAATGGTAGCAAAATGCACCTAAAATCATCATGGACCACTCCTCAGATGCATATCTGATATAAGAGTGGACACAAATTGGACCAAACAAGCTCAATGCCTGGCTGAAATCAGGGAAACAAACAAACAAACCAAACAAACAAACCAAAACAAAAAAACCCCAGATTCATATAAAAAAAGGAGAATGGAATTTACATGGTTCTCAAACAGTTCATGACCGTGCCAGCTTTGCAGTGGTAGGACACTGAGGGCTTTGGGAAACAGACAAAAGAGAAGTGATGCTGAAGAGAAGGAGGAGAAAGCAGACTTATGTATTCTTTAAAAACTATTTTACAGGTAATTTATGAGGAATGGTGGAGAGGTGAGGCAGATGACTGAAAGGCGGAAAGAAATACAGAGATTAACCCCTCTGGACAGGCAAAGAACAAGCCACAGGGCACACTGACACGTGCTGGGCAGCTTGCAAGTGGAGAAGAGCTGTTGCTCACCAGCCCCTGTGTGCTGTGGGCTGTAGGAGGTGCAGGAAGGATGCTTGGCTCTCACTTACCCTTTGGTGAGGTTATTGATCAGCCCAGGGAGCAGAAAAAGGGGTGGAAGGTCTGGAAAACCTGAAACTTTGCAGACCTCTTTGCTATGCAGGGGCTGGAAAAGCTGTGAAGAAAACCTCTGCCCACTTCTATCCATCTCCTTGTCAGAGCTGACTGAGCCCACTGTTAGGCTCCTTAAAAAACAGAGCTAAACTTTAACTCTTGTCCCATCAACAGATGGGAACTGATGGGGCAGTGGGTGCACATAATTTAGTATTACCATTAAATGCAGTGTTTTACAATGTTGTACTCTAAGGGTGCAACAGAGAGGGGCAAGAGACGGAGCATCTGGGCTTTAGTTTGTTGTGTTGAGCAGACAGGGCAGAAAGGCCTCAGAGTCCTGCTGTTACTGGCGAGGGCAAGGAAATTTTGTCCACTAGGCTCCTCTGTATTCAGTGGGAGAGAAGGTTTTATGGAAGATGGTGGCCCTGAATGGAGCTGTGTGTAAGCCTCTTTTTAGGGTTCCTAGAAGAATAACCCCAACAGGCTGAACTCAGTCTTTATGATTTGCCCTGTCATCTGCTCACCTCAAGGCAGTGCATGAGAGGCCAGAGAACAGGAAGGGGTCCAGGAATCTGTTTAGATTGTGAGGCTTTTCTCTGTTGCCCTCACGTTACTGTGGTAGCACGTCTGTAGGAGGATGACCAAAGGCAGCAGCTTTGAGCTGAGGGAATGATGGCTCTGCATGTTCATAACAACCACTCATATGGGACTGCACCCCTTTGAAGGAAGGCAAGCTAGGCAAGGTGCAAAAGTTCATTTAACACCAACTGCAGAAAAGAGAGCAAAAAAGCCCTAATTAGCCACCCTGGCACAGCCAGTCCCTGTCCAGATAGTGCAACAAGAGTCACAGCTACAAGACAGTTTATTGCCCTGACAGGTGATGACAGTGTTTCTCCAGCCTAAAGCTAACAGGGAACAGAAATTGTCTGTCCACTGCAATGTGTTTTATTTTAGTGGAAGAATAAAAAGCAAGAAGTACTTTTGTGCTTCAAAGTTATCTTCTCTCTTCCTGTCTCTTAACACTGAACCACTCACTGATTTAGCTTGACTTCAACTATGTTCTCTCTCAGTCCTCCTGGTAGTTGTTTTTTATTATTTTCCTATCTTGCCCAGGACTAAGTTGAGAAGAATTCAAGTCCTTCTGAATTATCCTACAGTCTCTTGGACTTAAGGTTTTGTGCAAAAAAGAATTTTATCTTTTTTCTTGTGTGTATGCACCAACATGCTTTGCCCTGGAAGTCAAACTTCTTGATGAAAAGGTAAGTCATCCTGGAGAACAGTCAGCTCCTTGACCAGGCTAAACACCCTGCTCAAATCTTTTATCCTATTAATTTATATGTCAAGAGCTAGTACATCACTTATCCACTTAGGAGTGAGTCTCACAATACATTTATCCCAAGAGTTATCACAATAGTTTTATCACAAGTGAAAGCTAAGATGGGTTTATGTGACATTCTTGAAGCTTTAGTGCCTTTGTGCAAGTCAACAGGAAAATACTGTTATTTCACAAAATGCCACTGCAGTCAGATTGGTTTGGGCATCACTGATCTTGTGTGAATTAGCACAAATTAATTTTCACATTAACCTGAACACTGCACTAGGTACTAGGGGATTCAGTTAATTACAATAATAGTACTTTTGTGCTAATTACAGGGACGCACCAAAAAGGTTTCTGTAGCAATACTAACCCATTTTATAGCATGTAGGCCACAGGCAGTAATAAGCTTCATCTGTCCCAATTCATATACAATAATTTTCTTTAAGGTCTCATTTCTAACACTTGCAGGCTTTTTCAAAAGGTTTATCTTTGAAAAACCATCCCTGCTTGCCTGTTTAGCTGCATTCCTCTTCTTCATTACTTTTTGTAATTTTACTGTAGTATTAGTCTTTAAATATTTCAGCTTGCCATGTTGTTTTCCTGTATTCGTTGTGAATTAGAATGAACAGTCTTAAAAAGTAGCAAAAAAGCTTAAAATGAGACACTAGGAAAAAAATGCAGCTGCAGAAAGGAGAGTCACCCCTGAGAGTAGACTGTTTGGGGTGGTTGATATGTCTCCATCTCTCAGGGTCTTTAATAATGAATTAGCAAACATCTGTAAAAAGATCTAATTGTGACTTAGGGCCTCCAAAGACTTTCTGCTCACTTGCTGGCAAGCTCTTAATCTCCTGTTACTTCTGAGAAATCAGGCTCATGCTCCAGTTGCAACTTTCTGGTGCCTGGCATCCATGTAAGAGAGTCCTGTTTGTCCTTGGAAAATGCTAGGCAGTGCAATTTGATACAGCCTTTTAGCACTGCAGTCTAAGCTAAATAATTTCCATTTGCTTCAGAAGGTGCAGTCAATTGTCCCAACATAGACAATATTGAGGAACTTGATCACAAATCCCAGACCATAATACACTCTCAGACAGTCTCGCCTGTTTCTCTCATTTGATCTGAGTACATTTCTTTCTTGGAAGAGCATGTATAAGAAACTTAAATCATTCATCATTGTCAAAAAAAAAACAAACCTGAAGTGTTTATTGGTTTTGATCATTCCTGTCCAAACTGTCTCTGAAAGCTGTATGGATGTGACATTTTCTAGTGCTAAACGCTGTTTAATCATAAACATCTTAAGCATCATCTTGGATCATCTTGATCCACTGCTTTTCCCTACCTGGATCATCCTAAACAGTTACACACAGTGAAGCAGAAAGCCAGAGAGCTTCGGAGAAACCAGCCTGAGATTGGATGGATGGATGGATGGATGGATGGACAGATAGATAGATAGATAGACAAATAGATAGATATGCATTAAACTGACTTTCTGTAAGGAAACCACTGACAAGCAAATAACGTATAGATAACAAAGTATTTACTTACTCCAGAGAACAAACCACTCATCCTTGGCAAAAGCTGTAGAGGTTACCATTCTTACTCTGAGATGCTCATCAAAAGCATGAAAGAATATAAGAAGCCTGGGTATCAGGTGGGAAGTTTTCAGCACTTCTGTTTTCTGTTGATCTATAAGCCTTGTCTGTAATGTGGCTCACCAGCACAGCAGGGAGAGAGCAGAGATTTGCTTCCTATAGGACTGACTCTAACATTTTCTTTGTTAACTAAGATTGGATTGTTTATTTAGCAAAATGGAAATGGGCGAGTGAAGTTGTGTTTTCTCTCTAAATCTGCCATGAGAGTCCATGTACAAAAGAAAAGAGCAATTTACACAGAGGAACTGTGCTGGGGTAAAAGCCAATTAAGTCAGCTTCAGCCGTGTTCAGCTAGAAGAATGAGTCTACCTGTTTGAGAATTGGGTGCTCTGAGTGGTCTTCCAACAGCTGTGAAATGCTAAAATGGAACTTATTGTAGGAAAGTATTTGAATAGTTTGTGCACAGTACTTTCTTTTTTTCTGTAAAAGCAGGACTTGGACTTGATAAAGGAAACCTTTTCCAACTGTCTTATGCCATGAGGGTGGGTTTTGGTGGTTCTGTGAATGATGAGGTCAATGATATCAGCAGTAATTGCAAGACATTTACTGGTATTCCAGTGCTTTTTCAGACATTAGTCAAATTTTACATGGTCTGATGCTCAAGTTAAACAACATTTCTGAGCATCCTGGCTATAGCTATACCCTCCATTTCTAATTAGTTGACCAATGCACCACATACTGCAGAGGACTCAAAATATTCCCTATAATAAGCTAAGAGGGATGCAGGAAGCATGACTTATCCTGAGATAATATATGTATTTGTCTTGTTTAAATTCATTCAAGCTTGTAATGTGCTGAATCATTCCCTATTACCTGTTTGCATGAGAAACAGTGATCCCTCTTTAATCAGGAAGCTCTAGCAAACTAATATGATTCTGCAGCTGCTCTCAATATTGCCTCTTAGAGAAGATCAATACACAAGTGGGAATGTTTATATCCATTTTCTTCTTTTCTTTTTTGTTCAGAATATTTGTGATTGTTTTAAAGGTTGGGGGTTTTTTTAATGGTTAAAATGGATAGTTTTGTTTCTTTTGTAGTCTTGGCTGAATTCTTCTTTTTAATTCAATAGAGTGTTCCAGACAACCTTAGGAGATGGCTGAAGATATCCTTGACTAGAAGAGCAGCACAGCTGAGCGTAGGAAAGTGGCAGTTACAGGGGGAGGTAGATTTTACCTGGCAGATTTTAAAATCAAGGAGTGAATCATTTATTAATGGCATTTCCAATGTTAGGAAATGGTATTAATCATAATAGCAAAACAGTTCAGCCTAAAGAAATATAACCATGTTTATTTTCATAATACTTTTGCCAAGATTCTGTTTCTGTTACTGGTGGTCCTTCTGATCTCTGTATTTTTGGTAGTCTCTAAGGCTGTCCTGTTTTATGAATAATCATCTCTGGTACTATTGGTATTCTTGCTACTGTTTGATTTTCTGCTTTGGCTTATGATGGTTTTAAATGATTTGTGGGTGGGTTTGGTTTTTTTTTACTGTAAGCTACAACTTTTATGCTGGTTTATGGAATTAATAAAATCACATTAGCTTCCACATCACTCTATTTTCAGTAAGAAACTTTTTTTTCCTAAAGTCTCTTTAAGGAGCCTCTTTTTTATCGCTTCCCACTCTGAGTATATCAGAATTTTGTGGATTATAAGTACAAAACTAGCATATGATGTCTTAGCTGTGAAAGTTTTTGTGTAAGTTTTCATAGAAGTTCACTTGGGAATTTGGAGCCCTGATTAAGCAGTGTCTCCTTTTTTTCATTTTTGTCTGAAAATCAGCCAGGCCAGACTGATCTACATTTCCAGTTTTATTTCAAAAAGTTTCTCACATAATTCTGAGATGGATCCTGTGCCTCCTTAGTCGCATTGAGTTGCTGTTGTTTCTGGAGATGATAAAGTAGGATTGTACAAAGTGACATCTTCTGCACACAACAGTATTGGGGCAGATTCCATCTGCACCAGTGTGCTCCCAGCTCTTTATCCACATATATTTGTGTCAGAGTGCTTTCCATTCTGGATCAGTCACACTCAGCTAGGGTAGTGTGCAGTACACAGGCTAACCTCGTCCATTTTTATTGAAAGGGATTTGGGAACACTCACATGAACCACATAGCTGAGAGTGGGACACTCAGGAGGAAATTTATAAACAGCTGAAGGCAGGTTGGAATCATTTGCCATCATTTACAAGTGTGGAAAAGAGGAATGCCTACCCAATGCAGTTACAGGGTTAGCTGAGACTATCAAACTGCCTTCCCAGTATTGCCAGCCCAAGGAAACTCCAGAAGTGGTCAGCTCTGTGTTGTTTTTTCCTGCCAACTCATGTCTTAAGCAAGCTAAGCCAGCATCTTTGTCAAGATATCAGTGTAATATTCTTGGCTCCTAAGAAATAGAACTGTACTTGGTTAAAAGTGGAAGCAAGAAAAAAAATAAGTAATAAATGCCTCAGGGCAAAGATTTTGGATGGGGAATTGTGGAAACTGAATTAATGTCTGAAAATATGGTCTTCCACTACTAGCCTGCAGTGACAAAATAGCTAAATGAATTAGCTTAGCTATTAATAGAAAGTAGGTTTTGTTCCTTTGCAACATCTCACATAAATATTTGTTGAAGAAAGAGAATTCCGAGACAGGGAAGTGCTGCTTCTCTCTCTCTCTCTTTCTTTTTT